>SSNR01000179.1:1340932-1366745 GCA_006937965.1 Callopanchax toddi
ACTTAAAGGTTTCAGATCAGTAAACAGATTTTAGTATCAGACAAAGAAATCCTGAGTAAATATAAAATGTAGTTTGGTCCCACTCTTCTGTAGGGTTTTTCATTTAATCAGAAGAATCTCCCTTCTTTTTAAGGGAGACCTGAATTGTGTCACTTCATCCTCATTGGAGGGTTTTACAACATGAACGACCTGTTTAAGGTCAAAGGTCAGACACTCTCCTTCATGGTTCCAGTGGTCCAGGTCCTAAACTATGGAGGGCTGAGCCTGCCAAAATTAGCAACAACTATAGAAATTAAAAAGAGTTTTTCCCTTCTTTCTGTCCCTTTTCTTTCTTGGTTGTGCTTATCAGCATTTTGTGTTTTTTTTGTTTGTTTTGTTTTTATGTATACTTGAATGAAATTAATTTTTGGAAAAAACAAAACAAATAAATAAATAAATGGCTTGATGATGTTATAAATGTAACAAAAATAGCATCCAAAAAATGAAAAACAAGAACTTTTTCAAATTACTTGATTATACAGTGACTAAATTAATATTTGTTTTTAATTTTTAACAGTAATAATTTAACACTAATATTTAATTTTACATTTTATTTCCAGTCTTATTATTTTATTGCTTACTTTCATGATTTTTCTTTCTTTTTTTTCATATTCTTATAGTGTTTCCTCATTAATGATGATACACTGCAAAAACTGATTTCTAAGAAAGTCAAATAGCCTTGTTTTTAGACATTTTGTCTTATTTTTTGTCTAAAAAGAAAATATACTGTATTCTTACAGCCCTACTTGAAATAGGCCAAATCTTCTTAAATATGGTCACATTTTCTAGATTTGAGCAAAAAATCTGCCAATGGGGTAAGCAAAATTTGCTTGGCTAGATTCTTTAAAAATAGCGAATTGCTCTAAATGCAGAAAATTTTGCTAGTTTTAAGGAATCAAGCCAAGCAAATTTTGCTTACCCCATTGACAGTTTTTGTTTTTGTTTTGTTTTTGCTCAAATCTAGAAAATTTGACCATATTTAAGAAGATTTGGCCTATTTCAAGTAGAGCTGTAAGAATAAATTTTATTTTTAGACAAAAATAAGTCAAAAATGTCTAAAAACAAGGCTGTTTTACTTTCTTAGAAATCAGTTTTTGCAGTGTATTGCCTCTCTTCAGTCAATTCTGTCTGTTACAGCTTCTAATATTTTTGCATAAATGATCAATCCCCCAGCACCCCCTATTGATAAAATGTTCCCGCGCCTATGATCTTGTATGTGGTTTCTGTCTGTTGCATTTCTTTTATGTCTGTCTGCTGTAAAGCTCTTTGTGTTACACGCTGCTGGAAGAAAGGAGCTCTGGTAGATTTTCTCTTAGACAATGCAACATTGAAAAATTAAAACATCAATAAACGTGATTTTTAGCTGTATTTATGTAAATTTAGCAGCATTAATGCATCTTTTCCTTCGGAAATGTTCCCGTCTAGTCAGTAAGAATATTTGTGTTTCTGCTCAGCAGCTGGGGAAATAAGGGATCTTCAAAACAGAGGACTTATTTATGACCCAGACACACACATACCCACACGCCTTATCTCCACCCTCACCTGCTCTGCTCACACACACACACACAGGTGATCCAGTGTCTGCTGAGACTAACAGCACACTGAGATGACTCAACTCCCTCGCTGCCCCCCCGGTCAAGGTCGGCGATAGGCTGGCAGCAGCAGAGACAGGTGTCTCCGAGCCAATCACCAGCCTCCCTGTGTTTGTGTGAAACACACAGTTCCTCTTTTGCATGGGATAATGTCGTGGCTGAACAGGGATTATCTTTTCCCAGGAGCCAAACAACAGCTAAAAACAATGCAAATGGAGACGCTGAACCTATGAAGGAGGGTTTTTATGTTTCTCATCACCAATTTTAATATTCTAAGGCAGTGGTAACTCCTGCAGCAGCGCTACCGATGCATTCAGGTGACGTTCTCGGTCCCTCGGGTCTTTCAGTGACCTTAAGTTTCAGTAAACAAAAGAAAAATGGTTTGCTGAGGAGAACTGCCGCGATTCAAACAATAGCAACGACATAAAGACTGTATCATTAGATTCCCACCAGCTCATGTCTATGTTACAGCTCCTCTCTGTGTTTGAGGAGCTCTCAGTGAGAACGCAGCAGCTGTGATAGTATTTACACTAGAATGAAAGCTTATGGTGAAAACTTCCTGGAGCCTGTGTGTTCTTGTGTTCTGGTTTCCTGTCTAAACCTGGACCTGATCTGTTAGCTACTGGTGAATTTAGCAGCTCAGTTCCAACAAACTGACTATCTACATTTACTGAATTATGTTGTGTTCATTTATTTTAGGGTCAAGATTTGATTTAAGACAAAGTTTCTGCAGATGCTGAGTCTTCTTCTACAGACCACTGGCACTTTAATATCAATGCATGTGAGTTTTGGTAGAGGATCACAGTGTAGGGAGACAGTCTGCCTACACAGAAAACAGTAAACAAATATCAACAGTTTTTTATAAACTCTGTTTTAAATGAACTTCAAGTGATGTTTATTAGACACTGCTCTGAATGGGTGTTACAAACAGCTAGAATTATATATATATATATATATATATATATATATATATATATATATATATATATATATATGTATATGTATATGAGAAACAAATGGTGTTTTAAACCGTGTTTAAGAATGAAATTTAAAACAGTCAAACAGTGATGTTTTTATCAGCCATTTTGGTTTTAGTCTTAGTCTATTTGACTAAAATGCTGATTAGTTTTAGTCCAGTTTTTGTTGACGAAAACTCAAAACGATTTTAGTCAGTTTTAGTAAAAAAAACAAAAAGTATTATTCCTTTAACAAAGTCATTTATGGCAATTAATTCAATTAGTTATTTCAAAATCAAAATAAAGTTCAAACCACTTTTCGGTCCCATCAAATTAAATTAAATTAAATTAAATTAAATTAAATTAAATTAAATTAAATTAAATTATTTCAGACCAGACAATCAATCAGTTCAAAAGTACCATAGGCCGTTGTGGCATTAAACAGGAAAAGTAATGAAAAACATCCAAAATGGACAAAACTACAATAAGTAAAACATTCAATCAACACTTTAAGTATTGGTTTAACGTTCGGCCATAATGATAACAAAGACATGTCGCCAGAGGTGGGTATAGAGTACCCAAAAAAATGTACGGTGCTTAAGTAAGAGTAGCACTACTTCAACATATTTTTACTCAAGTAAAAGTAAAAAGTTGCTGTCCCAAAAAATACTTGAGTATGAGTAAAAAAGTATCTGGTAAAAAGTCTACTTGAGTACTGAGTAACATCCATTCGATTTTTTTTAATGATGTCATCGGACAGACAAAAATATAAAGTTTGGGGGAAATTCTAGTATCTTAAAGTCTAAAATAAACACTCATACAAATACATAACATGATATCAAAACAGTAAAATTTTAAGCAGAAGAAACACTTCTCAAAAGTATTTTAAAAAAATATAATACCAAAACTTCGTAGAGCTAACTGTCTGGCTATCTATTTAGCTAGCTAGCTATGTCTAGATTTTGTACAAGCTAGATAAAGATAGATAGCTAGAAAACAAGAGTAGGAAAACAAAGCTGCTGCAGAAACATGTGGTCTCCTTTATTAAACTGTAGTGTGTCTGGTGTATTTTTGTTAAAACATGTTTGTTTTTCTGTAAAGTTACTCGCAGTAGGTAGAGGATTCAGAGATTTTACTCAAGTAGGAGTAGTGATACTTAAAAATAATACTCTAGTAAGAGTAAAAAGTACGGTGAAGTAAAACTACTCATAAAAGTAAATTTTTTTCAAAAAGTTACTCAAGTAAATGTAACTGCGTAAATGTAACTAGTTAGTACCCACCTCTGCATGTCGCTGTTTAATGAATAAAATCACTGATCAGGACTTAAAGCTCGTTCGAACACGGGTCAATTACAAACATGAAAGAGCCACATGGTGATCCACGAACACTCTTCAAAGCAGCGTGGCGGACACTCTGCCACAAGTACGTGACTCAGAGGGAGGGGGCGTGTCCCGCACTCGCAGGGGCGACCTGTTTTTGTCTTCAACATGAGAAAATTCAAACAGTCTAGTCTGCGTCACACGTGTCTCTATCCATCAGAGTGTCAAACCCTGCAGGTCTTCTTTGGGTGGAAATGTCAAAGAGCATACCATGGCATTATCGCCACCTGCTGTTAAGGATTGTAAATAGGTGACGTTCCATTTTTTGCAAATGTTTTTAAGCCAAAACAAGTGCACTAAAAACATGTCCGAAACAATTTCAGAATCACCACTTTGGATGACTTTAGTGGAAGGCGTTTAGGACACGTCCCACATGGAGGAGACCTCAGGGAAAACCCAGGACTCACTGAGGAGATCATGTCTCACAGCTGGTCTGGGGACAGCTTGAAGTCCTTCCGGAGAAGCTGGAGTCTGAATGTGTGGGTCTCTAATTTAGTTGTTACCCATGAAATAAGAATCAGTTTCATACACCAGTGTTCTCTTTTGATTAAAACATTTTTATAGAAAATCTGTGAAATTACAAAAGTCATAACATCAAAATTACATGAATTGTCTCAGATATTCTGCTTTATGCCCCTTGTTGGAGCTACATGCAGACCTGTGTGTTCAGTGTTGTCAGACGGTCCCAACCCAGAGACAGCCGATGACCTGACATTTCGCCGAACTTCATAAATACACAACCTTTTACTCCTGAGAGGCAGACCTGACATTTTCCACTCACTTCTCTCCAATTACTGTTAATCTTTATTGCCTTTTCCAGCTTTTCTCTATTTTAATTTTTGAGGGGGATATACAGAGATTGTTCCATCTCCTGGAATCTGATTTAACAAAGTCATCGTGATTCAGGACGACTACGGCTTCCTGTAATATGAGTGTTAGGCTTTGTGTCAGCTGAAAATGAGACAACCTCTATTCACAATAGCATGTGTCTGTTGTAGGAGTGAACAATGTGAGGAGGGAAATCAGGCCACACAAATATATAAGCTTTCTATGTGTTAATATGAAAAAATGATTTTCACCTTCAAAAAACAACGCATTGCAAATAAAAACTCGCTAAAAATGTTTTGCTTTTTTTTATATTTGAGAAAAAAAAATCAAATTTTTGTGGCCCAAAAGTATTTAGGGTTACGATTATGTACGTTACAGACCCAGAACAAGAACCACAACCCAGGGAAGGTTTTAGAACAGGTTTTATTGGAACAACCAGGAAGTGGCTGCAGGTCGATTTGAGAGTCCAGGTGCAGACGGGGAGTACAAGTCAGACTAGGGTTGGGTATTGAAAGGGTTTCATTCGGTACCGGTGCCATTTCGATACTTTTAAAACGGTACCGGTTCCTAAACGGTATTTAAATCGGTACTTTTAAAACCAAAAAACACAGATTTTTTTTTTTATGATCCCATGACTTTTTATTTCTTAAGGCAAAAGGCCGAGCCAATCAAAATGACCAACAATATTTTAACATAAAATTCTTCTAATATAAAGAAAGAAAAAATGTACATTATACTGTACATTAATTAAATGTACAAAACATGAACTGTACAATTATTAACTGAACATAAACTCTATTGATTAACAATGGAAACACAATCCTAAACACTGAACTAACACTCAGATCGGTGCTCTTTGCTGTTCTTGTTGTCACACAGAAAATGTGGTTTTGATTTGAAGTTTTATTTATTTGCATGTTTTTTCCCCTGTTTTTATACATTATTATTGCATGTTTTATACTGTTTTAATGTTGTTTGTTTTTAATTCTTTGGATCGCTGTGGACTGATTTTAACATGACTGATAATCACTATCACCTGTTGTAAGTGGGCGTGTCCAGGAGGAAACTTATTTAGATGCCACTCAGGTTGGCAGAGCGACAGAGAGAGTGAACAGGACAGAAAAGAAAAGAAAAGGACAGACAACGAAGGAAATGAAAGGTGTGCTGAAGGAAAAAAGGAGAAGCAGCAGGATGTGAGGAGGAGGCAGATCGGCTGTCCCGGTGAGCGGCGAGGAGTCGAGCGTCTGGTCCCAGCAGCTCCAGCTGCGGGGATGGGCGAGTGCGCGTGTCGGGGTTGTGTTTCCTGCGGCAGCCTGCTGCGTGCGTGTCACGTGACGTTTGTGTGCCACAGGCTACAGCTTATTAACGGTAAACACCAGAGGGCGTAATTAGGCGGCTATATTTTGGGGCACCGAAATGGCGCACCGAAATTCACGTTGTATTTCGGTCTGGTTAGTACCGATAATGTAACGGTCGGGTCCATACCCAGACCGAACTTCGGTACCCAACCCTAAGTCAGAGGGAGCAGAATCAGAGACGAATAGGAGCAGGAAGAGGTGATGGTCAGGACTAGAGGCCCAAAAATGAAACCCAAACTAGAAGGACTTGAGCCTGAACCCAGCCTGACCCAACATCACATATAACACTTGGTCTGAGCCAGACCTGAACCCAAGTTGTTGTGTTTTTAATGGAGGATGAGCCTGTGCAGCTCAGCAGTCTGGCTCAAATACTTTAATCACTCAAAGTCAACCAATCGTACCCAAAATAATATTACCAATGAAACCAGGCAGGCAAGGTCAGCAGGCACTAGAATCAGGAGCAGGACTTTAAAGGTTGAGAAGATGGTTGACAACAGACGAGCTGGCTCTGAGTGTGAGCAGAGCAGGAATCTAAATCTGGGCTGCAGAGATGATACGTCCTGGATTACGCCATCTGCTGCTAATCCTCATTTGCTTTTCCCGCTCCTCTCCACATCTCGGTCTGCTCGTTTCGTCTGATTGTCGGGCAGAGAGACGCTGGAGACGGGACCTGATCCTGCAGCCACGTCTCAGTGAAACACATGATGCTGCATGTCTGCGCTTCTTGTCCATCATCTCTCATTCCCCGTTACGATGGCTAGAAGCAATGGTTTAAACTTCCTCTCTCCTCGTGTTGCTCCATCTCCTCCTTTTTAACTCACATCATCAAACCCAGAACAACAAAATCACCCAACAAAGCAACTTTCAATCCAAAAATCAAAAAGGAAAACTTCCCTTCCTGTGCGGCGCCGTTCTTTCGTTCTTTAGCTTTAAACGACTCTAGTCATCGCTGCGGTTTCAGGTTGATCGTCAGCTCTAATGTTCTGCTCAGGTGACTTTAATTTGCTGTCATCTCTCCTTTTTTTCGGCGCAACCTGCCGACAGCTTCAGCTCACCATCCGACCGTTCAGTGCAATTAGAGACGTGATGACATGCTCCAGTTTAAAACAAGCAAAATAAACTAGCTGGAGCTGAGGAGCAGTGACTCGGGTTAGAGCGGCTGCAGCCCTCGCAGTGACACTCACATTAAAATTCTCCCAGTCTGCCTGTTTCTCCACTGCAGACTCCGGAACATTCATAAAAGTGACAGTATCATACCTGGGAGAAAAATGCATGTTCTTGTCTGCAGGAGGGAACAAAGGAATATTAAAAGGTTTGAAGTGAGAGAGTAGAAAGAGCCAGCTGCTGTGGGGGAGGAGGGGCCTGAAGACAGAGGGAGGAAGTGATGAAGTGCGTTAGATTACCCGGTGACATTGAAAGAAGCTTCTCCATCTCTTTTTTCCTCATCCTTCTCTTCCACTATTCATTCTCATTGTGCTTTTCACCTCCCACACTTCACCCCCTCCCATCTGTGAGGGTCCCCCCGCCGCCCGATGGCGTCGCTCGAGTGCCCATCAACACCCTGGGGGGTCGCATACGTTTTCCAAAAGTGAATGAGATCTTTGTCCTTCACAGCGCAGGAGGGTTCAGGTGTGAGGGAGGGGGAGGGCTGGATGAAAATGACAAAAGAGCTGATGGGGAGATGAAAGGAGAGTAAATACAAGAAGACGGGAAAAATAAAGAGATGATTGTAATAAAGAGAAGTACAGAAAGAAGAAGGGAACTGGAAATATTCAGAGGAACTAACTGGGAAGAGTGCATCAAAAAATGGGCAGGTGATCAGGAATGATGCACCGTTACCAACCAGGAGTGAGAAATCTGGCATTTTCCCCAGTCCTTAAATGCACCACTGCTAATTAACCATTAAAAAATAATTCTGTTCTGTTGGTTTTATCAGGCCAGAGCTGAGCACGATTCAGGGATCAATGTAAATAAAAACAAGCAACAACTGAAAAACAGCAGGACAGAAAAGGCAACGAGGTGGAAGGACAAAGGAAGAAAAAAAGAACGAAAGAAACAAAAGAATAAACAAAATAATTCAGTCAAGAAAAACAAGCCCAGAATATGAAAGTTAAAGCTAAAAAACACAAAAAATATCTTTTATTTAATGAAAACTGGATTATTTATGGTTTACTTATTGCAGCCTGGTATATGTGAATGATTATCAGTAACACTGATTTATTTCAAATATTACATATTGAAGTCCTAACCAATTATATATATATATATATATATATATATAGTGCTGGGACCCCCCATGTACGAAACTGAAAAGAATTGTGTGCAGCCCTGTATGTATGTATGTATGGGCTGTAACCACTGCGATATGGTTTCCTGGGATTAAAAAATAGCTAAAGCGCTCTGAAAGGATTTCAGTGTGATCCAGTGACACATGGATTATGAATCTGGTGCTCAAATATGATTTACAGTCACAAAACAGAAAAAGTAAGACATGATTTTCTGTGGCTCAGTGGAAGAGTGGTCAGCCACCAGTCGGAATATTGGTGGCTCAATCCCGGCTTTTCCGACATTTGTCCATCCATTTATTTTCTTCTGCTTATACAAGGTCGTGTCATGGAGGTCCACAACAAAAACCCAGACCTCCCCATTGGCACACTCTAACTCCACCTGTGGGATCCTAAGACATTCCTAAGCCAGAGAAAGTTTTGATTTCCCCAGGCAAGTTCTGAGTCTGTCCTGGGTTTTACTCCCAGTAGGATGGAGTAAACTGGCCTGTTGTGGTGAAGAGGGCTGAAGTCTTAGAGATACGGTGAGGAGCTCGGACATCCGGGAACCACTGCTCCTCCCCGTCAAGAGGAGCCAGCTGAGGTGATTCAGTGTCAGGTCACTGGGGACACAGCATGTTTGACAGAAATGTGAACTAGACATGAACTTTAAGAATACTTCACAGAAAATATAACAACTTAACAAACTGCACAGAAAAAGAGACTTCACAAGCACACACAGCTGATAATGGAAGGCCTTTGAGAATAATAAAGTGTTGAGTTTGCTTGTAGACGCGGTATTATTTGACCTCGTGTCAGCAGGAAGCTCGTTCTGAGAGCTGGACCACAGCAACTGAAAGCAATTCGATCTAATTCTGAGAACAGATAAAAGCCTGACCCTGACGACCTGAGAGACGGCTTAAAGACGGGGAGAATGCCGGAGACGTAGCGAGGGGCTGAACTGAGAGCTGTGTGGACCGTTGAGAGGATTTAAAACTGACCTGGGAGCCACTTAAGTACCGAAGACGTGGCTACAAGTTCCCATATCTGTATATTTACTCTGCCTACATTTCTACTGTAAATCTATCCAAATGCACCTGCTAGCGTTTTTACACAGTGGCTCGTCAAGGTTTGACACGAACTGAAAAGGTGCTGGAGAGACCATTCAACAACTACAAGAGAATAATCTGTTTGTCCTGTTTGTGCAACAACACCATAGTTTCTAAGAGCTTCAGCAGAGTAATTATTAGAATTATTAATTATTAGAACCATTTCTAATCAGGAATTCTGAACAGTTGTATCCTTGTTGTCCTTGAGTGATCACTTCTCTGACAGTGAACCATCAAACGACTCTGAGATGTATACAGAGCTTTAACTCACTACTCCTGTTTAACAGCAGTCTAATTTATATTTTAGTTAAATTACTATTACTTTTCAAGGAAAGTTGTTTTTGATTTAACATTTTAGATTTGTTCCATTTTTATTTCCAAATATTTTATTTAGAAAGATTAGTTCTATAAACATCAGCTGACATAACAGTTAGATTTAATACTTGAAAAAAGTTGTCTTCAAATTCTTCATAATTTATCATTTATGAGCCAAGGTTTTAACAATATACAGAAAAAAATCTTGTGGAGTGCCACAAGGCGCATATCTCAGTACTCTTTTCTTTGACACGCTTTCACTTAGCAGAATCAGTAATATTTTAAAAAGGGGAACGTCTACATTTTGTCACATTTAGCTCCTCACAACAAGAAAAAGACTGACACTTTCCCCATCACATTTATTGAGGAAATTCAATCAATCTTTATTATCACTGAACCAGCGTCGTGGTACAACGAAATTTTACGTTTCAGTACAACCTTTCCCAAGATCAGACATTTAGCACACGTAAAAAGAGCCAGTTTTAGACTATGGTCATGCGCCAATTGCAGCTCTCCCGTATGTAGATGTAAGGATAACAAGAGGGATTAAAACAGGCCCTCCTGCTCTGCTCCGACAAGGGGCAAAAATGGGGTACAAGAAAAAAACACCTCAACGTAAAAGCACAAATGCAGACAGTCACAACATAAAAAAAACACGTGGTAGGTGAGGTGGTCCAGGATCTCCATACAGCCGGAGGAGGACTCGCAGCTGTGAAATCTAATGTAGCGTTTATAAACTCTTTAAGTTTATGCTGCACACTTCTGTGAGGTTATTAGATTAGTTTTTGTCGGTTTTATTCTGAGCAGGTTTGGCTCGGATACCTTGACTAAAATAATGGTTTCACAGGAACTCTAGGTTCTGGCAGATGTCACAGGGAGTAGATTATATATCCTGATATTGACGAATTGAAGTCTGAGTCATTAATAAGACTTTACAGAATTTATTATAAAAGGAGACGACACACAGTTACAAACAGTTAGCAGAGGTAGCAAAGTTATTAGCTTTTGTCAACACGATGGTGTGGTGTTCTAAGTTGATCTTAATAACTAAGTTTTAGTGATGTGATGTTTAGACTAGGGTCATTTTAATTTAAAAGGGAGTTTGGTTAAATGGAGGAGTTACTTGTTGGAGTGGGCTAAGCTGTTAGCTTTATCAACAGAGGCCTTCAGTTTTACCAGAGTGCTGACTCACTGAGCTGTCGGTCCGATGGATCGGTCCCAGATGGAAGTCGAGAACCGATACGGAGGTGGCAGGGTCCTCCCTCGATCCGTCTGGAGCCGTCGGGGGCAGTGGTAGCCACCGGCAGGCGGCCGGGTCCCGTCCGACGATCCGGCAGTCAGAGAAACCATCTCTGTCGGTAGTTAGCATTTTGAGCTAACAGAGCAAAGGCTTCTTTCCCCATGTCGGCAGAGAGAGCAAGTCTGATGGTGTCTGGCCCTCAAAGGGAAAGAGCGTTCATCGGCTCAAATGGGGCTTGACCCGTACAGGAAAGAGCCGACACCTTAGGAAATAGCTGAGCTGTGTAGTGGTTGACAGCTAGCGTCTTGACTCAGTATAGGCAGACTGAGCACTGACGTGTCTCAGAGGTGACACATCTGTTGAAGGAACTGTGTGTAACGTGGGCCTATGAAAGGGTTACTATCAAAGTCACGTGACTCAAGCCCTTAAAGCCATATTACACCTTAATAAGTAAATATGAAACATATTGACTTTAACCTTTTAGTAAAGTAAAAATATGAAATAATACTGAAGCTGGATCAAACATTCATAATACTGTGGAAGAAAATGCATTAATCATATTAAAGACATTTCTGAGCAGTAGATTAAAGTGTCATTTTAGGAAGAGACACAAAGAGTCTTTAAGTTTTAATATTATAACTAAAGAGAGTCCTGTGGAGTCTTCTGACACGACCGAACCCTTGGAAGAATGTTGATTCAGGTTAAAACATAATAAAGAGTCATTATAATCCAAGTTATTGGGAAAAAGATGGATTATTGTTTGTGATGGTCACAGAGGTCAGAGGCTGTAGCGTATTTGGTAACGCTACACTAAATAATGACTGTTAAAAAAGGTTTAGAATAAAATGTTACCTGATCCTTTTTTGGTATGTATTGATTATTTCACATAGCTATTTAGGGATGGGTCGAACTGGATCTAATCGAGCTGAAGCTCCCAGATAAGCTCCCAGCGGTTGTAGCTCGGGTTCGTCTGCGTCTAAACAGCTTAGCTATGCTGAGAGCAGCTGGACGCTCCTCCTCCGGGAGTGATGAGATCACGGAAGTGGGATTACCAACAAATCAGTAGCGGTAGAAGACGATGGCAGCAAAAACAAACAAACAGCTTACCAGCGCAGGTTACACAAAGACGCCCGAGCAAATTCGTGTCCGATGGAAATGTTTAACACAAGAGTTTTTAAAAGCTAAGAAAACAACCGGAAGAACACCAACATGAAAGGGCGCTCGTCGCCACCTATCGTAGTGGAGTGGAGCGAACTTCATTTGAGAGTTCGGTTTTCTAACGGACATGTAAACTAGGATAAAGGCTCCCAGTTCATTAAAGTGCCCATGTCATGGTTTTCCATGTTTTCTGACTTATTTATCATGTTGCAACGTTGAGTTCTCACCTTAAACCTGCCAGAAAGAGCAAAAAACGGCGTCCATCTGTCTCCTAGTCCAGCCAGTGAGAAGCTCTTCCAGATTTCAGACCCAGGTTTCAAACCGTTCTTTTCACTCCAGCCCGCTATGAGGTCATAGTGATCCGGACTTGCTTATATGGTAAATTCTCCTCCCACATGCACGTTCACGACACCTGGAGCGAGGCAGTGCCCATAGACCGTGTAGTGTTTAGTTTCAGTTTCGTTTCTCTTTCACGCGACCGCACTGCCCCCTGCTGCAGCAGAAGTGTCAGGCTGCCAAATAAGGAGAAACCCAGCAGAACCGGAAGGCGGCGCTTTCTTCTGATCTCTGAGTTGCTGGTTAGGAAATAATTACAGCATATTTTGAGTTATAATGGTGCAACGCTGATCTAGAGGCATCAAAGATTACACCTGTTTAATATAAAGTGATTTGACCCTTGGAGGTCCCTTTAATAAATGCCACACGAAGGTCCCTAATGCATAAAAATGCGCCAACAAAATTTCATATAAAAATATAATTAGAATATTACAAAAGTGTTTATATTTTTACATAAATTTCATCCTTAGCTTCAGTGCTCACAAGACAAAAAAAATTTTTTGTTTTTGTTTTTTTAGATTTAGCCCCTTTAATGACAGGTTATAATAAAAAAAATATGCATGGAGGAAAAAAACAAAAAACCTGTAAATTTTTGTGTGTTATGTCCAGAGGACTGGTTTTGGGGGTGAATTATCAGGGCTCTTGAGTGTCACAAATGAGCATAAAAATGATTTTTGTTTACTTTGTATTTTTTATGTAGCATCAGATTTTCAGAAAAAAACCACACAATGGTCCCTAAGGGCAAAATATGCACAATGAAAAACAGTCATTTGAACTATTTATTGAAACAACAAATGACAGATGTGTCAGTGAAACAGACACCGGTTGAGTTGTCCCTGCAAACAAATCAAGCGTCCCAGAAAAAAGGCGAACCCCCCCACCCCCGCGAGCGGGGCCGAGCCTTGCTCCGTAGGCCAGGTGAAACCACTCAGACGGCGGGCATGGTCGTCTCGTCTGCTGCCTGGATGGGACCCAGAGCTCCAGCTGGCTACAACCTGCACAACTTCCACAAACAGCACCTTTTAACCCAAACAATGTTTACCGACAGCTAAGACCAGCGCATTGAAGGCAGAGGACGGAGGATATTACTGATCAGGTTGTTCCTTGCTCCAGGAAGGAACTACCAGAGTTTCTGCCCAGCAACAGAGCTTCGAACACGGACTGAGCTTCAAGACACACCGGTGGCTGCATGGAGCTGATGAACAAAGTCGGACTCCGGTTCTTAACGTAACTCTCCATTCACTTGTCGTGTGTTTTGATCATATCCCATGTTTGTGTGGTGAATTATGACGTCTACGATTTCAAAAAAAAAAAAAGTCCTGGATGTTTTTTTTTTGGTCTACCGGAGCAACGTGCTTCTCATGACCGGAAAAGACGGCTTTGACCTGGTATAAGAAACCAGGTGACGTCGCCATGGAATTTCCATCAGAAATTATTCTGATTTTGAATTTTTTTTTCAATTTTAATCTTTTCCTCCGAATCATCTTTCTTCAACACCTATAAACTGGATTATGCACTCTAAAAACCCGTTGGAACCTCATAGCGTCACCATCTGACAACAGGGCTTTTATAACTAGAGGAAGCTGGGGATTTCTGGACTGGACCTGTTCAGACCACCTCCAGAATTGTGCTGAGGTGAGTCGACATGACGTGTTTGAGGTAGTATCATGAACTGAGTAAAGTATATAAACTTTTCTAGCAAGTACACATGTGTACACAAATTCAGTGTTGCAGGCTTTTTTTCCCCAAAAAATATTCGTATCTTTTGAAGTTTAGCAGCTGCTTTGATAATTGTTTTTTCATGAGCTATGAGCATGCATATTTTACATACTGGATCATATTACAATATGCAAAAAGAAATATGTCAGTAACCTTTAACATTTTGCAGCAATTTTTATATTTATTCAGCTATGGTGAAGTTTTGATGAAAATTATAGCATTTTACAGTAGTATAATTTGTCGATCATAAACCCCCCACCCCAAAACCCCCACCCACCCCCACAGCCACTCAGAAACAGAGACACATGTGTCCTCTGAATATTTGTGAAGTGCTTTGAATAATAAATGCATGTACTCGTGCACAATCACAAAAACAAAACACATATGAAATCTGTGTTTTCAAATTTCCCCTGAAAATTGCCTTTGAATATTGACTGATTTTTGGATGGAAAACTTTAGAATCATATGTGATCAAATATTTGAAACCACACAGCCACACTAGTGTATGACATCTCTGAAAAACACTCAAACCATTTTTGTTCAAAATATGTATTGCATTGAGAACCCAGGGCCACAAAATCCGAATAATGTAAAACGATTTAAGTTCCTGTTGAATCACCGCACTGGCATTTATAGAGAAATGACGCCATCTAGTGGAAAACTGTAAAAACTACAATTTACCTTTGTGATGACTGGGAAAACACAAGCAAAGTAAAATATATATATATTTATGGTGATATTTTGGCTTGTTAGAAAAATGCCATTTGAATGAGAGTCAATGGGGCAAAATTTGCACCAAGGTGCCTGGATGTTACTATCTTATTTGTGCAGTGTTTTAAAAGGAGTAAGAGAAAATTTTCTTTTATTTTGGGAAACCTGCCCAGAAATGCATATCTTACAAAAAAATCAGAAGAATTGCATTAGCACAGCAAAAGTTATTCAAAAAATACAGCCGCCTGTGCAAAAAAAGCTCCCAGGGTCTTCCAAGGGTTAAATATGGAGTCACAGGCACTTTAACATAAGATCAACCTAGACCGACCTAGATGTGCATGTGAACGCACTGAGTAAGGAACTAAAACTCCTCCAACGTGATGAGGTGACGTTCAAGGAGAAGGATTTTTATTTTGCCTAAATCACATCTCTCCCTACCCTAGTGAACTAGACCGTCAGTTCTGCTCTGCAGACTTTGGTCCAGCCACGCTCCATTGGAACCTCAGCAGCCCACTGATTGGTCCGATCAGTCTGGTACCGGGCCAATCACAGAACTCTAATGGTTTGGTGGGTGGGACTAGCCGATGACGGCAGAGCTTCGACTTTGAAATTAAACATTATGGTGGCAGCTCGGGAACCGTGGTCATTTGAAATGTCTTTATTATCAACTTTAGATGATTTAGATTTGGGCTTTTCTCTAAGACCCGAACAGATAGAGGAACTTAAGGCTTTTATTTTGAAAAATTAAGTAGTGACTGCTTAGCCGACAGCACACGGTAAAAGTTTAATCTACCAGCTGGTTCTGGTTGTTGCTCTGATTAGTCCTAGCGCTATCCAATAGCATGTCAAGATGGTTTGATTGACAACCGTTGATCCCACCCCTATGAATGAGTCGTTTCAATGGATCATGTCCAGACTAGATCTCCACATGTTTACCAGTCTCTCCCCTGAATCAGTCTCTTCTTCCTGCTCTCAAACACTCAGTTGAACTCTGTCCTCATGTTTACTTCCCCCCCCCCTTCAGATGGGTGGAGCCAACATGTGATGAAGCTCAAAGCTGATTGGCTCCATTCTCTCTGTTCAGTCACATGACTTGTAGATCAGCTCAAACTGGTTTCTGTTCCTCAAAAGGTGAAACTGACTGAGTCTCTGTTACTGAGGAGAAATGGAGCAGACAGGACTTCAGCTGGACCAGGAAACCTTCAGCTGTTCCATCTGTTTGGACCTCCTGAAGGATCCAGTGACTACTTCCTGTGGACACAGCTACTGCATGAAGTGTATTAAAGAGCACTGGGATGAAGAGGATCAGAGAGGACTCCACAGCTGTCCTCAGTGCAGGAAAACCTTCATACCGAGGCCTGTCCTTCAGAAAAACACCATGTTAGCAGCTTTAGTGGATCAGCTGAAGAAGACTGGACTCCAAGCTGCTCCTGCTGATCTCTGCTATGCTGGACCTGAAGATGTGGCCTGTGATGTCTGCTCTGGAAGGAAACTGAAAGCCATCAAGTCCTGTTTGGTCTGTCTGGCCTCTTACTGTGAGACACACCTTCAGCCTCATTATGATTCAGCAACATTTAAGAAACACAAGCTGGTGGAGCCCTCCAAGAACCTCCAGGAGAACATCTGCTCTGGTCATGATGAGGTGATGAAGATGTTCTGTCGCACTGATCAGAAGTGTATCTGTTATCTCTGCTCTGTGGACCAACATAGAGGTCACGACACAGTCTCAGCTGCAGCAGAAAGGACTGAGAGGCAGAGAGAGCTGGAGGTGAGACGAGAAGAAATCCAGCAGGAGATCCAGGACAGAGAGAAAGAGGTGAAGCTGCTTCAACAGGAGGTGGAGGCCATCAATCAGTCTGCTGACAAAACAGTGGAGGACAGTGAGGAGATGTTCAGTCAGCTGATCCGTCTGATTCAGGAAAGAAGCTCCGATGTGAAACAGCAGATCAGATCCCAGCAGGAAACTGAAGTGAGTCGAGTCCAAGAGCTTCAGGAGAAGCTGGAGCAGGAGATGACTGAGCTGAAGAGGAAACATGCTGAGCTGAAGCAGCTCTCAGACACAGAGGATCACAACCAGTTTCTCCACAACTACCCCTCAGTGTCAGCTCTCAGTCAGTCTCCACACTCATCCAGCATCAACATCCGTCCTCTCAGATACTTTGAGGATGTGACAGCAGCTGTGTCAGAGCTCAGAGATCTACTACAGGACATTCTGAGAGACAAGTGGACAAACGTCTCACTGGCACTCAGTGAGGTGGACGTTTTACTGTCAGAGTCAGTACCAGAACCAAAGATCAGAGCTGTGTTCCTGAAATATTCATTTAAAATCACTCTGGATCCAAACACAGCAAACAGACAGCTGTTATTATTAAATGGGAACAGAAGGGTAACATCAACTAAAGAAAGACAGTCTTATCCTGATCATCCAGACAGATTCACTGATTATCTTCAGGTTCTGAGTAGAGAGAGTCTGACTGGGCGATGTTACTGG
Organism: Callopanchax toddi; assembly: GCA_006937965.1. Classification (NCBI taxonomy): domain Eukaryota; kingdom Metazoa; phylum Chordata; class Actinopteri; order Cyprinodontiformes; family Nothobranchiidae; genus Callopanchax; species Callopanchax toddi. The sequence goes on from SSNR01000179.1 coordinate 1,358,428, forward strand.
GAGGTGGACTGGTTTGGGGTAAGAGTTTCTGTAGCCGTTTCATACAAGAATATCAGCAGAGCAGGAGATGAATGTGTTTTTGGACGTAATGATAAATCTTGGTCTTTAGATTGTTCCCATGACAGTTACACGTTTTGGCACAACAACATCCAAACCTCCATCTCAGGTCCTCATTCCTCCAGACTAGGAGTGTATCTGGACCACAGAGCAGGTATTCTGTCCTTCTACAGCGTCTCTGAGACCATGACTCTCCTCCACAGAGTCCAGACCTCGTTCACTCAGCCGCTACACGCTGGACTTAGGGTTCATAAAATTAATGACGTGAATACAAGGGCTACGCTCAATTGATTTCTCTCTAAACTGCTCAGAGATCAGCCAGAGTGATCATCACGTCTTGTTTTTCTTCTCTTTTGTTCTCTGATGTTTCAGGTTGTTTTGCTGTTTCTGCAAAAAGTCTATCATGCAGTTTTTCATTCATTCAAAACAGAATAAAATTGATTTGATTGTGAAACTTTTTCTTTTTGCATTTTAAAACATGACTTTTGATCTGTTTGGAACTAAATATTCATTCAAAGGACAAAACACAAAGTTTTTATTTTTCTCAAAACATTTAGTTGTTTTTACGTTCAGCAGGTAATATTTAAAATTTGAGTGAAATGCAGTTTGCACTTGAACGCTCCCAGGAAGAGACCGAGCCCTTCTGCATGGCTGGCTGGAAGCATCCTGTCACATCATCCATGGATTTCCCCTCGCCTCGCCTCGCCTTCTTCCGCTTATCCGGGTTCGGGTCGCGGGGGCAGCATTCCAAGTCGGGCAGCCCAGGCCACCTTCTCCCCGGCCAAGTCCACCAGCTCCTCAGCTGGGACACCCAGGCGTTCCCAGGCCAAACTGAAGATGTATTTCCTCCAGCTTGTCCTGGGTCGACCTGGGGGCCTCCTGCCGGCAGGACATGCCCAGAACACCTCCCGAGGGAGGCGTCCAGGAGACATCCTAACAAGATGCCTGAACCACCTCAGCTGGCTCCTTTCGACATGGAGGAGCAGCGGTTCTACTCCGAGTCTCTCGCTGATGTCCGAGCTCCTCACCCTATCCCTAAGGCTGAGCCCGGCCACCCTGCGGAGGAAACTAATTTCAGCCGCTTGTATCCGCGATCTCGTTCTTTCGGTCATTACCCAAAGCTCATGACCATAGGTGAGGATTGGGAGGTAGATCGACCAGTAAATCGAGAGCCTTGCTTTCTGGCTCAGCTCCCTCTTTACCACAACAGACCGGTTCAGCGTCCGCATCACTGCAGACGCTGCCCCAATCCGCCTGTCGATCTCCCGCTCCCTCCTTCCCTCACTCGTGAACAAGACCCCGAGATACTTGAACTCCTCCACTTGAGGCAGGACCTCTCTCCCGACCCAGAGTTGGCAATCCACCTTTTTCTGGTCAAGAACCATGGCCTCAGATTTGGAGGTGCTGATCCTCATCCCAGCCGCTTCACACTCGGCTGCGAACCTCCCCAGCAAGAGCTGTAGGTCAGAGCCTGATGAAGCTAGGAGGACCACATCATCTGCAAAAAGCAGAGATGAGATTCTCCTGTCACCAAACTCAACACCCTCCACACCATGGCTGCTCCTAGAAATCCTGTCCATAAAGGTTATGAACAGGACCGGTGACAAAGGGCAGCCCTGGCGGAGTCCAACCCTCACTGGGAACAGGTCCGACTTACTGCCGGCTATGCGGACCAGACTCACACTCCTCTGGTACAGGGACTGAATGGCCCTTAACAAAAGACCATCCACCCCGTACTCCTGGAGCGTCCCCCACAGGGTGCCCCTGGGGNCCCTGGGGACACGGTCATAAGCCTTCTCCAAATCCACAAAACACATGTGGATTGGTTGGGCAAACTCCCATGACCCCTCCATCACCCTAGCGAGGGTAAAGAGCTGGTCCACAGTTCCACGACCAGGACGAAAACCACATTGCTCCTCTTCTATCTGAGATTCAACCATCGACCGGAACCTCCTCTCCAGTACCCTGGAGTAGACCTTCCCAGGGAGGCTGAGGAGTGTGATCCCCCTATAGTTGGAACACACCCTCTGGTCCCCCTTCTTAAAAATGGGAACCACCACCCCGGTTTGCCACTACACAGGAACTGCCCCCAATGACCACGCAATATTGCAGAGACGTGTCAACCACGACAGTCCTACAACATCCATCGCCTTGAGATACCCAGGTCGGATCTCATCCACCCCCGGGGCTCCGCCACTGCTCCATGGATTTCATCCCAAAATAAACCAAAGTCAATCCAAGTGAGTTACGCAAAGTTTTTGTAATTTGTGGTGCCAAGTTTACGTTTCTGTATTTTTCACTTTAAGACACTCAACCAAGTTTATATTTATTTTTTCCGTCAAATTAAGTAAAACCTTAATGACTCCTGTCGCTTTATTTTGAAACTCAAGAGCTGCCTTCTCAGCCACGCCTGACAAAGTCCTTCCATGAGTGTTCAACCCTGCTTGTTGGAACTAGAGATGCACCGATAACACTTTTTTCAAACCAATACGACACCGATACTTGGATGTGAGTACTTGCCGATACCGAGTGCCAATACTGATACTTCTATCGTACAAAAAAAATGCAATGAACTGGAAGACAGGTTCTATTTTCAGTTAACTTTAACAACTATGAGTATATGGTGTCGTTATCGGCCCAATACCGATATCGGTGCATCCCTAGTTGGAACCCTCAGAGACCCTGAAGTCTCCCAGCTTTGAGCATCTTAGCCTGTCATCTTCAGAACCATGAGTTACCCACTGGAGCCGTTCTAAACCCGAAACCACCAACCCAAAAACTAACAGAGGTCCACTGTTATTCCCTTTGGACAGTGGTGGCCCGTCCATAGGGGGCGCTAGGGCGCTGCCCCACCAGTCCAAGAGGAAGAAGAAGATAGAATCACAAAATATAAAAAACAAACATGAAAATAAAACCAAACGATATATTCATTAATGTAGCGTTATCAAATACGCTATAATCTCTGACCTCCGACCCCTGTTGACCATCACAAACAATAATCCATCTTTTTACCAATAACTCGGATTATAATGACTTTTTATTATGTTTTAACCTGAATCAACATTCTTCCAAGGGTTCGGTCGTGCCAGAAGACTCCACAGGACCCTCTTTAGTTATAATAATAAACTTAAAGACTTTTTGTGTCTCTTCCTAAAATGACACTTTAATTAAACTGTTCAGAAATGTCTTTAATATGATTAATGCATTTCCTTCCACAGTATTATGAATGTTTGATCCAGCTTCAGTATTATTTCATACATACTTTGCTAAAAGGTTAAATAAGTATTTCAATACTACCTTCATGAAGGTAACTGTCGTTTTAAAAATCTGAGTCATGTGACCTCGTTAAAACTCTCTGATAGGGCCACGTAGTCACACGTGTCCCATAACTGCCTTCCATGCCTGGAAGTGCTCAGTTCTGGTCTAGACACGGATCAGACAAGACTGGTTTCACTGCACCGCTACCAGTGAACCTAAGCTGCCGGCTCTTCCCTGGAACGGGTACCATCAGCCCGTTGAGCCGATGACTGACCCTTTCCCCTGAGGTCCGACACACACGTCCGCCTCTCTCTCCGACATGGGAAAGGATGACACTGCTCTGTTAGCTCACCCTGCTAACCATCAGCCGAGATGGGTCTTCTGACTGCTGTATCCAGGACAACCCGGTCGCCCCGAGGCGGCGCAGCCCCCCAACGGGCTCCCGACGGCCGAGAAGGAGTTCCACCTTCCAGCGGTCGTCCACCCACACCGGACTTGATCCACGGAACGCCAGTTAAGTAGAAACCCTCTCTGGTAAAGGTGACAGGCTACTTTGATAAAGCTAACAACTTTAGCTCACTCAAACCAGTAGCTGACCCATCAAGTAACTCCTCCATTCAAGCCTTAAACTAAATTAAGTTAAATCCCCTAGTCTCATGACATCATGCGACTCAGATCGTTAGAACTTCTTTTAAAGATCAACTAAGAACACTATACCATCGTGTTGATAAAAGCTTAAACACTGCTACCTCTTGCTTATCTGTTGTACTGTCGTCCGTCTTTTTATAATAAACTCGTAAAGTCTTATTCCGACTCAGACTTCCCTTCGTCAATCTTAAACTACATAATCTACTCCCTGTAATATCTGCAGAACCTAGAGTTCCTGTGGAGTCTAGTAAGTGAAAGCTTCAGAGACCTCCTGTGTGTCAGACTAACAAAACGAAGCTACAGTAGACCTCTACAGAAGTGTGTGCAAATCATAAACTAAAAATAGAGTTTATAACGCTACAATTATATATACAATAAGTACTGTGTATAATCTGCATTTAGGTGTACTTTTAGAATGTTTTCTCACTATTTTTTACCAGACTTAAAGGTAGAGTGATGTACTTCCTGTTTCTTTGGGGTCTACTGCTCATGTCCTGGGCGCACTCAGCTTTACCAACAGACCTACGCTTTGTTTGCTGTTACTGACGCATGGAACCAGCCTTTAGTGCAAAGTATAGGAGAGCTAAAGGGCGCTGAATCTAGCGTCCGTGTCATGCGTAGAACGGCAGGAGACCAGAGTATTAGCTGAGTTCAGACCAGGAAGTTGACCCGGAAGTTCTTGCTCTTGGATTTATGATGGATATTTATTCAAAGAATCCTTCTTGCCAGCTTGTGACTTTGCTTGTTTGTTTGTTTTTGTTATTAACAATGAATCTGTTGTGGATTTTCCCATGGCAAAAACCCATAGGCCTAGCTAGCTGTTCTAAGTCCTGATGAGTGAATTTATACCTTAAATAGCGACATGTTTTTGTTACAGTTAGGGCCGAATGTTAGAGGAACACTGATACTGTTGACTGAATACGTTGGTTTATGTAGTTTAGCCCGTTTTGATACGTTTTATGTTAATTTTCCTAGCGGCCTATGGCAGTTTTGTATGAGTGTCCTAAAATTGTAATTGAACTTATTTTGATGGACATATCAGTGGATTTGACTTTATTTTGTTGTTAATTCACTTCATTAGTTGAGCTGATTGTCATGACCTGCTTGGTTAGTGGTTGTTGTCTGAATTGTAACATTAATTATCTGACTGTTAGTTAGAGATGGATTTATGTGTTTGTGGTGTCAGTAGAAAGCTAACTGTGAATATTAAGTTGTGTTTCTGACCTTGTGGAGGTCAGGTTGTTTTTCCTTGAAACTCTTACAACTTCTGTTGTGACCACATTGTGGTTGTTTTTTACTTTTATTTGTATCTGATTATAGAATAGAATGACTTTATTGATCCCACAGTGGGGAAATTCACTGGTCACAGCAGCATACACATGAGAATAAAAAACAAGTAAATGACACACACGAATTTCACATGATGACACAGAGACAATATAAGAGGATGAGATAAAAAACAGATGTGAATTTACAGGCTGTAGAGAAATCAACTGATATTAGAATATCAATATAAAAACAGAATGCAATGAATGAACAAACTCTATGGAAATGTATGGATATGACCGTTGTACAGACCCTACTGAGTTAGATCAGAATGAAACTAAACACATTCATAAGCTGTTCTACTGGTTTGCTGACTCATCAAAAGCTGGTTCTCCAGACTGGGTTCAAATGGAACCACATTCCAGTGATCCAGTCTCACTTAGCTCTTTGATACGTGCTCCCAAACGTCACTGGACAAATAACGCAGTTGTTCGAGGTTCCTTGAAGACATGGTTTCAATTTAGGACTCATTTCAAATACAGGCAGGCACTGATTGCATCTCCTGTACAGTTTAACGTGAATGTTGGCCCCTCTTTGACAGACCCTTCATTTCAGCAGCGGCACAGGAGAGACATCACGAGTATTAGAGATCTCTTTAAAAGTGGACACTTTATTTCTTTGGAACAATGGAACTTTGAAATCCCGCAAACGGACTTTTTCAGGTTTCTTCAGATACGCAGTTATATAAAGGTGAATTTTTCTTTAGTGTTGCCTCAAAACACATGGCTTGATGAATGTCTAGAAATGGAGCCAGTGGATAAGTGCTTGGTGTCAACTATATGCTCCGTTTCTCTCCCTGTTGACCACTTAAAGCCTCAGTTATATTTACTGCATATTATTCTAAGGTCTCCTCATGAAGACTTTATGATTTCTAGAATTAGACCTAACAGCGTCACATTGTTAGAGAACTGGTGGTCGGGATTTTTACCAGCTAAATCTTCAGTCAGATGAAAATATTTTGCTTCATTTCCTGCTCTAGTGGTGATGAGATGTGATTTTTTGCGCATCTGAAAACTGGCTTGCAAAAATGCGCCCCACCCAAAAAGAATCTCACCAGCCGCCACTGCCTTTGGACCAATGACGTTTTGACAGATGGCATCCTGGGAATTCACCTCCAAAGGTTCAGTGAGTGTTCTTCATTTTGTGTGGCCGTGAACTAAATGGTGCCTCTTGATAAACGAGCAGATTCAGGTTCAGACTCTCCTTACTCCTTCAAATCCATTCATCCCAGTTTCTCCTCCATGAGCTCAATAAATGAGTTTAATCTCATTAGTTTACCATTCCTCACTCTGAAACAATAATCATTCATATTTGTGTAACCTCAATCATTCACCTGGTCAATAACTTGAACTGGTCATTGAATCAAACTCATAATTTTACAGTGTTTCTGGACGTAACATGTGTGTTCTGAGGTTGTTGTAAATAAATGATCCATATTTAATCATAATTGGTTCCCAGTGGTCTTTGCATGTTTTCATATCTATAAAGAGCTAGAAGGACTTAACTCTTCCACATTCAGAGACTGAGAGACACTGATTTTTCCAGCTTTTTAGAAAAAGTTGGTGGTGTCCCAAATTTACAAGGTTTTTATTATTAATCAAAGTATCCAATACACACATTATCACTACAACCACCTCAGAGAACAGCTACTAGCTAGTACTCTGATATTAGTACCTGCTCTCAAACACTCCTCATGTTCCCCCCCCCCCCTTCAGATGGGTGGAGCCAACATGTGATGAAGCTCAAAGCTGATTGGCTCCATTCTCTCTGTTCAGTCACATGACTTGTAGATCAGCTCAAACTGGTTTCTGTTCCTCAAAAGGTGAAACTGACTGAGTCTCTGTTACTGAGAGGAGAAATGGAGCAGACAGGACTTCAGCTGGACCAGGAAACCTTCAGCTGTTCCATCTGTTTGGACCTCCTGAAGGATCCAGTGACTACTTCCTGTGGACACAGCTACTGCATGAAGTGTATTAAAGAGCACTGGGATGAAGAGGATCAGAGAGGACTCCACAGCTGTCCTCAGTGCAGGAACACCTTCATACCGAGGCCTGTCCTTCAGAAAAACATCATGTTAGCAGCTTTAGTGGATCAGCTGAAGAAGACTGGACTCCGAGCTGCTCCTGCTGATCTCTGCTATGCTGGACCTGAAGATGTGGCCTGTGATTTCTGCTCTGGAAGGAAACTGAAAGCCATCAAGTCCTGTTTGGTCTGTCTGGCCTCTTACTGTGAGAAACACCTTCAGCCTCATTATGATTCAGCAACATTTAAGAAACACAAGCTGGTGGAGCCCTCCAAGAACCTCCAGGAGAACATCTGCTCTGGTCATGATGAGGTGATGAAGATGTTCTGTCGCACTGATCAGAAGTGTATCTGTTATCTCTGCTCTGTGGACCAACATAAAGGTCACGACACAGTCTCAGCTGCAGCAGAAAGGACTGAGAGGCAGAGAGAGCTGGAGGTGAGACGAGAAGAAATCCAGCAGGAGATCCAGGACAGAGAGAAAGAGGTGAAGCTGCTTCAACAGGAGGTGGAGGCCATCAATCAGTCTGCTGACAAAACAGTGGAGGACAGTGAGGAGATGTTCAGTCAGCTGATCCGTCTGATTCAGGAAAGAAGCTCCGATGTGAAGCAGCAGATCAGATCCCAGCAGGAAACTGAAGTGAGTCGAGTCCAAGAGCTTCAGGAGAAGCTGGAGCAGGAGATGACTGAGCTGAAGAGGAAACATGCTGAGCTGAAGCAGCTCTCAGACACAGAGGATCACAACCAGTTTCTCCACAACTACCCCTCAGTGTCAGCTCTCAGTCAGTCTCCACACTCATCCAGCATCAACATCCGTCCTCTCAGATACTTTGAGGATGTGACAGCAGCTGTGTCAGAGCTCAGAGATCAACTACAGGACCTTCTGAGAGACAAGTGGACAAACGTCTCACTGGCACTCAGTGAGGTGGACGTTTTACTGTCAGAGTCAGTACCAGAACCAAAGATCAGAGCTGTGTTCCTGAAATATTCATTTAAAATCACTCTGG
>SSNR01000180.1:15739-29558 GCA_006937965.1 Callopanchax toddi
TGATGACATCATCTAAATCTCCCAGTAAGCAAACTGGAGGGGAAGCTGGAATATTACATTTCAGACACTTTGACAGGTCTTCACATATCCGGGACCAAAATCTCTGCACAGGTGGACAAAACCAAAGTGCATGAATATAGGTGTCAGGGGTGTTGTCTGTGCAGCTTGTGCAAATTTCAGATGGTGCATAACCCATCCTGAACATCCGATGACCTGTATAGTGAACTCTATGTAGGATTTTATATTGGATTAATTGTAAACTGGGGTTTCTAGTCATTCTAAAAGATTTTAAACATGTCTGAGACCAGAAGTTTTGGTCATAACTGACTGATAGGTCTGCCTCCCACTTAGCTATAGGAAGAGATATTGAATCATGTAATTTAGACAGTAACCTATATATTTTAGATAGTAACTTTGGAGATTTGAGATTAAGGAAATCTAATACCCTTGATGGTGTTTGTAGCTCATTTCTATTAAACTTAAATTTATGTTTTATTGTAGATTTAATTTGCTGATATTCTAAAAATCTATTCCTGTCAACCCCATATTGTGAGACTATCCTGTTAAATGGGATGAAATCAGTTCCCTCAAAGAAATGTTCCAGGTATACGATTCCTTTACTCCTCCAGTCTGAGAAGTTGATCATATTGTTGTTTTGTAGGATGTCAGGATTGTTCCAGATGGGTGTACGCCTGCATGGAATCAGTGAAGACTCAGTCATTTTCAGATACTCCCACCATGCCCACTAGACCCACTAGATGAGTCCTGGTTAGACATAGAACAGACAATATGCAACAATATAGAGATTTCAGATCTACCATTTATTAGCTCAATATTAAACCTGCTTGCTTTAAAAGCCCTAACATCAGCTCTTCGCTGACAGCATGGTGGAAGTCACCTGGTTTTAAAGAAGCCTCAATTCAATTTTTGCCTCTATTCTTGCCTTTGTAGAGTAAATGTGATACTTTTTGTATATTATTAGATATTATATAATTCTTCTTTTTTAAATGGAAATTAAATATTTGAAGAAATCAAAATTTAAAAATGATTATTTAATTCTTAAAGCTGTACTCTGCAGCCAGGTAAACAATGTAGCTTTTAACGTTTTTTTAAATGTCTCTTAACAACATTCTAATGTAGTGTATAGACCGCTTGACGCGTGACATCATGCACCCAAGGTCCCGCCCCCAGCTTTTGGCTGGGGGGCAAGAAGACGGCACAGCCCCACTGAGCACCATTATTATTATGTCAGTTGTCAAAGAATTGAGCTAAATAGCGACAAAATAAAATCTATCAGCATGGTTAACACATGCAAGTGTCATGTCCTGGGTGCCTGCAGGCAGTCTGTATTTCTTCCTCAGGGTGTGGCAGGCAGATCCTCTCCAGCTGCAGCTCATCATCCTCATCAGAGGAGGACCTTTATAAGGAGCAGATCCACAGAGGGACGACGCCAGTCTTTTCCACCTCACTAGTGGTAAACTCAGGTCTTCTCTCATATCTTGTCTCTTTGAACCCTGTAATCATTCTCCTCTCATCTCTCCAGCCAACCTGCTCGGCGTCGTCCACCTCAAGATCCTCCAGAGTCCTCCTCAACCTCAAGTCCGCCTGGTCTGCCTGTCCCCCTGCCAGCCAGCTGCCTCCACTCCATTCATCTTCCATCAACCTCTCACCACCGCTCCAACCATCCTCACCCAGGACGGACAAAACCTCCCCAAGATCCCTATCTTCATCCTACCAGTAAGACCTCCACTCAAAACTCATCTCAGCACTATTATCCTCATCTCCATATACTCTCTCTCCTCTCAGAAGTCTCCTGTACCCGGATCCCACGGATCCTCCTGGATCCGCCTCCACACCACCAAAACCTTACAATAAAAACATTATTTACTTGCCTTCTGTTTCCTCCGACTGTGTTGCTCCAGGATCCTCACAAAACCTCAGAAAATGACAGCAAGCTGCACAAATAAATGAAAAAAGGACAGTAACGTAACATTTCACTGGTTTCCAGCTGATAAAATCACCAAAGTCAGAGTTCTAGTGGATTAATCACCACATCGTGGAGCCAATCATGACAGGATAAAAAAGTTCTGCCTCACATGTGACAACTAGTTATAGCCATCTAATGACTTATAAGCCATTGTAACCAGGTTAAATTAGTTTATTTTTATATAATTAGACAAAATATGTTCCGTAATCGTAATTTTGTTAGTTAAAATCGCAGAGATACAGCTCTAGTTAGCTGCCAGAGCTGGGTTTTTGCCCTCCAGCGACTGTGCTTGTCCAAAAGGTACCCGGATGAAAACGATAACTTTCAAGGGGTCTATAAAATTTTGTGAAGATTAAATAGAAATCAAAGTGGTTGTCCCGCAGCTCTCTAAAAACACCACAGTACTAATGTGGGCATCAGAGCACAGGACATTGTCCACCTGGGCACATTTTGCAGCAGAACATCCCAGAAATGAGAGGACAGAATTAGCCGGCTGTTAGCGCTTCCATTTTAGGAAAAAATACCAGAGTCCCAAAAAGAAACACCTTTTCAGCTAGCAGAAAACAAACCGTTTGGAGGTAAAAGAGGAAAAACCTGGGGGAACGTTTCTACGGCTGGAGTTTTACTATGTAGTTACCTTGGCAATGCATGGTCCCACGTCGGGGAAAGGCTGGACTACGGAATTTACCCACCGGGAGGGGTGAGTGCTCTGAGATGTGTTTCTGTAAAATAGCTAGCTTGTTTACCTGGCTGCATGGTACAACTTTAATTGCTTGATGCAGTGCAATATATTCTCAGAAGACAAGCTGAAAGAAAATGTTTAATTTTAATGGTCAAAGTAGTCAAAACTATTTCCTTAATGGATTTACATTTACATGGTGATTCACATCAAAATAGTAATAACTGCTAAAGTTCTAGAGTCATGGTGAGTTTGCCGATCACCTGACTGACACCCACAGGGAGGCAAACAGGCTCTGGGGGTTGTGTACATGTGTGTGAATGAAAAGGGGGAGGAAGCTGTAAAGCCCCCAGTGCTGGTGCAATCTGGGGCCATCCGTGACGCTCTGTCAGCTTTGCACTGAGCCTGCAAGGGGCTCAGACAAGGGGGCAGAAAGTGAGATCTTCTCACCCCACTGGCCCTCTTGTGCAAGGCAAAGCTGATAATTTGGATAGAAAACTGGATCTGTGCCGAGCACCACTTTGGAGCCAGAGCAGTGAAGCAGCTCACAGGCAGTGGGGCTGAACTCAGAATGACCAATATATTTTCATTTGTTCATTCATTCTGCTTTTCCTCCAAATGGCTCTAACCCCTTCTTCCCTTAAGTCAGAGGACTATTTCCTGTTTCTGTAGACTCCACCTACTGTGAGTGATGTCACCGGTAGATGTGGTCCTTACTGTAGATAAATAAAGTAGAGGCGAGAAGAGCAAAATAATTTAATGTAATTTCAAGAATCACATGTTTAACTGGTAAAACCCCAGAAACATTATCTAAGGAAGAAATGCCAGAACTCTCAAATTTACAAGATGAAATATATAACCAAAAGGCTAAAGGTGTGTTTATTAGATCAAGAGTCAAGTGGCTGGAGGCAGGAGCACAAATTTCCCATTATTTCTTTAACTTAGAAAGACATCACTCAAAGATAAACAGTATAAATAAACTAAATATTGATGGGATGATCACTGAGGACCATAATGTAATTTCCTCCTTCTGCAGTCAATTTTATGCTAAACTATACAGTTCTAGATTTTTTCAGGAGTCGTTTGATACTTTTTTAAACTCCCTAATGATTATTACTATTTCAGACACTGACAAAATGCGGTGTGACAACCCTATTACCAGTAATAAAGATATTCTTCACAAATACAAATCCATCTTTATGGAATATTGGTTTCAAAACAACATCAATTGGGTAAATCAGTTAATGAGGAGGGTCTCTTACTTACATATGAAGAATTTCTTGGAAAATATAATATCCCCATATCTCCTGGTGATTATGCTTAGGTCTTTCAAGCAATCTCTTCGGGGGTATGTATGCTTTTTAAAATCAAAATAGACTTGAAGCTCATAAATTATCTCCAATTGATACACCTGAAGGACAGATCTGTCTCTCCTCTCATACAGGTAATAATAACAAATCTGTCTGAGCCTTGTGTCAAAAAGACAAAACAACGTTACCTTGCAAAGTCTAAAACCCACAGGCAGCCAGGTCAGGTGTGATGTGATCAAACTTTTTTGCCAACCAGGAATCTCGCTGCAGCATTCTGAATGAGCTGCAGACGAGCTACCGTACCCTGACTCACTTGCACCAAATAAGACAGAGTTGCAGTAGTCTAGGCGTGATGTTATAAAAGCATGAACTACGGTCTCAAGGTCCTGTCTAGATAAAAATGGCTTCACTTTAGCCAACCATCTCATGGGATAAAAAGATGAGGACACCACAGTACTAACGTGGGGCGGCATTAGCTCAGTTGGGAGAGTGGCCGGTCTGGTAATCGGAGGGTCACCGGTTAAATCCCCAGCTCTGGCTGGGTTAGATTGTTGTTGTGTCCTTGGGCAAGACACTTCACCCAACTTGCCTGTGTGAATGTGAGTGTGACTGCGTGTGAATGTTGGTGGTGGTCAGAAGGGCCAATGGCGCAGAATGGCAGCCTCGCTTCTGTCAGTCTGCCCCAGGGCAGCTGTGGCTACAGACGTCTGTCGTAGTTTACCACCACCGGTGAGAATGACTGTGTGAATGAATAATGCAACTCTGTAAAAGCGTCTTTGAGTGACCTAGAAAAAAGCGCTATATAAAACTGATGCTTTATTATTATTACATTGTCCATCTTCACTCTAAGATTGACCACTGAGGCACTTAGGCAGGACTTCAGGTAACCACAGTCCACCTTGGAGAGGTCCAGAAGACCATTTGGTCCAAACAACACTGCCTCTGTTTTACTCTCGTTTAGACACAAAAAGTTCTCTGCCATCCATGCCTTGACTTCTGCCAAACAGTCCATGAGTCCACTGATCAGGTGAGCTCCAGCACCATCCAGTGGCAGGTATTTGGCAGTCATCTGCATAAAAATGGAAGCCAATTCCATATTTCTGCAGAATGTCACCCAGTGGCAGCATAAAGTGAAAACAGCAGTGGTACCAGAATCAAACCCTGTGGGACCCCCCGGGGCAGATGAGAGAAGGCAGAGGAAAAACCACCCATCCTCACACAGACCATCCTGTCCTGGGCACACCTGGGTTAGCCTAACTCTCGTGAGATACGTAACTTTGTGAGACTTCAGGGCACCGGACCAGAGACTCAGAAGTTGCAAACATGGTATTCTGGACACTAGCACCAGATGGGGCTGAGTGAGTGACTTTTCATTAACCCTGTAAAGGGTCATATTATGTTTATGTATTTAGCAGACGCTTTTATCCAAAGTGACTTACAAATGATATTGTAACCAAGAATTTAGTTTGAGGCTAACAAACAACTTAGCCTGACATTAACACTAAACAAACTACTTAGATGGTCTAAAACTGAGTGAAAAAAGAACACAGGATAGAGTGAAGTGCATGAAGAGAGTACAGAGGAGTAGGGGAAGGTAGGAGCTAGTCTAGAAGATGTTCTCTGAAGAGCTGGGTCTTCAGGAGGTTCTTGAAGATGGACAGGTTCTGGTAGCTTGGTAGGTCATTCCACCATCGTGGAACGACACATGAGAAGAGTCTGGACTGTCCCGAGCGTGGTTTAGGCACTATTATTAGCACATACTGGTTCAAGAAAAAGATTAAAAAATATGAAAAGTTGGTTTTACTCTGTACTGAAATGCACTCTCTTTTTGTTGTTGCAGTCAAAAATTCACACTTTACGTAATCCCTTTCAACCGGGCTTCTTATTTTCTGTTTCTACTCCTACCCTCAAACAGAAAACCCTGTGGATTCACCTGCCAAGTTCTGCTAGTCAGTGTGAGGTCTACATCTGCCAAGACAGGCAGAGCAAAGTGATAGAAGGTAATAAAGTACCCCATAATAGAGCATTGCAGAGGATGTAATTACAGTGAGCGTTGCCTTTTAAAGGGGTGTTTGTAATGATTCATGGTTGCACAAATACAATTTTCCTGTCACTCCCCTCTCATCACTCATTCGTGCCTGCTTGGATCTGCAGGTAAAGGTTTCCTCATAACTCTGCAAGAATCACCTCCTCAGTGCTAAGTAGATGCATTTATATTCATCAGATTCCAATCAATCAAAAGTATCCATCCATCCATCCATCCATCCATCCAGGTCCCATCTCTAGATGATTGAGGCATCAGACAGGCTGCCATGACTTACCATGTAAACACCTGCAGGTGCCTCCCCTTAGACTTCAAAGAAGTAAAATGAAGGTGGACATAGACTTGGGTTTCAGTCTTCAGATGGTAAGTGAGGGAGTTGGTGAAGAGAAAAAAACATGTACTTCACATTTAGAACAATTTACTTATTCTGTGTCCTGATTTGACTGTGTGGGGACACAAAACGTGTGATAGTTATGATCTGTTTCAAAACATCTAAATAAAACTAGTTATGATCTGTTTCAAAACATCTAAATAAAACATCAGTGTAACTTTACAATAAGTGTCCTTATAAATGAATTATAAATGCTTTAGAAATAGGTGGTTGATTAGTTTGCAAACACCTTGTAAATCATTAATAAGCAGTTGCAATGCATTAGATAAAAAGGAGAAAAGAGTGAGAACCAGTGAGAACATTTCTTGGAACTCTTCATTCAAATGTTTATTACTCATTATTCAAGAGTCATGTGGTGCACATTTTATAATGAGGTTTCTTTTGAAAGTTATAAATGGTTAGGTAAGTTATAAATATATATATAAAAAATATATATAAATGTGTGTGTGTGTGTGTGTGTGAATGAATCTTTATTGTCATTGTTAAAAAAAATGTACAATGAACTTAAAGTGCAAAACTTGTAAGTGCATAAACACATACATACGAATAAAAAAAGAAAAGAAACATTCTGTGTGTGTGTGTGTGTGCATATAACTTTAATAATAAAATGTAACCCTCTGATATCCCCAAGCACATTTTTGTGTTTTTGCATTTTAATTGTCAGCATGTTTGTTTGATTATTGATTCATAATGTTAGAGATTATGCATTTTTTATTGTCATCAATTTCTTTCAAGTTTTTTATTTTTGAGTCAAAAGTAGACAATGGGGTCTAAAATACTAACGTTCATGTCCCTAAGCACAAAAAATGTTCTCATAGAAACTCATTCAAATCACATATTGTGATCCTTTACAAATGAAAAGCATAAAACCTGTTTCATCTCATGTGTCTGGTTCATTTGAGGCTTTTAGTTTGAGCTCTGAGGGAGTTTTTTGATTGATGGCATTATTTTTACCATATATGGTAAATGGAAAAATACCTGCTTCTTTTCAATATGTAGAAATTAATGAAAGATTATAAAACATTTTTATAACTTTTGTTTATTTTATAGCCTTTAATGTAAGTGTTTTGTAAAATACAACTCTGCCAAGAATCATGTTGGAAATGAATGAAGGCTGCTGCTGATCTTTCACATACAGTAAACCAGGCTGCATTATTTAACCATAAATCATCCAGATTTGATCAAAATATTGAAATAACATTATTTTATTGTGTTTTCAGACAACATGGGAAAGTTGCATCAGGACAAAAACTGCTAGTGTTTTAGGGCAAAAAAGTTTAACATCTCTTTTTGGAGAAAAAACAACAGAATTTGGAGACAATTTATGTCCCATTTATAAGTGTAGTGCTTATTGTGTTAGATACTGGTTAGGCTTAGGTACACATCAAGCTATGAACAACTTCATCTTTTCTTGAGAATGACAAATACTGGTTGATTTCTGTTGTTATTTTAGAATAAGAAGTACTCAGCATAGTGGATCATTTTAACTCCTTAGCAGACTTTGACATGTAGGATGGTGGAAACGTTGCCTTATGGTTGAAGCTGCAGACTATATGCTGATAAATTGATAATGTTCCATCATCTTGATGATCAAATAATACAAATTAAAGAGCAAATTGCAGGGTTTTTTTTATTCAGATAAAATGCTGTTCAAAAATCACTATTTGAAACGTTTATTGAGGGTATTTTGTTTTACAATACATTTTTAAAAACTATTTTAATAGCCAAAAGTGCCCCTTTTCAGCAAAGCTTCTAAAAAGGCTTTATTTAAAAATCTCCAGTTGTGACGTAACAAAGGGGTGTTCTACGCTAGGTGTTGCAAGCTGTGTAATGATTATTGTCTTTGTAGGATATTTCAGCACTCTGTACGATCGATAATACCATTAATACGATAATTTGAGCCCTTTGTTGTGTGGAATCTGTGTAAGAGATGCTTGTTCTAATTATTGTGTTAGATTCTTAAAGCTAATTTAAAATAACCAATCTGGCAACACTACCAGGCTGCCTTGCTCTCTCGGCTCACTGTGGCGAGTTGATAGTTTTCCAGCAGAGGTTGTGTAATCAAGTCAGCGTGTCTTCATTTTTTTTTAAATGCTAAATTATTGTGTTTGTGGAGCTGTACAATCACCAGCCTGTCAGGACATCGAGTCCACAAGTTAGAACGGACAATCTTCCTTACCTGGGTCTGGGACGTTACACCTGTTTTGGCTATGAAAAACACGGTCAGTGGTGTTGCCCACTTCATACTGGAGGATTAAAATCCCAGTGATGATGGAGCTCCACATGGGATACCGAAGTAAACATCCAATGAGACCCAGCTCAACTCAACTCGACGCTCTTGGTAGCACAGAGGCAGCTAACAGAGGCTAATGAGGCAGCAATTCTTCAACCCGGCTGGTAGCAGGCATCAGACCAGACCAGATCCATCAGGGTTTAGCTTTATGCCAACAAGAGCTGTGTATTGTATGTTTTGTTGTCTAATATATGCAAATTATGTCTTGTCTCGTCTCCCTCCACCTATCCGTATCTGTGTCGCGGGGTTAGCCATCCTCTCCCGGCCACCTGGAACTGCTCCTCCAGCAGGACTCCAAGGCGTTGCCGGGCCAGATTGAAAATGTATTTTCTCTAACGTGTCCTCTAATTGTAACCGGTGGCAACGCCCAAGTGCCGCCCCTCCATGGTCAGATACAGGCAGAGAGCAGCATGAAGCAGACCCCAAAGGACAGAGACTCAGGAAACAAGGACTAATTGAACAGGTTTTATATAAAAATATTGACAGATCATATAAAAAAACAGTCCTATACAAAATGACTAAAATCCCTATAAAATCAATCTTCCATAAAAACGACTTAAAAGTCCAGGTGTGTTTAATGAGGATAGCAGTGTTTCCAGGCTGACACCTGCATCACCTCAGTCTCGTGGAGGAGGGGACTGCAGGGGGGTTCCCGACCCGCTCATTCGGCCATCTCACTCGATCTTTCTCCTAAGGCGGCAGTCCAGCGGTGGTGACAGCAGTGGCCCCTCACACCTCTTTGCCCTGCAGAACAAGGGCACTGGTCTGAAGGGTGCGGGCTGAGGTCCACTCCGTCCTGCTCCGTCATCCACCTGCAACGCGTCACACCCATCCCTGCTCCAGCGTCAAGAACGGGGTGCTCAACTCCTCTCCTCCCAGGGCAACCGATCGGCCTCCTCCTCACATCCTCATGTCAGCCACTATTCCTCCTTCAGCACACCTTCCATCTTGGTTCTCTTCTTTCTTTCTGTCCCATTCTCTCCATCATCTATTTCTCTTCTGCCAACCTATGGAAGCCCATTTCTGCCATTTTGAAAAATATTTTTGATACTTATCTCATAATTATGAGATAATAAGTCATAATAATGAGATAATATCTCATAATTATGAGATACTAAGTCAAAATTATGAGATTGTATCTCATTATTATGACTTATCATCTCATAATTATGAGATACTAAGTCATAATAATGAGATAGTAAGTCATAATAATGAGATACTATCGCATAATTATGAGATACTAAGTATCTCATAATAATGAGATACTAAGTCATAATAATGAGATACTAAGTCATAATAATGATATGCTAAGTCATAATAATGAGATACTATCTCATAATAATGAGATACTAAGTCATAATAATGATATATTATCTCATAATTATGAGATACTAAGTCATAATAATGAGATACTAAGTCATAATAATGAGATACTAAGTCATAATAATGAGATACTATCTCATAATTATGAGATGCTAAGTCATAATTGTGAGATGCTAAGTCATAATAATGAGATACTAAGTCATAATGAGATACTAAGTCATAATTATGAGATGCTAAGTCATAATAATGAGATACTAAGTCATAATTATGAGATACTAAGTCATAATTATGAGATACTAAGTCATAATAATGAGATACTAAGTCATAATTATGAGATGCTAAGTCATAATAATGAGATACTATCTCATAATAATGAGATACTAAGTCATAATTATGAGATACTAAGTCATAATAATGAGATACTAAGTCATAATTATGAGATGCTAAGTCATAATAATGAGATACTAAGTCATAATTATGAGATGCTAAGTCATAATAATGAGATACTAAGTCATAATTATGAGATGCTAAGTCATAATAATGAGATACTATCTCATAATTATGAGATGCTAAGTCATAATTATGAGATGCTAAGTCATAATAATGAGATACTATCTCATAATTATGAGATGCTAAGTCATAATTATGAGATGCTAAGTCATAATTGTGAGATGCTAAGTCATAATAATGAGATACTAAGTCATAATGAGATACTAAGTCATAATTATGAGATGCTAAGTCATAATAATGAGATACTAAGTCATAATTATGAGATGCTAAGTCATAATAATGAGATACTATCTCATAATTATGAGATGCTAAGTCATAATAATGAGATGCTAAGTCATAATAATGAGATACTATCTCATAATTATGAAATGCTAAGTCATAATAATGAGATGCTAAGTCATAATAATGAGATACTATCTCATAATTATGAAATGCTAAGTCATAATTATGAGATGCTAAGTCATAATAATGAGATACTATCTCATAATTTCGACTTAGCACCAAACCAGTAATTCTCAAAGTCTGGGCTGAAATCCGGATCAGGACTGCACAGCCGTTTCATCTGAATCCACCATGTTATATTATAATGCATTTATGTTACGAGATCTATGTTTAAGTAGACCCAAGAAACTTTTGTCTTTTATATATAGTTCTTTTATTTGGTCAAATATGACATATTTTGGACTTTCCGGGTGCTCTTGACCTGAATCCAGATCCGATCCGGATCAGCCTCTTACCATCGCTTGTCTGACGTTCAGCAGCTCCTGCTAGCAAAGAGCTAAAGTCATGTAGGATCGGTCCGGCTTGTTTTTGTTGTCAACTACGTGATTTTATGGTTATATTTGGTCAGTTTTCAGACTCCTGTAGTGAGTCTTTCCTCAAAACGCAACCAGCGAACTATCTAAGGGACGTTTCTGCTGTTTTTAGAGACTTTTGGAGATCTAAATGGTTTTCTATGAGCCGCGACTCCTTCCGGTTCAGGTCTACTGACAGACAGACAGAGACCCGAATCCTCTGTCGGTGTTTCTAACAGGCAGCTGTAGAGCTGTTATGTTGCACCGTGGTTTTATGTTAACCTGCAGTAAAAATCCAGGAGACATTTAGTCTTGGTGCTGGATCAGCCTGAGCTCAGAGTCCTGAAGCATCCTGGAGCAACACAGCTCCATCTGATCATCACAGCTTACTCTGGAGTTTCATAATGGAAACCTGATTAACTTCATCACTTTTCATGTCTGAACAAATACATTGTTTTCAAACACAAATAACGTTTATTTAACGTTTATATTTAAGTTAACAGGAAAGAGTACCTTTTCTTAGTTTTTCATTCAGATTGTAGTAGTAGTACCAGTAGTAGTAGTAGTAGTAGTAGTTATTTTATTCAGTCATGAAAGTAATTTTTGTTGACAGAAGCATCCTGCATATATATATTATTCATACACATACATATATAAACATACATAACATCTACATAAATATGTAGGTTACACACACATAAACACTTGCACATACTATGACTGAACAGGTTTAGGTAGAAGCAAAAGCTTATATTATTATAATTGCATAACCCACTGACAAATCAAATACCGTACTATATCTCCTCAATGTGATGATAAATGTGTGATAAACACATAAGTCACACTAGTACCTTTCAACAATATTTTTACTGACAAGTATTTGAAAACTAAAAATGAAGTTGCTGTTTTGAATTCTAATTTAGCCTCATTCCAAAATTATACTCTCATAATAGAAATACTAGAGGTGTCAGATTAGCGCGTTAATTACGATTAATTAATTACAGCCCTAATTAACACGTTATTTTTTTTAATCGCGTTAATCGCATTTTTAATCGCTTGACCGTTTCTGCCTGCAGTCTGCCGCTGCAGTGATGTGTGTGTGCTGAGCTGGTCTCCTCGCGGTGTTTGTGTGTCACTGAGCAGCTCTGTGAGGCTCAGAGCCCCTCACTTTCAGGAAGTGATCACGTGACCTACGCATGATGCTGAGACAAAACAAACAGCTGATGGCCATAGCGGTGTTATGAAACCGGCATCACCTTTTAGAGCGCTATTTATCTGACCCCGCTGCAACAGGAAGTGCAAATTAAAACGACCTGCTCATTTCACGAGCTACTCGACCGGAACCGATGACCACCGTCAGCCCAGCATAGCTCTGATCACTGATTACACGTAACTGTCAGCCGGTTCGGTGCGCGACCGGCCGGCTGACAGCTTCCACCGCTTGTGGAGCACAGCGCTGATCAC
This sequence comes from Callopanchax toddi, assembly GCA_006937965.1. Taxonomy (NCBI): domain Eukaryota; kingdom Metazoa; phylum Chordata; class Actinopteri; order Cyprinodontiformes; family Nothobranchiidae; genus Callopanchax; species Callopanchax toddi. Next base: position 28,535 of record SSNR01000180.1, read on the forward strand.
TAGTAGCCTACACTGAGTGATCTGACGGACTACAACGGTTTATATTCAAAGTAACAGCGCGACGTGGCGCAGCGCTGATCGCTGGTGTATTTCAGCCTTAAATATCAGCTGGTCCGGTGTGCGACCGGCCGGCTGACAGCTTCCACCGTTTGTGGAGCGCCGTGCTGATCACCAGTTGCCTACACTGAGTGATCTGACGGACTACAACGGTTTATATTCAAAGTAACAGCGCGACGTGGCGCAGCGCTGATCGCTGGTGTATTTCAGCCTATCAGCTGGTCCGGTGCGCGACCGGCCGGCTGACAGCTTCCACCGCTTGTGGAGCACAGCGCTGATCACTAGTAGCCTACACCGAGTGATCTGACGGACTACAACGGTTTATATTCAAAGTAACAGCGCGACGTGGCGCAGCGCTGATCGCTGGTGTATTTCAGCCTATCAGCTGGTCCGGTGCGCGACCGGCCGGCTCACAGCTTCCACCGCTTGTCCAGCACAGCGCTGACCACTGGTTACAGTAGGCCTAGTACACCGCTGGACTGGCGGTGTTATGAACCGGTCCAGTCAGCGGTGCCCGAAGGAAGACATGGACGTAGTTTGGGGGGGTGCAGGGGGGACGTGTCCTCTGCTCGTTTTTAAAGTCAGTTTAGAGTCTTGTAGTTTTTACTGTCTAAAACAATGTTGCTCTATATTAAATGGATTCTGGCTGTTGTTTTTAGGTGTAGGGTTGATATTATGGCTCTTTTTAAACAGTTCAGACCCTTTTCTCCACCTCCTCCCACCCCTGTATTCAAGTTGTGTCCCCCCCCACCCCCACCCACCTTTGAAATTTAAATTTCATTCTTGGTGGAAGATCAAATCAACTTTATTTATAGAGCACATTTCCTGCAGAGCAACACAATGTGCTTTACAGCAAATAAAACATAAACTAAAATCAGATGAGGGGTTAACAGAGCTGCTACTGGAGTCCACTGATCAAAGTAATGGTTGCACTGGGACTGAATCTGTTCAAGTCTGTTAAACACAA
>SSNR01000180.1:36802-59574 GCA_006937965.1 Callopanchax toddi
AAGAGACAGGCGCTGATCACTAGTAGCCTACACTGAGTGATCTGACGGACTACAACGGTTTATATTCAAAGTAACAGCGCCACGTGGCGCAGCGCTGATCGCTGGTGTATTTCAGCCTTAAATATCAGCTGGTCCGGTGTGCGACCGGCCGGCTGACAGCTTCCACCGTTTGTGGAGCGCCGTGCTGATCACTAGTAGCCTACACTGAGTGATCTGACGGACTACAACGGTTTATATTCAAAGTAACAGCGCGACGTGGCGCAGCGCTGATCGCTGGTGTATTTCAGCCTATCAGCTGGTCCGGTGCGCGACCGGCCGGCTCACAGCTTCCACCGCTTGTCCAGCACAGCGCTGACCACTGGTTACAGTAGGCCTAGTACACCGCTGGACTGGCGGTGTTATGAACCGGTCCAGTCAGCGGTGCCCGAAGGAAGACATGGACGTAGTTTGGGGGGGTGCAGGGGGGACGTGTCCTCTGCTCGTTTTTAAAGTCAGTTTAGAGTCTTGTAGTTTTTACTGTCTAAAATAATGTTGCTCTATATTAAATGGATTCTGGCTGTTGTTTTTAGGTGTAGGGTTGATATTATGGCTCTTTTTAAACAGTTCAGACCCTTTTCTCCACCTCCTCCCACCCCTGTATTCAAGTTGTGTCCCCCCCACCACCTTTGAAATTTAAATTTCATTCTTGGTGGAAGATCAAATCAACTTTATTTATAGAGCACATTTCCTGCAGAGCAACACAATGTGCTTTACAGCAAATAAAACATAAACTAAAATCAGATGAGGGGTTAACTGAGCTGCTACTGGAGTCCACTGATCAAAGTAATGGTTGCACTGGGACTGAATCTGTTCAAGTCTGTTAAACACAATAAATGACTTCAGATAGACACTTTATGTTGTTCTATATCAATCTACTGGTCTGAAACAGTCATTTAATGAATTTAAATGACAATAACTCAAGAGGAGGGCTTTCTTTAGCCATTTCTTTAGATGCGATTAAAAATGCGATTAATTAGATTAATTAATTACAGATCATAATTAATTAATCGCACAATTTTTTTAATCGCATGACAGCACTAAGAAATACATCTCTTTTAATACCTTTCTTATCTTTTGAACCATAAACTTACAGACACCTCTCAAATCATAATTACTCTCCCACATTAAGAACATTTCATGAAGTGACATTAATTTTGTTTTAATCATACGAATCAGTATGAGTATATGTAATCTTACTTATAACTCGAATGGCCTTTTTTGTACATTTTTTTAAATTAATTTTAGGTTTGTTTTGGAGGTTGAACCCCATTTTTCTATACAGTATGACATGTAAGATTGAATTAGTGAGCAATAAAATAAACAAAAAGCCTTGGAGTTTAATAAATCTTTATCTTTATAAAGTATTCCCTCTAATTTAGATATTTATCCTATAATATAATTCAAATCTTGTTTCCATGATAGGTTATAAATTATAATCAATGACAACTCCAAGGAATTTTGTTTCTAAAAGTCCTTCGATTTCAGTATTTGAAATTTGTAATATAAACTCCACATTATTTACTTTTTGATTTCCAAATATCATGAATTTAGTTTTTTAATATTCAGTGATAATTTATTCACATCAAACCAAGATTTTAGTACTTCCAACTCTTTTTCAGTTCTCTAAATATGCTGCTCACTCAGATATAGTGTTAGAAGAGCCCCAGTGGTCTGTAACCTGTGGCTCCAGAGCCACATTTGGCTCTTCTAATACTATACATTATATCTGAGTGAGCATATTTATGGATACGTATGTTTGTGTAGGTATAGATATTTATGTATGTGCATAAATATACTGTATAGAGAGAGGATGTGTCAGGTTCTGTGTTGGGTGTGTCTCTCCTTCTCTCTCTCTCTAGGGTGTGACAGGCACAGCTGGGTCGCATCAGCAGCTAATCAGGAACTGCTTAAAAGGCTCAGAAGACCAGAAGCCTACGCCGGATTGTTTTGCTCGCTTGAGTGAGTGATCAGGCCTTTCTCTCTAACCTAAACTGCATTGTCAGTAAAATACCTGTCTCTGCATTGTTTTCCCCCACTAGAAAACTTGCTCTCCTGTGTAACCTGAGAACCTCAGCTAACTCCAGTCACACCGGGACCCCAGCTCCAGCCGTTTGCCTGTCCACCCTACAGACACACCTGACCTTCCACCCTGTTACCGGACTGGAACCTCCTCCCTTCAGACCACTGCGGCTTCTCTTGACAGTAAGACCCTCTGGCAACCTTTCATCATCCTTTCTCCATGTTCTCTGGACAATATTAACCTCTCCACTCCTCCCCTTAGTGCTTTCCTGTGAAATCCAGACCTCCTGAATCCAGGCTCCATTGGAACTCCAGCCCTCACTACTTTAATAAATCTTTAAACTCATTCTGCTGTGTTGTGGTTGTTGCCGCTTTAAGATCCGTCTGTCTCATCATGACAGGATGCTTCTGTCTACACCAATTACTTTCATGACTGAATAAAATAAATACTATTACTACTACTGATGCTGCTATTACTACTACTAAAACTACTACTACATTTTCAACAAATATGGGATAAACTAATCTTGCTCTGCATAATCCTAAACAAAAATTTGTAATATAGTCATATTGGACATTATAACTCATTCTTTCCTTTATGTCGAGCACTTATACATTTTTAAAAGGAAAAACCATCACATTATTTAAAATCACCTATAAAGCCTTAGAATTTACCTCACTGGCTTTTTAAAAAAACATTCAAAATGCCTCGGGTTGTTAATGTTATCTGTGTTTTATGTAGCTGTCTTTTATCATGTACAGCACTTTGGGCTGCGTGAGCAAAAGTAAATGTGCTTTATAAATGAACTTGACTGAGTTAAAAATGTGTAAAGTGTCTAAAGGACCAGTATTTCATAACATGTTTTTGGTTAAAATTTTGGATGTTTTTATGTAATTTTGGTGATGAAATATGAGAAGCAACATGCTAGTATTGTTGTTCTGTGAAAACTACTTGCATTTATTGGAACAATCTGAATGAAAAACTAAGAAAAGGTACTCTTTCCTGTTAACTTAAATATAAACGTTAAATAAACGTTATTTGTGTTTGAAAACAATGTATTTGTTCAGACATGAAAAGTGATGAAGTTAATCAGGTTTCCATGATGAAACTCCAGAGTAAGCTGTGATGATCAGATGGAGCTGTGTTGCTCCAGGATGCTTCAGGACTCTGAGCTCAGGCTGATCCAGCACCAAGACTAAATGTCTCCTGGATTTTTACTGCAGGTTAACATAAAACCACGGTGCAACATAACAGCTCTACAGCTGCCTGTTAGAAACACCGACAGAGGATTCGGGTCTCTGTCTGTCTGTCAGTAGACCTGAACCGGAAGGAGTCGCGGCTCATAGAAAACCATTTAGATCTCCAAAAGTCTCTAAAAACAGCAGAAACGTCCCTTAGATAGTTCGCTGGTTGCGTTTTGAGGAAAGACTCACTACAGGAGTCTGAAAACTGACCAAATATAACCATAAAATCACGTAGTTGACAACAAAAACAAGCCGGACCGATCCTACATGACTTTAGCTCTTTGCTAGCAGGAGCTGCTGAACGTCAGACAAGCGATGGTAAGAGGCTGATCCGGATCGGATCTGGATTCAGGTCAAGAGCACCCGGAAAGTCCAAAATATGTCATATTTGACCAAATAAAAGAACTATATATAAAAGACAAAAGTTTCTTGGGTCTACTTAAACATAGATCTCGTAACATAAATGCATTATAATATAACATGCTGGATTCAGATGGAACGGCTGTGCAGTCCTGATCCGGATTTCAGCCCAGACTTTGAGAATTACTGGTTTGGTGCTAAGTCGAAATTATGAGATAGTATCTCATTATTATGACTTAGCATCTCATAATTATGAGATAGTATCTCATTATTATGACTTAGTATCTCATTATTATGACTTAGCATCTCATTATTATGACTTAGCATCTCATTATTATGACTTAGCATCTCATAATTATGAGATAAGTATCAAAAAATATTTTTTCAAAATGGCGGAAATGGGCTTCCATAGCCAACCTGAGTGGCACCTAAATAGATGGCCTTCCGGACTTTCCCACTTACACACAGGTGATAGTCATTAATCATGTTAAAAGCGTCAGTCCACAGTGTCCGTTATTTCCAAACAAACCATGCATCAGGTAAGTTAAAACAATTAAAACATACAACTGTTAAAAGTCTAAAGTAAAATAAAAGCACACATTAATAAAAACACAAATTTCCACTGTGACATAATTACCAACTTTATTTATTAAGTAATTTATCTTGCAGCTAAAAGTCACTGTCTTTGCTCTGTAGTCTGTCCTTTAGTCTCATACTATTGGCTTGTTTGTCATGAGGAAACATCCCCAAATACTTAGATAATAATATTCCAAACTCAGGCTGGCTGGAAGAGGCAGAGCGTGCTGCAGCACAATCTCTCAACCTCAACCAAGACCCAGACATCAAAGGCAGGTGGAGTGAAACCATGAAATTACAGGTAAGGTGTCAATTACCCTTTGAAACCAAGCCCTCTCCAAACCAAGACAAGACTCAGCTAGTCCCTGGAATTAGAACAAATAAAGTGGAACAGAGGGAAGAATGGTAGGGAAGGAGAGGGAAGAGCTGTGCAGGAGATTTTACAGGCCATGTTGACATTATGGCATCAGCATAAAAGGCCCTAATTTAGCTTTAAATTACTCCCCTTCACCTGTCCTTTTCTCACACAAATGTACAACTGCTGCCTGTTAGGGTGCATGACAGCTTCTTGTCTGGGGAAACAAAGCAGATAGTTAATTAAAGGTATATTCTGCCCTGATGCAACTGTTTTTACATGCACCAACTTTCTCCTACAAAGCTTTGACTGCTAAAACAGCACTTTACTAACCAATTACAACTCCCACACTTCTCCTTTAACACCCACTAGCAATTTAATTATGTAATAAAACAAACTGAACATCATCTAAGTCACCAAAAACCATTCTGACTTACTTTAAATTCTATGCAGTGTATTATAACTACAGTTAAGAGCCTTTTACAGAAAGAAAACCAAATGAGTTTATGTTGCTTTGTTTTTTTTTTAGCATATTGTCATACTTTAGTTTAAAATGAAAACAAGAAGCTGAGCAGTCCTCCCTGCAGCTGCTTGATGATTCCTTGTGGTTCCAGTTTAACAATACACTATTTATTATTTGCTGATAAAGGAAACAGCCTCTGTGGGAATTAATTAAGTTTGTCATTGTTCTCTCATACACTCTTTCTCACTGCGTGCCACAAAGCCAGAGCTTGTGTAGAAAAATCACATCTTTGGGTTACACAACACACACCCACCCACTAAGCCACAGACAGCACTCACCCGGTCCAGCCCAGACACTACAGAACACCCACAATGCTTCCCCGCCCTCCACCTAGCTTTGCTCTCAGGTGGCTCACACTGAGTGTGTAATGTATGGGTTAGTACATATGTGTATGTGTGTGTATATATTTATATATGTCGCTGGACTTGGGTGAAACCCTCCGTGCATTGTGAGGAGCTTTCTTGTCTTGATATCAGTAGCCTCCATCTCCTCCTTTGGCCAGGCTTTTATACCAACAGGATATCTGATGACTGGCAGAACATATGTGTCTATGGCATGGACTTTTTTTTTTCAGTTTTATATAGCGCTTTTTAGGTCACTCAAAGACGCTTTACAGAGTTGCATTATTCATTCACACATAGGGATGGGAATTGATAAGATTTTTACGATTCCGATTCCATTTTCGATTCTGTATAACGATTCAATTCTTTATCGATTATCGATATCGATTCTCATTTGGAAAAAAAGAGAACAAACAGATCTATTAGCTTCAAGCTGGTTTATATCTTATCTTTGAGTCAGATACAAGTTTAGAAGTAAGATGATGACCTTATACATCCAACAGTGAGGTCTTAAGAAAACCAGAGCCTAGGGTCACAGGGTGCCCAGAAAAAAAAGTTTCTAAGTATAAAATAATAATAAAATATGATTTTGTAGAAATAACATAAAATACAACATAAATTATTCTGTGCAATTCCACAAGAATGTAACATTTCAACTCTCTTTTTAAAAAGGATATGAGCTGAACACACAAAATTACATCAGCCAGCAACAAATACAACTCAAGTCAAGTTTAATGGAATTGTGCAATTTTGCAACCATCAACTATGGAAAATTAACAATTCTTCTGCAGAAAAATGAGCATATCTGCTTTTTCAGGAAGGATACCTGATCTTTCTGGACTTATTGTGTCTCCAGCTGGAGAACACCCTCTCAGACGGGTAGGGCTGTGTGTTATGAGGAAATATTTCATCTGGACGATAGAAAATGTCTACCGTCAGATAAAAAGCTCTATTGTTTAAGCCACAATAGAAGTTTTACAGCATATTGCACTTTACGGGATGTTCATGAACGCACCGTGCAGCGACACATAAACAAACATGGAGGCAGACGGTAGTGGACGCGTTTTAGACCAGAATCAACAGGATAACCAGCTAACCCAAACCGAGGAGCTTGTACCTAAAAGAGGGACAACTTCTGTCTCATGGATGTGGTTTAAATATAAAAAGACCGACGTGGACCAGACAGCAGCTGTTTGTAAAGTTTTCCGGCTCTCGGTCCCAACAACGGACTCCGACGCCACTAATATATTTTATCACCTGCACAAAAACCACGTCGAAGAAAACAGAGACAGTCAACGAGCCAAAGCTGCAAGAGCAGCGTCGAGTGTTGGAGTAAGAGCTCAGAATAAACTCCAGACGCTGCTACAGGTTTTTACCTGCAGCACGTCATGTAGCATCTAGCTGCCAGCTGAGCGGGATGGAAGGAAGGAGGTTACTGCTGCTGTTACCACGCACATCTACAAAGATATGGCTCTAATCTACACGGTGGAGAAACGTGAGTTTAGTGACTCGTGGTGACGTAGTTGCGCCGACTGGAATTTATTTTATTTTATTTTTTGCGCCGACTGGAATTTATTTTATTTTTTGCGCCGACTGGAATCGATAAGGGGATCGTTAGCAAAAAAGGCAAACGATTCCAAGGGATTGAAACACTGGGAACCGGTTCTCATTAAGAACCGGTTTTCGATTCCCATCCCTATTCACACAGTCATTCTCACCGGTGGTGGTAAACTACGACAGACGTCTGTAGCCACAGCTGCCCTGGGGCAGACTGACAGAAGCGAGGCTGCCATTCTGCGTCATCGGCCCTTCTGACCACCACCAACATTCACACACAGTCACACTCACATTCACACAGGCAAGTTGGGTGAAGTGTCTTGCCCAAGGACACGACGACAATCTAACCCAGCCAGAGCTGGGGATCGAACCGGTGACCCTCCGGTTATCAGACCGGCCACTCTCCCAACTGAGCTAATGCCGCCCCAGGCCTCAGGGCCTGCCTTACTCGTTGGAGGCACTTGGTTGTGGCTGACTTCCTTGCAGCCTCATCATGACTGTCCTTTGTCTTTGGACTAAGGTACTTGTAGCTGTTCTGATCAACTGCAGTGTTTACTTCAGGCAGTTAAATCACTTCAGTTGTGATCACCTTGACCCTCTTGGATATCATTTAACCACACTTTTCCAGTCTGAATAATATTCCAATATTTTTGTCGTCTATCCTGATGAGATGCATCAGTGAGTTGATGTCTTGCTCATTCTTGGTGTACAGCTTGATGTCATCCATGGGCAGAGATTTGGCATGGACGGAGTAGACTTGTCCCCACCATTACCCAGCAATCACTGAATTGTCCCCACCAATAATTAGATTCAAGGGTGCAGAAATAGCGCTGCATCCCCACTAATAATACGTGCAGCCCAGCAGAGTCCACAGACAGACCTGTGTCCAGGGTAAGGAGGCATAGAGTACGTGTCTGGATTGACCAGAGCGAGCCCCTCGCGGCCCGTGCCAAACTGCTTACATCAATGGCACCTGTTATGGGTCTGGATGAGGACTTACATACACACCTATAGGGCATGCTGTGATCTGTGGGGCAAACTGGAGTATCCGGAGAAAATCGACACATGCATGGGGAGAGCATACAACTCCACGCAGAAAGGCCGCGGCCAGGATTCGAACTTGCGACCTTCTTGCTGCGAGACAAAGAGTGCTCACAATTGCACCACCATGCATCCCACTTGATGCTTTAAGCCGTTGGCTTTGAATTGGCCTCCAGAAAGTTTCCCACATTCCCACTGAGTTCTTGATGAAGTCTCTTAAGCCGCTTTCAGACCTCGGTAGGCTCGGCCTAGTTCGGTAATGGTTCACACAGTCTCGCACGGCTCAGTTGTATTCATACTGCTTTTTCTGGATCATGGAAATGTCCGAGCAGACGGGGCGATCGGGCGCTGAGAAATCATTGATGTCATACCTGAGCGCCACCCGTTAGTAAACAAAGCACTCATGTCAGCTGAGATGAGTGAAATAAAACAATAAAACAAGCTATTTGGAAGCAGGAGGAAACATTACAGCGACTACGAAAAATGTGTATTGTTTTAGAGAGCTCCATGACCAACGTTACTTCCGCATTCCATCCTTTCTATTGGAGCCAATGGAAGTGTCCAAACTCTGTATCTCTATGACGCTGGTAGTAGTCAGCCAGCCGGCCACCGGCGCCTGCTAGACCCGGCTACCGCAGCTAGCGTCCCCTCGGTCTCGGCACATATCTTGAGATGCTGCCAACTCCAGAGCAATGGCTTCTTTAATGAGAAAATATTATTTAACTTTAGAATCACGTACAATCAGTAACATGTAACAACACGGTTAGGAGAAAGGAGCTAGTCTGAAGAGCTAGCTCTAATGTCAGCTCAATAAACACAAGATGCTATGAGGAAGAGCTAGGCTAACGAGCTAGCCTCTTGTCTAAACAGTAAACAACCACACGATTGACGTTTGTTATAGACTTAGGTCTAAGTAACAACAATCCTTAAGATCAGTCCTCTCTCACCATTTTCAAACATGAAACTAGAAACTGTAGATGCACTGCCGTGTCCACAAAAAACTCCTTCATTTCTCAGCATGCCGTCCAGTTAGCTCTGGATCTGATCCTCTGCCAGCAGGACAGGAGATTTTAACCTCCCATGACTTGGTAGATTTTTGGGAGAATTTTCTGTGAAAACATCTTCAAGGCTTGGCGCATTTCTGTGTTGTCACTTCACACACACCACCAGACCAATCAGAGGCTTGCATTGTAGTTGACGTGAGACTTCAGCCAGCCAGTCATAGCTCAGTGGGTGAGCTGAAAGCTGGCCTGCCTCAGTCGGACCATGGGGGACGTGGTGCCAAAAAACCAGTGGCCTCTGCTCGGATTTAGCAATTGTTACCCAGATCTGAAAGCAAAAACCCAACCCAAACCAGGCCGAGATTACCCAGATCTGAAAGGGCTATGAGTTTCCTGAGACAGCCAGTCCCAGACCCTGGACAAAAATGTCTATAATCCCTAAAAATAGCATACTTAATGTCACCATGATACAAACTGACTAAACTGCACATCACCAAATTTAGCTTTTATCTAAGTTTAAGATAAACCAGAACACTGGTAAAGTGTTTATCCTAGTAAATGTTGAAAACATATTATTTCTTCAAAAAGTATATAAACAAGCTAAGAGGGGAAGGCGGGCAGCAGATTGATAAACTATGTGACAGGAATAACAAGCCTCTTCTGTTATGGTTCATAAACAACTTCCCATCGTGGATAACAGCTGTGAGTCATGGTGGTTTGTAGTTTTCACATCATCATTTTCTAACCACAAATTAAGTATGTGTGTGTGTGCATGCGTGTGTGTGTGGCACAAGTTTCCATCAGCCCAAGCCAAGCAGTTGTCAGTTCTCCTTACACTTCCTAATGAACGCTCTTTGTTTTTGTTTCTCTAAATGTCTCACATAGTTGATCAGAGTTTGATTTCATTTTTTTCACACATTAGAAGCTTAAATTTGCTCAGTAGTTCTTTATAGCTTTCAAACACCTTTCTCTTCCCTGGCAGCTATGTGCATCATATTCACTTTTTGTACATTTTTGTACATCTGTACATGTTTCTTTTTCTCTTTCTTGCTCTCAGTCAGATGCTACCTGTTTGAACTGGTTACCTGTAGGGGTGTAACGATATCCAAATCCCACAATACGATATCGTCACAGTATGGACCTCACGGTACGATATTTATTACGATATTGTGGGGAGACTCACAATATTGTGACTATGCTCACGATAATAAGCCTCACAACATAAAATGTACCATTATGACATTTTGCACAGCCTGAAAAGTTATTCCTAAAGTGCAAAATTCAATTTCAACATATAAAGAAAAGACAAAACAGCTTATTTCATAAAAGTAACCAGGAAATACAAAACTGCCTCATCATTAAGTCATAAATAAAAAAAATACCTAGGCATCACCAAACAGGAAAATAATTAGAAGGTAAGCCACTTCTAGTTTCTAGATTTCTAGTCCAGTTTCAGTTTTTTTTAAAGAAAGATCAACATGTCAACATTTAAGGGGAGGAGGACAGATTATAGATCAGTTCAAATGACCTCTGCTGTTTTTACTGCTCTGCAGCAGGAACTTCTCCTCTCCTTCATTTCTGTCTGACAAGTCTTGTTACTGCCTTCATCTGGGCAATGACTGAATTAAAATAAATTAAATAATTGACTAAAATGTGTTGTTAACGGAATTTTATATTTAGGCTCCAGTTTATCCACTAATTATTTAAACCCCACAACGTTCACGGTGGAAACTGGATGAAATCAGTGGCTAAATATTCTGGGATGTATTTTATTTCTTGAGCTGCTGTGAGAAAGCGCTGATCTAAGAGCTTCATGCTGGGATTTTTGACCCGTCTGGACTTTCTTAACACTTGAAACTTTTTGAGGGGGGGCAGGTTATCAACTGACCTCTCACGCTGCTTGTATTCGCAGAGGAGTCCAGCTCTGTACAGCGGCAGTGTCTGCATATTGTCAGTTCAGTTGTTTGTCCGTTCTTGTCTCCTTCACCATTTCTCGACACAATATCTGAAATGCTTCCACAACTCAGACTGAAAAGCCGCTCACGTCGCTCTGCCCGCCATGTTTGTTTTTGTTTGCCATGTGGGCTGCGCGTGCTCATATTGGTGCACTGGCTGATGACGCGGAAGCAAAGGATCATGGTCTATGTAGTTTTCTTTGCTATACTCCAGTGGGGCGAACTAAAACATGTTATTTTAAACTCAGGACGTACTGTTCAATATCGTGACAAGACCACAACGATATCGTGGCCATTTTACTACCGCAATATCGCGGGATTTCCAATATTGTTACACCCCTAGTTACCTGTATAAAGACACCTATGCACTCACTCAAACAATCAGACTAATCTCTCAAATCTCAAGATGTTAGTATCCCTCAGACTGGAGCTCCATGAAGATCTGTCCTAGTGGAGAATCAATGATCACGAGAAAGGTGAGAGGTCACCCCAGAATTACAGGAGAGGACCTGGTCTTACCTGATAAGAGCAGGGACCACAGGGTCAAAGGTCACCATTAATAACACATTACGCCATCATGGATTAAAATCCTGAAGCACGCAAGGTTCCCCTGCTCAAGCCAGCACATTACACAGCTCCACCATGCCCACTAGGCACTCACTCACAGGCCTCACAGCCAATGATTTTCTGGGCTGTCTTCACAACCCCCTGAAGCCTCTCCCTGTCAGCCATGGTGCAGCTGCCGTACCATACCGTGATGCAGTAAACTAACGTGATGCAGTAGGTCAGCAGGCTCTCGATGGATGAGTGTAGAAGGTCAGTAGCAGGTTGGAGTCCAGGTTGTGCTTCTTGAGGACCCTCAGGGAGTGTAGCCGCTGCTGAGCCTTCTTGATGACCGCTGTGATGTTGTCTGTCCAGGAGATGTCAGCAGAGATGAGCACACCAAGAAACCTGAATGTATGTGTTAAGGATTGGGGTGTTTGAGTAGGACCCTGGAGCAAACACAGACACTGAGGAACTGGAAGGTAAGTGCAAAGTGAATGTTTATTAATAATGCTGGTGCTGGAGGTGTGGACCTCGGGAAGTCCTAGCATCCCGGGTTAAACCGTACGCCACCTCACTGGAGAGAGGAGAGGAAGGTGAGCAAAAGCAGAGGTACGGAATAAATGGATAATGATTGAAGTGAGTTCTTACTGAGTGCTGTGAAGAAGGGATCCAGGTGAGGGAGAGAGAAGGTCCAGGTCCTGACAGGCGGGAGAAACGGAGGTGAATAGTGGCTGGTTGGAGCTAGCGACCGGCAGGAAGACAGGCAGGCGAGACAGAGACTGAGGGCGAGGGTGATCAGTTGGGAAGCAGTCAGGAGAATCCGGATGAGACGGAGGCCGAAGACGGGCAGGTAGACCAGGCGAGACAGGAACCGAGGATAAAGGTGACCGGTTGCAGTGCAGCCAGGGAATCTGGATGGAACGGAGGCTGACGGCGATCGGCAGGGAGATCCAGGTGGAATGCTAATGAATGGGACTGGAGTAGGAAGACAGGAACCAAGAGGAATGCTGAAGGAGGGAACAAAGTATTAAAACTCGGAACTGAACTAGATCTTAAGATTAAAAGGTCTAGTTACCACGAGAGTGGTAGCATAGCAAAATGAACTGGCTTCCTCCTGCAGAAACACTGATCTTTTTATGTCCTGGTGTAGGTGGCCTGATTGGAAGCAGCTGAGGGTGGACGAGTGGAGAGATCTAGCTGGTTAGGGAGGAGGCGCGCCTGCCGGAGCCCAGGATATCAGCTCACAACCCACCATAACTCTGTCAAGATATACACGTACGCAGATGACACAACCATTATAGGATTCATAACCAACAATAAGGAAACCGAGTACTTTGCACAGATCAATCAAGCAGTGACCTGGTGCTCAGACCATAATCTCTTACTAAATACAGCAAAAACAAAAGAACTCATCGTCGACCCGAGACGTCATCCACCCCCAAAAGCTCAAGTGTACATCAAAAACGAACCCATCTCTATCTCCGACACATTCAAACTTCTTGGAACCCACATCAGAAATAACCTCAAGTGGAAAACAAACGCAGACTACATTCACAAAAAAGCCCAGCAAAGACTATTTCATCTCAAACAACTCAAAAACTTCAAAGTACGACCCCACCTTCTGCATCGCTTCTACACAGCCATTATCGAAAGTATTCTGACTTCATCCATCACAGTATGGTACAGTGCTCTGGACAAACTCTCCCAAAACAAATTACAGCGAATCATCAATAGAGCAACGAAAATAACCGGCTTCCCCTACCCTCCCTCAACCTGCTACACCGCAAAAGAACTTTAAATACTGCACACAGGATCATCTCCGACCCCACCCACCCGGCACACAATGCTTTTCAACTACTCCCATCCGGAAGGCGATACAGGGCAACGGCCTCAAGAACATCCCGCTTTAAGAACAGCTTCATACCCACTGCCATAAAGATGCTGAACCAGGAGAGCCGATAAGCTGGGTCCACACGCTCTGGACACTTACATGTTATGTGTTGTTTTGTCTGTGTATATGTTAATGTTGGAGCATGTACAAACCATACTGTACTGAAAAAAAAATTCCACCAGCTCTGCTGTATGGTCATTAAAATAATCAATCAATCAATCAATATGACAGTATGGATCCTCTCCACATATTTCTCATTGAGGAAAGGGGTGCTAGCTCGGTCCTGTTCCTCCTGAAGTCCACGATGATCTCTTTGGTTTTTTCTGTGTTTAAAGTGAGATTGTTCTGTGAGCACCAGGCTGACAGCTTCAGGACCTCCTCTTGGAGGGCGGGATTAGCTGATGACATCAGAGCTCCGACTGTGAATTTAAACAACACAGCGGCAGCTCGGGAACCACGTTTTTTGAAACGTCTTTGTCATCAACTTTGGAGAATTTAGATTTGGGCTTTCCTTTAAGACATGAACAGATAGTTCAATTCAGTTCACTTTATATAGAGGAACTTAAGTTTTTTATTTTGAAAGAGGATTTATTGACCGCTTTGCTGACGGGACACAGAAAAAGTTCAATTCTGATTCTGCTGGTTCTGCCTCGCCTTCCTCAGCTTATTCGGGTCCGGGTCGCGGGGGCAGCATCCCAAATAGGGAGTCCCAGACCGTCCTCTCCCCAGCCACCTCCACCAGCTCCTCTGACAGGACCCCAAGGCGTTCCCAGGCCAGGTTGAAGATGTACTTTCTCCAGCATGTCCTGGGTAGACCCGGGGACCTCCTGCCAGCAGGACATGTCCGAAACAGGAGGCGTCCAGGAGGCATCCTAACCAGATGCCAGAAACAACTCAACTAGCTCCTCAATGTGGAGGAGCAGCGGCTCTACTCCGAGTCTCTCCCAAATGTTCGAGCTCCTCAACCTATCTCTAAGGCTGAGCCCGGCCACCCTACGGAGAAAAGTCATTTCGGCCGCCTGTATCCACGATCTTGTTCTTTCAGTCATTACAGCATACGGGGCGGCGTATAGCTCAGTTGGTAGAGTGGCCAGTCTGGCAACCAGAGGGTCACCGGTTCAATCCCCAGCTCCATCTGGGTTAAATTGTGGTTGTGTCCTTGGGCAAGACACTTCACCCAACTTGCCTATGTGTGAATGTTGGTGGTGGTCAGAAGGGCCAATGGCACAGAATGGTAGCCTCGCTTCTGTCAGACTTCCCCAGGGCAGCTGTGACTACAGACATTAATCGTAGTTTACCACCACCGATGTAAATGTGTGCATGAATGAATAATGGAGCTTCTGTCAAAGCACTTTGGGTGTCCTGAAAGGCGCTATATAAATCCAGTCCATTATTATTATTACCCAAAGCTCATGACCATAGGTGAAGATTGGGAGGTAGATCGACCAGTAAATCGAGTGCCTTGCTTTCCGGCTCAGCTCCTTCTTCACCACCACAGACCGGCTCAGTGTCCGCATCACTGCAGACGCTGCCCCAATCCGCCTGTTAATCTCCCGCTCCCTCCTTCCCTCACTCGTGAACAAGCCCACGAGACACTTGAACTCCTCCACCTGGGGTAGGACCTTTCTCGCAACCTGTAGTTGGCATACCACCTTTTTTAGGTCAAGAACCATGGCCTCAGATTTGGAGGTGCTGATCCTCATCCCAGCCACTTCACACTCGGCTGAGAACCTTCCCAGCAAGAGCTGAAGGTCAGAGCTTGATGAAGCTAAGAGGTCCACATCATCAGCAAAAAGCAGAGACGAGATTCTCCTGCCACTAAACGCGACCCCTCCACACCACGGCTGCGCCTAGAAATCATGTCCATAAATGTTTTAAGTGCTCCCAGCATCTTTCATCTGTAAGACAACACTGTTTTCACGGATATTTTTTGCCCTCCATCAGGTCAGTGATCACTTTTAACATGGATATTAATCACCCTCCATCGGGTATTGATCAATTATGTCAACAATAAATCCACTAGAACAACCAGAAAGCAAACTTACTCGTTTCTCGGTGGAGCATGGGAAAAGTTCGGCTATCCTGTTGTCCAGCTCCCGCCAGGAGGAAATTTCCTCAAAGGGAAACTGCGGTGGGGCCAGAAATTCCCCCCTGCCGGTTGCTGACTAGGAAACCGGGCGGATCACACCAATTAATGTCAGGTTCAAACCGTCCAACATTATCAAACCCAGAGTCGGTCAAGAAAGGAACAAACAACTTCTCTTCATTTTATCACACTCATGAACGGGAGAAAAGCATAGCAAAATTGGCATGTGTACTTTCAGACACTGCTCCAATCCTTTCTGCCTTTTCCTGCACAGAAACAGTTTTATTGAAAGACACAGGATTTGACACAGATAAGACATGATAAACAGTCTGGGAGATAACCTCCCTTTTTCTAACCTTGGACAGTGGGAGAACAGATATCTCATTTTTCACAGGACAAGATGTTCTGACATTCTGAGATGAATGTATCTCCATGGAAGTTTTAATAATGTCCCACTTTCAGACTCGATAAAGATTAATTAATCTAACACAGTTAGTTGCTGACAGACACTCCAGTAGTTCAGACAGTTTGTAGAACTCTGAGTCCTTGAAGGAGCAGTACAGCTGAATGTCATCTGCATAAAGGTGGTAGGAGACATTGTGACATCTATTAATGATCTGTCCAAGAGGATGGATATATAGTAAAAACAGGAGTGGACCCAGAACAGAGCCTTGGGGTACCCTACAAAACAGATCTGTAGTATCTGACATGATGTTGTTTATATGGACACTGAAACTTCTGTTTGAGAGGTACGATCTGAACCAGTCTAAAACTGTTCCAGAGATCCCACCAAGTCACGGAGTCTGTTCATTAAGGTGCTGTGATCAACAGTGTCAAAAGCTGCAGAAAGGTCCAACAAAACTAAAGCCTGGGACACACAGAAGACGGATGCGTTGTGTCACAGAATCGCCGTGGTCTAGGGGGTACACAGGATGCGCTATGCAGCCTATGGAAGGCTGAACGCTGCTGGGAAAATAGGCGTATTAATGCTGTAAATGCCGCGCCGCTTGAGATAGAACCGGCACCGATCTTTAGCGCCTCCGCATGGACCGGCGTTTGCGTTGCACTCTCCGTGTAGCCACTCTCAGTAACTATAATGTTTTTGTTTTTTAAAACGGCGTGGGCGCCACGCATCCGGATTCCCCGGAGTCTGCTGCCATGATGATGTCACTGGATACTTTGAGTAAAGCTGTTTCTGTTGAATGTTTTTTTACTAAAACCAGATTGGAATTTATCAAAAATGTTGAGTTGTTTCAGAAAAGAGATCAGCTGATATACTGCAACTCTTTCTAAAAGTTTAGAGATATAGCTCAGTTTGGAAATGGGCCTGTAGTTATTTGGCTGAGAGGAGACCAGACTGGGTTTTTTAAGGATGGGTTCAATAACAGCGTGTTTAAAGATGGAGGGGATAGAGCCGGTTTGGAGGGATAGATTAATAAAATCCACAATGCATGGGCCAACTAGGTCAAAAGCTTTAAGAAGCAAAGAGGTTGGGAGAATATCAACTGGGCTTGAAGTTGATTTGATGTTTTTCAGAATGAGACACATGTCCTGAAAATTAACAGGTGTAAAAAAGGACCATGTATGGAAAGGAGGAGGGTGGATGGGAGAATAGGGAGCAGATGGGGTTGAGAAATTTGCTCTGTGCAATTTAAGATTTATTCAACCACAATATATTGAATACAATAAGACAGCAACTTATATCATGATTATGATTATAAACAAGGCATAATAAACACCAGGACTAGATCAGGAATCATCCAGAAATGATAACTTCAAAATAAGGAATACTTCAGAACTGGACCAAGACAGGACCAGAATTAAAACAAGCTAATGGTAGCACTGAACATCTTCTTTGCTCCTGACCTGCACTACACTGGTAAAACCTCTTTATTGTGGCAACATGAGACTGTATCTTCAGGCTTGAGTTTTGTGAATCTGTCAATGACATTTTCAGGGTAAATTTTATTCAAATATTCATTTTCAATAGATAGTATGGCCAAATCTTTCAGCCTCTCTTGTCCAATGGTTCTCCTTAGCCACATGTGAAGATGACGCAGGGCACTAAAAGAGAGCGTTCACAGCTGCAGCTACTGACAGGAATGGTTAACTGACAGGAATGGTTAATGCAACTCTAAAGATGGCCTTCAGAGTTGGGAACATGTCCTTGTTGAGTAAGTGGAGGACAGTTGTAATGTTGCGAATGTCCTCTTCCATTTTTCTTTTAATGAAGTTTTTTTGCCACTAACAGTCCTTCAGGTTTATGGTCACATGGTAGTGTGCTGGAATGGGTTTTAAGGCATCTTCAGAAAGTAATGTTGGGGAAGATGGATTTCACGCCTGAATGCCTTCCATTATTTTCTGTCCTGCCCCAGAAAATCTGTCTGCTAGCTCCTTCAACATTCGGTCCAGACAAGGGAAGAATATGTCACACCTAAACAGCTGAGTTTATGAGAGTTGTTGGTGTTGTGCCACAGCTGGACTCAACCACAAACCCCTCAAGTCTTTTCTGCTTGTGCCGTGATCCCTGAGAAATCTGAATGTTGCAGCTCCTGCAAATGTCCACGGCCGCCTTGAATATTTCTTCATCATTCAGCAGTCTCTGTGAGAAGATTTGTGAGCGCATCAACCACTGACATTTTGTACTCCACTGCTTTGCCCATGTCTAGCCTTTCTCCTTCCAGGTAGCGGTGAAGGCCTTCAGTGATGCCAAGCAGCTGTGAGAACATGATCAACATGTACACAGCTTGGGCTTTGACAGCTTGGACAGGATTCCTTCAGCCAAGGGAGTTTTTGTGGCCTCAAGCTTCTCCCTCCTCTCTCCTTCTTTGTTCTGCAATCAAGCCAAACATGAAGAACATCAAATATAAATATACTGTAATGCTCTAATAAATATCCACTTGTTTTACATACAATTGAAACAACATATAAAACATAATACCGGTATATGAAATAAAATTTATGTTTTTTTGTTGAAAGAAGCCCAGGATGTCCACTCTTAGTACAGAACTAAAACAGATTTAGAAAGCATTTAGTTTAGACATTGCAGGTAGCAACTGAAAATAAAAAATGAACACAGTTACCCATAATGCTTTACCTGGACTTGTTTCTCCTTGAGGGTTCTCTAATGAATAGTTTAAAATCTTTAAATACCTTGAAATTATTTGAAAAATGCAATAAGATTATTTAGTGAGGTTTTATTTTCTTAATATAAATTATTTGTACTTTACAACATACTTTTTTCCATTCTTGTCCAGGGCCGGACTGGGCATCTGTGCAATCTGGAGAATCACAGAACGGCCGGTGGGCCGGCGGACGCCCACCACTCGCCATGCACGCAGTCATCTGTTTTTTTCCCCCCACAAATCTAACACTCCAGTGCTGTAAGTGGCTGCAATGTACCCTTAAATCGGATGCCGGCTACATTAGCCATGAAAGGCAGGAAAGTCACACCGCTTGTTTAGATGGTGTAATGGCTAAGATGTTCTTCAGTCAACATGAGACATGAGGAGCATGAGTTCAAATCCCGCTCCAGGCAAGGATGATCTTAGAGATATTCAGCTTGCAATATTTTTAATGATAACTAGTTAAAACAGCTGAACTTCAACATTTTACATGTAAAATGCCACATGCAGTAGCTAATATTAAGAAATATGTTGTGCTTTTACTTTTTAAAATGTTGGTAACCTTACAGGTAATGCTTACAAACTTTGAAGATTTTGAATACAGAAGTTACATTTGTAATGGTGTGTTTTCATTTAGAAGTGGTATTATTATTATGCAGTAAGATTAGTTATTGCATAAATTAATTAAGCTTATTAAGTAATAAATTCATATTAAGATATGCTGTTATAACAGCATATTATATAATCTATACATAAGTAAAGTCTAGTGACAATATGCCAGATGTTATTGTTGTTGTTGAGTTTCTGAGCGCAATTGCTTTGGACCGGGCCTAGTCAAAGTCCAGGATCGTTTTTTAGTCCCAGTCCATCCCTATTCTTGTCTAGTAATTTATTTGTATTTCTGCCCTGTACTTTTATTTTCCTGGTGCTGGTCAAATTAATCCCCTCATGTCCTGTTCTGTTGTTTAAAACCTGAGATTTCATTTCAAATAAAGCATTAAAAAAAGGAAAAAATACTGAAGTTTTTGATTAAAAGGATAACTCAACTCCTTCAGTTCTTCCAAGCTAGCTTAGAAGCTAAGATATTGTTAGTCTGGACTTTTGAATCATTCATAGAAGAATTTAGTGCATAAATGAAAAACAGCAACTCAAGTCACTTCTAATATGCTGCATTTGTAGATCGCATCCTCCAGAAGACACAACTTGTTACATAGTGAATACCGGTAATTAAAGATTTAAAGCAGTCTTTTTCTTACCTTCTTTCTCTCTGCAACGTCCCACCAAGCAAAATCCATCAGTAAAAAAGCCAAACCACGATGAAAAGAACTTCCTCTTGCAAGATCACGTGGCTTCAGGTGAAGCTGGTTTCCCTTAGGTTTACGTCTGGCAGAGGCTTCTGCTCCCCCTCCTTCACATGCGCTGTGCCCAAACATACCTGGTGCCTGGACTCGGATCATACCAAAATTAGGGGTAACTTACTAACGTGCGCTACTTACTTTGAGTGTTGAGTATAGTTTTTGTAGGTTTTGTTTTGTGCAGTCAGTCATGCAGCTAAAATATGAAAAAATTATGCATCGCAAAAGACTTCGGAAAAAACAACCGGAGTGAACATGTACATTTGCACACTTTATACAACCACAAATAGTTATATTTTGTCAATATTTGTAATCTCCAATGAGCCTTTGCTGCTGGATCAAAGAGATCATCAGAGATCAAAGCTCGCGGGTTGTCACTGCCCGATCGGTAACGGAAACCCGATCGGTTCTGCGCATGTGCGAAGTGAGTTTACATCCGCTAAAGCTTTTTACGGTAATTACGAGTCAGAGTATCTGTTAAGATGTTAACAGTAATAAGTATTTATTATAAAGTTTACAATAATGACAACGTTTCATACAATGTCGAAGAAAATAAAAAATAAAAAGGGAGTTATAGAGCAGAACGGCCCGATCCTTACTGCGCAGAGTCGGACGGTACAGATCAGGTCTACCCGATCGGTTCTGCGCATGTGCAGAACACGTGTACTCGCAGTGAAGTATTTTACGGTATTTACGGTTCAGAGTATCTTTTAAGGTGTTAACAAGTATATAATACATCTTTATACATACATAATGTATTAAAATGTTTATACACGTAGGTATCCATTGTTTAAATGGTCCGAGCAGTCGGGAAAGAGGCTAAGTTGTTGGTAAAAGCTAAGGGCTAACTGAGAGCTAACCGTCTCATTCAAAAGACTTGAATGTCGCTAAGTTGGCTAAAAGAGGAAGTGACGTAGGCTTCGCGCATGCGCAGAACCGATCGTGCTACCGGGTACGGATCGGGCAGTGACACGGGTAACCCCTCTGGCTACTAGTCTAAGCAGCTATTATCAACATGGAGCATCGTCCTCAGTGGCACACAGACAAATGGCATTTTAAAAAATGCTGTAAGACTTTTTTTTTAATTTTTTTTACAGATATCAATGGTAAAGCGGTCTGCCTTATTTGTAACCAGTCCGTTGCTGTACTCAAGGAGTATAATATTCGTCATCACTATGAGACAAAACATGCAGGATTTTCACAATGCCCGAAAGAAAAAGACCAGGGAGCTGCTAGCACTACATATGATTACAAATAACAAAGACAGTTTGTTCTAAATGCCTATATGAGACTTATATGTGATATTTTGATTAATGTTCTTTAAACAGAAAGGATGGTTAAATAACTGCAAAATGAATAAAAGTAGTGTTCTTTACTTCAGCATTAGTATTTGTATTTTGTGTAAATACTACATTCGGCCCGCGGCTCTGATAGATTTTCATTTTGGCCCTCTGAGGGAAAACGTTTGGGCACCCCTGGTTTAGACCCAGAGAACAACTAAGTCCAGAGTGTGACCCATATTATGATTTGGTCCTGAAAGATGCTGTTCAAAGTTAAAAGAATCAGTGATGGATAAGAAATCTGTCATGTTTTAACCAGACCCTGGAGCCACACAACTGAGGGACACAGTAAGGTAAGTAAAAAAACAGATGTTTATTAAGAAATGTGCTGGTTCTGCTGGGTTTCCGGAGTCAGGATCTTAAGAGAGAGGAGAGGTTGGTGAGCGGAGGGTAAGGTAAAAATGATATTGCAGTTGTAGAGAGTGGGAAGGCTTACTGTGTCCGTGAGGCGAAGAGCATGGGAGAGCACTGGATGAAGGTTGGTTGGAGGGAGACTGAAAGGAGGATAAATGGTTCCAAGAGAGCTGATGTGTTGAGTGTGAGTCCAAGGGAGGAGTTCGGGGAGCAAGGACGACAGCCGTGGAGGTGAACTGAAGAGGCAGGAACAGAGGATGAGACACTATAGAAAATAACTTTTAGCATAAAGGTACCTGAGTTACCACTAGGAAGTGGAACGAAGCGGCGCCGTCTGAGTGTTGCTCCAATCCTTTTGAACTCCTCCGGTGATGAGGTGATGTGCTGCAGCTGGTGATGTGCTGCAGCTGGTGATGACGGTGATGAAGTGCAGCTGGAGGTGAACGGTGGAGGAGAGAGTGAGGACCTGACAAAATCAGCTGCTGTGTTACACTCAGGGTTATCGATGTGGAAGTTAAAGTCACCAAGAATTAAAACCTTTTCCAGCTTAATCATCAATGATAAGAAATCTGAAAATTCAGAGAGAAAAGGGCCAGCTGTTCCAGGAGGTTGGTAAATTAAAACACAGTAAAATACTTCTTGTAACCCTACTTTGATGATCTGACATTCAAAAGTAGTGAAACAGCCACTGTTGATCAGACTACAGGCATGTTTGTCCTTAAAGACCACAACGAGACCTCCACCACGGCGTGAGGGGCGTGGTGTGGTAAACACAGAGCAACCTGGAGGACAGATTTCTTTAGAATGTACAAAGTTACCATCTTGTTCCCATGTTTCAACTAGAAAAAAGAAGTCTAGGCCCTGCTGGGTGAAAAGGTCATTTAAGATAAAAGATTTGTTAGAAATAGATCTGGCATTTAACAGGGCACACTGAACTGAATGATGCAGGTCATTTTTCTTCTTAGCCACTTGGAGATGGACGGGTCGTAAACACCTGATGAGTTTCCGGGCTCTCTGATCAGACTTATTAGGGCAGCGGGTTGATAAATGAACTGGAATAGGA
>SSNR01000180.1:59810-70889 GCA_006937965.1 Callopanchax toddi
TGCGTGAGCCAAGTCGGTTTGGGTGAACATCATCTCGCCTAAAAAAGGAAAAACGCTTCCAATCAGATTAAAGTTGTCAATATAACCAATATTGAGGGACCAATATTCAGGCAGACTGAAGCCAGGTGTGGAGAGAGAGGAGACGGCTGAAACTTTCACCTCCATGAGAAACTGTGGGAATCGGGCCGGAGATGAAGACAGACATATACCCTGCTCTTCAGGATCTCCATCTGCTGGTAAAAATGCTGTAATGTGACAACAGACTGCCGACGGGAGACATTGTTGGATCCAACATGAATGATCACTCTTCTGACTGAAGTCAGGATGGAGCACAGCAGACTTGGAAGTTCCTCCAGAATATCTTGAACGGTAGCCGATGGAAAACACTTTGTGATGACGTTGAAGAAGCAGACGTTTCTGATTATTGAGTCACCAACCAGCAAAGTGGTTGGGGAGAACAGTGGACGAGGTGAAGAGGGCTCTGGGTTAGATGTTTCTGGGTTTGTGATTCCGCGGGGCCGAGGAACTGGAGGGCTGGAGGTGGAGGGGCTCTGCTCCTGAGTCAGGGCAGGAGGTCCAGCGGAGTGTCGACGCACAGCTTCCTTCAGTGTTTTGGTTTGGCAGTAGAAGTTGAGGTCCGGGAGGGGAGAGACTGTGGAGGCTGCTTCTTACGGACTACAGGCTCCAGACACACGGCTGCTGCTCCACCTGCTGCTCCTCTGTCCTCCTCACCTCCTTCCTCAGGCTGTGGTGATTTAATGGGAGGAAGGGGCTCGGGGATGACAGCTGATTCTTCCTCAGCCAGTACAGAGAAGCGGTTTGACAGTTGAGGTCAGGTGGGGCACTGTAAACAACAGGGGGTGTCCTCCTTCGGCCACGTACCACAACCTCTGACCAAGATGAAGTCGGGTCTGGAGTTGAGCTGGAAGTCGGCCGTGATAAGGGGTCCTAGGAAACAGTGTCCTGGAGCAGAGGGTCTCTGATGTCTGTTCCTCATGATGATCAACAATCACTTTGGACAGATTAGGGAAGTGATTGTTAAAACTTGCCAGCAGAAGTTCTCTCCTTTGTAATTCATTTAACAGACGTCTAACGTCTTCCTTAAAGTTGGCAATCTTTTTATTTGCTTTAAGAAGCCTATACTCATCACTGTGAGGCAGTACCAGCAGCATGCAGATTACCTTCAAGGCTACAGCAAGCACTGCAGCGGAGCATTCTCTGCCGGATCGGAAGAAGTTTTTGTCTGTTAAAAATCCTTTAGAGGTCTGTTACAACTCCCCTTCCCCAGATGGTGTGGCAACGTGTAAAGGAAGGAGGTAAGAGAGTCTTGTGAAGCGGGTAACAAATTTTATTAAGGTGCTGGACACTCTTCTCCAGGGCCGGTTGCACTAACATTAACAAACTAAACACAAACCCTGGAGGAAAAACTAAGAACTGAAAACTCAAAATAAAACCTACCAGCAGGGGGAGGGATAAAGCTACAAAAAAACCACAATAAACCATAAACAGGACTCTAGTGGAAGAAGGAAACTCAGGATCAACCTCCCCCAAATCTGGTAGGAAAAAGAAAGAAAAGAAACAAGTTATTTTCAATATTTGTTACTATAAGATATACATTTACAATATTTACAAAGTCAAAACAGAAGGCTTGTTCAAAAACAAGTTTAACTATGTGCTCGTTAAGTCTTTTAACCGTTTTCAACAGAGAGCAACAACAACCACTAGTTTATAATTTCTACTACCAAACAACCAGTTTTTGTGTCCAGGGATCGGACCGCCAAAGCTCCCGCCTTGGTCTGCCATCCGATCCACATTGCATCGGACCCTTCATGTTCCTCCTGCAGGTGGTGGGCCCACAGGTGGATGAGCCCATGTATCCAGTTCGGGCTGGGCCCGGCCGGGCCCCATGGGCGAAAGTCCGGCCACCAGGCGCTCGCTAACGGGCCCCAACCCCAGGCCTGGCTCCAGGGTGGGACCCCGGTAACCCTCCGGGCCGGGTACACTGGCTCGTTGATAGAACTTCCATGAAGAGTCTTTGAACCGCACTTTGTCTCACCCCTCACCTAGGACCAATTTGCCATGGGTGACCCTACCAGGGGCACAAGTGCCCCAGACAACATGGCTCCTAGGATCATTAGGGCACTCAAACTCCTCCACCACGATAAGGTGACGGTTCACGGAGTGAGGGAAGGAGGGAGCGGGAGATCGACAGGCGGATTGGGGCAGCGTCTGCAGTGATGCGGACGCTGAACCGGTCTGTTGTGGTGAAGAAGGAGCTGAGCCGGAAAGCAAGGCTCTCGATTTACCGATCGATCTACCTCCCAATCCTCACCTATGGTCATGAGCTCTGGGTAATGACCGAAAGAACGAGATCGCGGATACAAGCGGCCGAAATGAGTTTTCTCCGCAGGGTGGCCGGGCTCAGCCTTAGGGATAGGGTGAGGAGCTCGGACATTCGGGAGAGACTCGGAGTAGAACCGCTGCTCCTCCATGTCGAAAGGTACCAGTTGAGGTGGTTTGGGCATCTTGTTAGGATGCCCACTGGACGCCTCCCCAGGGAGGTGTTTCAGGCATGTCCTGCCGGCAGGAGGCCCCCGGGTCGACCCAGGACACGCTGGAGAAAATATATCTCTGGTTTGGCCCTGGAGCGCCTTGGTATCCTGCCAGAGGAGCTGGTAGAAGTGGCTGGGGAGAAGACCGTCTGGAACTCCCTAGTTGGGATGCTGCCCCCGCGACCCGGATAAGCGGAAGTAGACGAGACGAGACTACCAAACAACAAAGTTCTCAAATCAATAACACAATGTGGAGCAAAGTGGAGTCTACCACTGACAAGGTAGCTCCTCAAATGTCCGTTTCATTCTGCTTTTATACTCCTGGTTGATCACCAATCAGTCCCAATGAGCTACAGCTGATGTTGAGGGGGCAGTCGGAGCTCTGCGGTGACGTCATCGGCAGGTGACAGCGCGGTTGCCATGGCGCCCATTCATGCAGCCGGGAGTTGCTCCGGAATCTCTGCCCCTCACAACAGGCTGCTGCCGAGCGGTGGACCGACAGTGGGAAGAGGAGCAAACCAAAATAACAAAAACACGGGGACCACAAGACAGGGACTCGTGACACCCCCACCCAAATAAAAAGAGAAAACCTGTTTTCTCTAACCAATAACATTTAACACCTACAGTACCTGTCCCACCCTGGGGAACGGGACAAACAGTCCGCAAGCACATTTTCTGACCCCTTTTTGTGTCTAATATCTAATTTGAACTCCTGCAGGAAGAGGGCCCAACGCATTAGCCTCTGGTTTTGATTGAACATTCTGGACAAAAAGGTCAATGGGTTGTGGTCAGTATAAACCACTAAAGGACCTATACCTGGATGGACATACACATGGAAGTGTTGGAGGGCTAGTAGAAGTGCAAGGGTTTCCTTTTCTATAGTAGAGTACCGACTTTGATAGGAGGCAAACCTTTTAGAAAAGTAAGCCACAGGGTGATCTAATCTGTTTTCATCTTCCTGTAGAAGTACTGATCCTACTCCGACATTACTTGCATCGACCTCTAAGGTGAAGGGTTTAGAAAGGTCGGGTGCTTTCAACACTGGGACACTACTCAAGAGAAGTTTGCAAGACTCAAACGCTAACTGGGCGTCATTACTCCAGACAAAGGGTACTTTGGGACTCAGAAGATCAGTGAGAGGATGCACTACTGTGGCAAAGTTTTTGCAAAAACACTGATAGTAACCAACCATTCCTAAGAAACGTCTGAGCTCACGTCGGGTGCGTGGGCTAGGAAAGGTGGTAATAGCCTGAACTTTGTCACTAAGCATCTCAACAAATCCATGGCCCACTTCCTATCCTAAGTAAGAGACCGTAGCTTTTACAAACTCACTTTTCAAGGTTGATGGTTAGGTTGGCTTGGTCTAGACGCTTAAATAATGCTTCTAGGGAAGAGATGTGTTCCTCCCATGTAGTGGTATGTACCACTATCTCATCTAAATAGGCACTACAGTTTCCTAGACCGGCAGTTACTCTATTTATCAACCTCTGGAAGGTAGCTGGAGCATTTCTCATCCCAAAAGGCATGACTGTATACTGGAGAAATGAGTCAGTGGTGGCAAATGCTGAGACTTCTGAGGCATTTGCTGTGAGAGGTACTTGCCAATATCCTTTTAATAGATCTACCATATTTGCCCGAATATAGGACGACCCTGATTATAAGACGACCCCCCCTTTTCAAGACTAATCTTCAGAAAAAAAAGACCAAATTCACTTTTTAAAGAAACAATTTTTATTGAAATTTTGAGAAAATAATTTAACTAATGCTACTAACAATTCCAGACTGCTTTAATATTTGCTTATTAACAGGGGTGCACACAACTAGTCCACCAGTCCACCGTACTGATCTCTCTGCCCGAACACACCTTTGCTGACAGGAGCTTTCACGGTCATATTGTGCAACTTTGCGATCATCAGACACTGATCAACTTCACATCCAGTTGTGGAGCTGAGATGGAGTTTTCATGTAGGGGAAGCTTGTTTACACACACACGCTGCTGCGGCAAAATGCACAGACACACACACACACAGCTGCACCATGAACGAACAGACACACAAACCGGCTGCTGTGCCACGATGGCGCACACACACACAAACCCGCTTTTGCTCCATGATCGTGCAGACACATACACACAAACCCGCTTTTGCGCCATGATCGTGCAGACACATACACACAAACTCGCTTTTGCGCCATGATCGTGCAGACACACACACACACACAAACCCGCTTTTACGCCATGATCGTGCAGACACACACACACAAACTCGCTTTTGCGCCATGATCGTGCAGACACACACACACACACACACACAAACTCGCTTTTGCGCCATGATCGTGCAGACACACACACACACACAAACCCGCTTTTGCGCCATGATCGTGCAGACACACACACAAACTCGCTTTTGCGCCATGATCGTGCAGACACACACACAAACTCGCTTTTGCGCCATGATCGTGCAGACACACACACAAACTCGCTTTTGCGCCATGATCGTGCAGACACACACACACAAACCCACTGTTGCGCCATGATCGTACACACACACACACAAACCCACTGTTGCGCCATGATCGTACACACACACACAAACCCACTGTTGCGCCATGATCGTACGCGCACACACACAAACATGCTGTTGCGCCATGATCGCGCGCACACACAAACCCGCTGTTGCGCAATTATTGCACAGACACACACACAAACCCGCTGTATGTGTGAGGGAGTGTGTGTCGGGTGCATATAAAGAACGGTGAGACAGATGAGGTTCTGAGGGAGAATGCGTGTGTGAATGGAGCGAGCGACGTGAGCCCTCACCTGTACAGTCTGCTGCTGAAAGCACCTGCTGGGTCTGGACATTTTAATCCTCAGTACTAGTAAACCTGTAACTTTGAAGTAGGCCAGGCCCGGACCTCTGGAACCGCTCGCGGTCTGAGCTGCTTCCTGCCGCTTTGACCAAAATGCTTGCACCCTCCGCCGGAAAAACTAGGGCGCGATAATAAGACGACCCCCCCTTTTTCAAATTATTTTCAATGAAAAAAACCTCGTCTTATATGCGGGCAAATACGGTATTTTTGTGACAAAATCTGACATCCCCACTCTGTCAATACATCATCAACACGAGGTAACGGATAAGAATCTGGCACTGTGACTGCATTTACCTTTCGGTAATCCGTTATAAACCGAGGAGTACCATCAGCTTTACTTTCTACAAGACATGGGGAACTCCATGGACTAAAACTTTGCACTGCTAAACCATTTTGGACTAAGTAGTCCATCTCTTGTTTCATTAAAGTACGCTTTAGTGGGCTGGCACGGTAAGGGTGCTGCTTAATAGGTTTTGTGGCCTGAATGACTACATCATGTTTGAGTACATTTGTACTAGACGAGGTATCTGAGAATAAACTCAAGTAAGAATTTATTAAGGTGACCAGTTCACTGTGGTGTTGTTCACCAAGATGTGAGAACTTCTGATCTAGATGTAACAAAGCCTCAGAGTTCTTAAGGCGGGGACTCACAGAGATGGGTGATTTGAGTTGTACCTCATCCTCAGGAGCTAGAGGGGCCATGACAGCACTGGCTGCGCACACCTGGATGTCACGGTCTGACTCTGTGGTTGAAGCCTGGGGAGAATAATAACACTTTAACATGTTAACATGGCATATTCGTGTTTTTCTTCTCCGGTGAGGGGTTTTGATTACATAGTTGGTATCACTTAGTTTCTGACAAACCTCGAATGGTCCCTCAAACTGGGCAGAAAGGGCATTTCCTGTTAAAGGACTTAACATCAAGACCTTTTCTCCTGGTTGGAACTCACGCTTTGTAGCCTTGCAGTCGAACTTTATTTTCATCTCACGTTTGAGCACCTAGGAGATGTTTCCTGGCCAACACGTTTGCTTCCCGTAGACGTGCCTGAAACAGTCTGACATATTTATTCACATTAGTCTTATTATTCTCAGCAGATTGAAATAATCTTTCCTTTAATCGACCTCGTGGTGTGTGGCCAAAGACGAGTTGAGCTGGACTGTACCCTAAAGACTCTTGTGGGGCCTCACATGCAGCAAAAAGCAAAAATGGCACTCCTTCATCCCATGAACGGTCTGTACTATAACAGTACTTTTTCAGCATACCTTTAAAGGTTTGGTGCCAGCACTCTACAACTCCCTGAGATTCTGGATGATAGGCTGATGACATCACATGTTGTATGCCTAGAGTTCTGGTAACCATTTTAAATAGGTTGGATTTAAAGTTGGATCCTTGATCCGTTTGTAACGTGCGTGGTAAACCAAAAAGTGAGAAGAAACCAGTTAATGCTCTTGTGACAGATTTAGCAGTGATGCTAGACAATGGAATGCTTCTGGAAACCTAGTAGCACTGCACATAATGGTTAGTAAGTACCTTTTCCCGGACTTGGTGCGGGGGAGCGGCCCAACACAGTCAACTACGTGATCGAATGGGTTTCCGACCACAGGGATTAGGTGTAATGGTGCAGGGGAGAGTTTTTGATTAGGCTTTCCTGTAATCTGGCAGGTATGGCATCTTTTACAATACTGGGCTACATCCTTCTTCATCCCAGGCCAAAAGAAATACTCTAACACAACTTGATGGGTTTTTCGTATACCCAAGTGTCCCGACCACTGACTTTCATGGGCCAACATCAAGATTTTCTGCCTGTATTTCTGAGGTATCACAATCTGTTTCACATTTCCCCATGAAGCACCTTCAGCATTTGGGTTGTCCCAATAGCGGATTAACACATCCTTTTCTAAATAAAAACCAGAGTTCCTAGTTTTGTTGTCTGTTACTGCTAAGAAACAGTTTGTTAAGGTTGGATCTGCCTTTTGTTCTTCAATCAGCGTCATAGCCAAAACTGGGAAGGCACTGTGTGACTTAAGGTCAGCGACCTCTCCTCTTTCTGAAACATCAGAACTGACATTTATCTCTTTTTCAGGGATCTCAACTTTCTCCTCTTTTTCAAACAGTTTTGAGATGTTTAAGGTCTGTTCTTTAGCAACTTGTTTGGCTTGTGAACGAGTCACAGCACAGGATGGGTAAGTACCTAAAGGCTGGCTTACACAGGGTGCTGTAGAAGATGAAGGATCATCCAGCAGTTGCAAAGGAGGGACCACAGCTCCTCCTGCAATATCATTTCCCAACAAAACAACAATACCAGAGATGGGCAAAGAGGGGCAGACAGCTATCTCAAAACACCCTTTTACTAAAATACACAGGTTAAGTTTACTTTATGAACGGGGCGTGAGACAGGCTCAGATTCTATCCCTGTCAACAACACAGAGACGCCAGTATAACTGGACACACTGAAAGGTAAGACACTCGAATGAGAGTCTGCGATGCACCAGTGTCTCGTAGTATCTTTATAGGTACTGGGTCTGAATCATTAAGGTTTACTGAACCCTCAAACACAAATGGTTCAAAACACTTGTTGACCTTAACATTTTCTTTACTCATTTTCTGGGTTTGGGAAAGAAAACCAACTTCAATTGCGGGGCCTTACAATCGGGAATCAGCGGCAATGTTCCACTCACCTATGGCCGAGATGAGCTTCTCCAACTTCGCTCTTCCTCACCCTGCTTCCTGAGGCCAGCTGTCAAACTCCCACGTGAACTCCGATCAAGGAAACGGGGAAAGAGAGGAAGGGTACGCACCAGACTGAGGAAGCGTCCCTTCAGACCCCCTCTCCCCACTATCATTTTGGCTAACGTCCGTTCCCTCCGAAACAAAATGGATTTGCTGCATGCCAAGTGCCGGTTTGAGAGGACCTTCAGGGATGCATGTGTCATCGCCCTGACTGAAACCTGGCTGGACGACACCATCACAGACTCTGAGGTTAGTCTCGACAACTTCACTGTCATGCGAGGTGATAGGACAAACTCGTCTGGAAAGAGCAAGGGTGGGGGAGTCTGCATCTTCGTTAACAAGCGATGGTGTGTTAATATCAAGACTCACCGCACAATCTGCACGCCTGATGTTGAACTGCTAACCCTGTCTGTTCGGCCTTTCTATCTCCCGAGGGAATTCCCGTGTGTGATAATCAGCTGTGTTTATATTCCCCCGTGTGCTAACAACAGAGCAGCAGCGGAGCTGATAGCTGAGGATGCCAGCTCAATGATGGCTAAGTATCCGGATGCTCCGCTGTTTATTGTGGGCGATTTCAACAACTGCAGACTGGACAGTGTTATGCCATCTTTATATCAATATGTGGATATTCCCACGAGGTTACGTAACACCCTGGATTTGTGTTACGGGAACATCTCCGATGCGTTCAGTGCTCAGGCGCATCCTCCACTCGGCTACTCCGATCACAATGTTATGGTTCTACTTCCGCACTACAAGTCAGAACTGAAACGCGCCAAGCCTACCAATCACAGCGCTACCATCTGGTCGGAGGAGGCAATTGCACAGCTGCAGGGATCCCTTGCGTGCACAGATTGGAACATCTTTCAAGGAGACCTGGAGCATAGGGTCTCGGTAATCACAGATTACATCAAATTCTGCATCTCATCTACTATACCCACCAGGACATTTAGAAGGTATTCCAACTCTAATCCCTGGATTACATCTCACATTAAAACTCAAATGAAAGAAAGACATGAAGCATTTCAGCGGGAGGACTGGAACGCTGTTAATGTACTAAACAGACAGATTAAAAATAGCATAATTAAAGCTAAACTCAAGTATAAAGACAGCATTGAACAGGAGTTCAGTAGGATGAACACTAAACAAGCTTACCGAAAAATTAAAGTCCTCACAGGTCAAGCATCCAACACAGGACACGTTAATACAACTGATCCCGTCACCTCTGCTGATTCTCTAAATTCCTTCTTCACACGCTTTGATACGGTCGACCATTCTTCCCTCTGTGATGAGCTGCTCAGTGCCCTGCCCCCAGATCCTCCATCATGGCCACTATTTACAGTGGAACAGGTTCGCCAGCAACTGAGCAGGTGCAAAATAGGCAAGGCACCAGGCCCAGATGGCATCCCGGCCAGGGTACTTAAGCTGTGTGCAACGGAGCTGTCCCCAGTCTTACACGCCATCTTCTGGGACTCTATCAGGACAGCACACATCCCAACAGCTTGGAAAACTTCCACAATCATCCCGGTCCCAAAGAAGCCTCGTCCATCCGAGCCACAGCACTACAGACCCATTGCACTTACCTCTATTATGATGAAGTGCCTGGAAAAGCTCATCCTCCACTCTATCCTTCCAACTGTTAGACCATTGCTGGACCAGTATCAATTTGCCTACAGGGCCAAGCGGGGAACAGAGGATGCTGTGGCATGCCTCCTCCACTCTCTCCTGCAACATCTTGAGCCACCTGGCACCTTTGCATCCATCCTTTTCATTGACTTTAGTTCAGCTTTTAATACTATACAACGACACCAGATGATCAAGAAGCTCCAGACCCTCAACTTGTCTCCATTTCTCATCCACTGGATTCATGATTTCCTCAGCAGCAGACCACAAGCTGTCAAAATTGGGCCAGTCACTTCATCCACCATAATCACCAACACTGGCGCCCCCCAGGGGTGTGTACTCAGCCGCTTTCTGTATACACTGTACACAAATGACTGTATCAGTCCCTCAACCATCACCACATATTTCAAATATTCAGACGACACCGCCATTCTAGCACTTCTCAGGGACAATAATTCCATAACTGCATACCACCAGTCAGTCGCCCACTTTACCAGGTGGTGCCTGGACAATTTCCTGGAGCTGAACGTGGACAAGACCAAAGAGCTAGTCATTCATACCCAACAACAACCTCTGGACTTGGCACCCACTACCATACACAATAAAACAGTTGAACGGGTTGATCACTTCAGATACCTTGGACTCACTTTGGATAATAAACTTACCTTTGAGCAACATGTTACTAATATTCACAAACGTTCACAGCAGAAACTCTATATCCTCCGCAAGCTCCGTGCCCTTTCTGTCATCCCAAATCTTCTCTTACTGCTGTACACCAGCATCATTCAACCCATCCTCCTTTACTGCTCCCCCTGTTATTTTAACATGCTCTCCATCACTAATAGAAATAAACTCCTTAAGGTCACAAACATAGCATCAAAAATCATCAGCCTGCCCATCACAGACCTCTCCCAGCTAAACAATAAAGCCATCACACACATGGCCCGGACTGTCAGCGGGGACCCAGACCACCCCCTTTACAGCTACTTCTGCCTGTTGCCCTCAGGCCGCAGGTTCAGGACTCTGAGGTGGAAGCGGGCACGCTTCAACAAAAGCTTTGTCCCTTCTGCCATTGCTGCTCTTAACAGCTCAAAACATTAATCCTGCTCCTCCTTCTTACCACCTGTGAATGCCCTCGTGTGTTTAACTGTTGGCAATCTGTTGTTTGTATGTATATGTTCTGACAGTGCATGTGGAAACGAATATCCCTTAAGGGACTATAAAGGTCTATCTATCTATCTATCTATCTATCTATCTATCTATCTATCTATCTATCTATCTATCTATCTATCTATCTATCTATCTATC
>SSNR01000180.1:70909-87251 GCA_006937965.1 Callopanchax toddi
TAGCTGACAGACACTCCAGTAGTTCAGACAGTTTGTAGAACTCTGAGTCCTTGAAGGAGCAGTACAGCTGAATGTCATCTGCATAAAGGTGGTAGGAGACATTGTGACATCTACTAATGATCTGTCCAAGAGGATGGAGATATAGTAAAAACAGGAGTGGACCCAGAACAGAGCCTTGGGGTACCCCACAGAACAGATCTGTAGTATCTGACATGATGTTGTTTATATGGACACTGAAACTTCTGTTTGAGAGGTACGATCTGAACCAGTCTAAAACTGTTCCAGAGATCCCCACCAGGTCACGGAGTCTGTTCATTAAGGTGCTGTGATCAACAGAAAGGTCCAACAAAACTAAGACTGTAAACTCCCCGGAGTCTGCTGCCATCATGATGTCACTGGATACTTTGAGTAAAGCTGTTTCTGTTGAAACAGAAGGTGACTTGAGCCTTCCAAATTAAACTCTAGTGACACTTCTTGATATTTCTTATACTTTTCAATATTAAAACTAGGAATGTCCTGATCTGATCACGTGATCAGAATATGGGCCCGATCACGTGGTTTCAGACTCGATCGGAATTGGATGTTACCTCTTGATCTGGACTATGATATATCCATCCGCCCATTTTCTGTAACCGCTTAGTCCCCCACAGAGGGTCGTGGGGAGCTGGTGCATATCTCCAGCAGTCATGAGGCGGGGAACACCCTGGACAGGTCGCCAGTCCATCGCAGGGCCAAATGATATATATTTATGTACAGTATATTCTCATTATTTTAAACACATCTATGGTCAGGGGTGCACATAACTTTTTCATCAAGATTCTCAGGGGGGAACTTGGCAGTGATGCTCGGTACGCAGACCCTCAACATATGTGGGAGGGGGTAGGGTGCAGTGCATGTGCATTGCTCTAGGCAACAACGCTGCAGCAGTCTGATACGCACGCTCAGCTGCGACAACACAGCCTGTCAGTTTGTCCTTCCCGTCAGTCAGTTTTCCTGTCGCGTCTCGTTATGTCTTGTGTTTATATGTTGAGCAGTGCACACAAAAAGCTGAATCTGAGCAGGATTATTGTGGTGACTTTGTTAATCCTATGGCTACTGCATAATTGCGGGGCCTTACAATCGGGAATCAGCGGAAATGTTCCACTCACCTATGGCCGAGATGAGCTTCTCCAACTTCGCTCTTCCTCACCCTGCTTCCTGAGGCCAGCTGTCAAACTCCCACGCGAACTCCGATCAAGGAAACGGGGAAAGAGAGGAGGGGTACGCACCAGACTGAGGAAGCGTCCCTTCAGACCCCCTCTCCCCACTATCATTTTGGCTAACGTCCGTTCCCTCCGAAACAAAATGGATTTGCTGCATGCCAAGTGCCGGTTTGAGAGGACCTTCAGGGATGCATGTGTCATCGCCCTGACTGAAACCTGGCTGGACGACACCATCACAGACTCTGAGGTTAGTCTCGACAACTTCACTGTCGTGTGAGGTGATAGGACAAACTCGTCTGGAAAGAGCAAGGGTGGGGGAGTCTGCATCTTCGTTAACAAGCGATGGTGTGTTAATATCAAGACTCACCGCACAATCTGCACGCCTGATGTTGAACTGCTAACCCTGTCTGTTCGGCCTTTCTATCTCCCGAGGGAATTCCCGTGTGTGATAATCAGCTGTGTTTATATTCCCCCATGTGCTAACAACAGAGCAGCAGCGGAGCTGATAGCTGAGGATGCCAGCTCAATGATGGCTAAGTATCCGGATGCTCCGCTGTTTATTGTGGGCGATTTCAACAACTGCAGACTGGACAGTGTTATGCCATCTTTATATCAATATGTGGATATTCCCACGAGGTTACGTAACACCCTGGATTTGTGTTACGGGAACATCTCCAATGCGTTCAGTGCTCAGGCGCATCTTCCACTCGGCTACTCCGATCACAATGTTATGGTTCTACTTCCGCACTACAAGTCAGAACTGAAACGCGCCAAGCCTACCAATCACAGCGCTACCATCTGGTCGGAGGAGGCAATTGCACAGCTGCAGGGATCCCTTGCGTGCACAGATTGGAACATCTTTCAAGGAGACCTGGAGCATAGGGTCTCGGTAATCACAGATTACATCAAATTCTGCATCTCATCTACTATACCCACCAGGACATTTAGAAGGTATTCCAACTCTAATCCCTGGATTACATCTCACATTAAAACTCAAATGAAAGAAAGACGTGAAGCATTTCAGCGGGAGGACTGGAACGCTGTTAATGTACTAAACAGACAGATTAAAAATAGCATAATTAAAGCTAAACTCAAGTATAAAGACAGCATTGAACAGGAGTTCAGTAGGATGAACACTAAACAAGCTTACCGAAAAATTAAAGTCCTCACAGGTCAAGCATCCAACACAGGACACGTTAATACAACTGATCCCGTCACCTCTGCTGATTCTCTAAATTCCTTCTTCACACGCTTTGATACGGTCGACCATTCTGCCCTCTGTGATGAGCTGCTCAGTGCCCTGCCCCCAGATCCTCCATCATGGCCACTATTTACAGTGGAACAGGTTCGCCAGCAACTGAGCAGGTGCAAAATAGGCAAGGCACCAGGCCCAGATGGCATCCCGGCCAGGGTACTTAAGCTGTGTGCAACGGAGCTGTCCCCAGTCTTACACGCCATCTTCTGGGACTCTATCAGGACAGCACACATCCCAACAGCTTGGAAAACTTCCACAATCATCCCGGTCCCAAAGAAGCCTCGTCCATCCGAGCCACAGCAATACAGACCCATTGCACTTACCTCTATTATGATGAAGTGCCTGGAAAAGCTCATCCTCCACTCTATCCTTCCAACTGTTAGACCATTGCTGGACCAGTATCAATTTGCCTACAGGGCCAAGCGGGGAACAGAGGATGCTGTGGCATGCCTCCTCCACTCTCTCCTGCAACATCTTGAGCCACCTGGCACCTTTGCATCCATCCTTTTCATTGACTTTAGTTCAGCTTTTAATACTATACAACGACACCAGATGATCAAGAAGCTCCAGACCCTCAACTTGTCTCCATTTCTCATCCACTGGATTCATGATTTCCTCAGCAGCAGACCACAAGCTGTCAAAATTGGGCCAGTCACTTCATCCACCATAATCACCAACACTGGCGCCCCCCAGGGGTGTGTACTCAGCCCCTTTCTGTATACACTGTACACAAATGACTGTATCAGTCCCTCAACCATCACCACATATTTCAAATATTCAGACGACACCGCCATTCTAGCACTTCTCAGGGACAATAATTCCATAACTGCATACCACCAGTCAGTCGCCCACTTTACCAGGTGGTGCCTGGACAATTTCCTGGAGCTGAACGTGGACAAGACCAAAGAGCTAGTCATTCATACCCAACAACAACCTCTGGACTTGGCACCCACTACCATACACAATAAAACAGTTGAACGGGTTGATCACTTCAGATACCTTGGACTCACTTTGGATAATAAACTTACCTTTGAGCAACATGTTACTAATATTCACAAACGTTCACAGCAGAAACTCTATATCCTCCGCAAGCTCCGTGCCCTTTCTGTTACCCCAAATCTTCTCTTACTGCTGTACACCAGCATCNGAGGTTGGAGTAGATCAACTGCTCCTGAACATCAAGAGGTTCCATTTGAAGTGATTCAGACATCTGGCCTGGATGCCTCTTCTCCTGGATGCCTCCCTGGTGAGGTGTTCTGGGAAAGTCCAACTAGGAGGAAACCTGCAGGAAAACCCAAGACACGCTGGGGGTTGGATGTTTCTTGGTTGACCTGGGAGCACCTCAGGATCCCCTGGAGCTGGCTGAGTGGCTGGTGAGAGGGAAGTTAGAATTTCTCTGCTTAGGCTGCTGCCCTCATAACCCAACCTCACATAAGTGGAGGAAAATGGATGGATGGATGGATGGATGGAAAATAAAGACAAAACAAAAGGAATATCAAGACATTCACACAAATGGGCACAATGCTAGTGCATCTGTAGTCAGGAATAAAAATTGTTACGAAATGAATGGATGCATTGCTTTTACATCTGTCCACCATAAGAATCTGATCAGTTTGATTGTTAGAATAAGACTCTACACATCAGGGTGGTTTCTACGGGCATCTGCTGAAAAATAAAGCTAGATGGCGCACGCTCAGCTGCGACAACACAGCCTGTCAGTTTGTCCTTCCCGTCAGTCAGTTTTCCTGTCACGTCTCGTTATGTCTTGTGTTTATATGTTGAGCAGTGCACACAAAAAGCTGAATCTGAGCAGGATTATTGTGGTGACTTTGTTAATCCTATGGCTACTGCATACCACTCCCCCTGGATGCAAGTTCAGGGCTTCTGGACCGCAGACCTGGTTTTGGCTGTTGTTTGAGGGCCTTTGACATTTTTGTGTCTAGAGTCTGTAGCATCCCCAGTGTGAGTGTTTCTTCATCACTCCCTGCAGTTGGACATGAAGCTTGTCAGCTCACGTGATGTGCAGTCAGTGCCACAAGGGCACTGGTCAGCAGAGGCACGTTTGGGCAGAGGAGTCCAGTACGCACACATGAACTCACTGGCAGACCAGTTATGTGCAACTCTGTCTATAGTTATGTGGTGGCACAGACCTCTGGACTCCGCACAGAAACAGCAATGCGTGCAGCATGACATCACTTTGTTGCAGAGACACTATTGGTTAAATGTTGGCAAAGTTAGAACACAGAAGCAGCTTGAAGCAGAACGCATGAGTATGGAGACATGGAGGTATTGGGGATGAACAGTTAACTGGTTAATTGCAGTTAATGATGTAACCGAGTATAATATTTATGCCCAGTTGACTGAAATTTATGTATTTCTCTTGGGTGTAATACATTTTTGTGCCACCAGAGGGCATGCCAACGCCGCTATCAAAATTGGCCTTTGTCAGATGACGTATGGTGCGTTGCATCATGGGATGGATGAGTGTAAACAACAGAAGACACTATGATCGCTGTGTGTGTTGTGAGCTTATTAACCTGCAGAAAATAGTACACTCGTGAAAATGGCTCACTTGTGTATCACGGACACGGCGGCGAGGTGGGTGGGTTGCTGGGTTACGGTCGGTGGCATAACTTTACGGTTAACCGGTTCATGACTGTTATAAGCATCAGTAGCCAGTTAAACAAAATCTTGGGAAACGTGCATCCCTAGGAGGTATTATAAAGTTGATGACAACAACATTGTAGAAGTAATGGATTTGGACTCAGTATCAGTAGATGCTCAAACTCAAATGACTCGGACATGAGGGCAATGCAGCCTGATTGGGACATCCCTAAATAAAACAATATATTATTGTATCCATTCTCAGCCCAATCTAACTGACTGAACTGGTTCCAGGAGACAATCTCAAAACAAAAACAATGCCTGAACCAAACAAAAAACTGCAGTTAATCACAGTTCTTTAGCTTACAGGCATATATCATTTATCAAATAAATAATGTACATCATGCAAAGTTTTAAAACGAGATAAATATTAATAAAACATTTTGAAGCACTCATTTTGATCAGCAACTCTTTTTTTCCCCCCACGGCACCTGGTAGAAACACAATATTAACACAACCATAGAGCAAAAGAGCCAAGAAGGCCTCAAATCACCATGGTGATTTTTCAGGCAGGTGTATTTTTAAGCATAACACCCATCAAATAAAATTTCAAGTAATTTTGTGTTTCTGTTATGATTTTTAAATTATATGAAGGACTACAGTGTGGAAACTGCCAATGGCAGACCATGTCTTTACACTGATCCCCCATACCGGTAAATAGGAATGTTGAAAAAAAAAAACCTTGACCTTAATGACCTTAATGAAAAAAAATGACCTTAATTTAGCTGCTTGGTGGTGCAGTTGTTAGCACTGTTGGCTTGCAGCATAGAGGTCATGGGTTTGCGTCCCAGCTTTGTAGCCTCTGTGTGGAGTTTGCATGTTCTCCCGCTGCATGCGTGGGTTCTCTCCGAGTACTCCAGCTACCTCCAACAGTCCAAAAACATGCATGTTAGGTCTATTGGTAACCAAATTGTCCCTAGGTATGTGTGGGTTTGTGATTGATTCTTGTCTATATGTTAGGGATGCACGTTTCCAAGATGTTGTTTAACTGACTATTGAAGCTTTTCACGGTCAATATCCGGTTAACCGTAAAATATGCCACCGATCGTACCTGCCACCGACCTGCCACTGGGTAACTATGTACATCCCTACTATATGTCGTCCTTTGATGGACTGGCGACCCCTCCAGGGTGTCCCCCGCCTCCTGCCCTGTGACGCTGAAGATAGGCACCGGCTCACCGTGACCCTCAGTGGAGGACCAAGCAGTTCTACACAATGAATGGATGAATGGGTCTTTATCTGTATGTCACTTGCTAGAGTTCTCCACCCCCTAAAGAATTTTACAACACATCAGCCATTCACCCAGTGCTCCTCGTTTAAACATAATATTGTTAAAACATATTAGGTTGAGTTGTAGTTATTTGATGCCACACTATAATTGTGGACAGGTGAGTAGGCAAGACTTGTTAGAATTTTAATGATGGAAGAATGAGATGAATCTTTATTCCTGTTGATGGTGCATCACCACCGTTTCACCTTCTTCTGAGTGTGCTTTTACCACCAGAATGTCTGATAAGCACACTTGATTCTGAAGGTTTTCATTCAGACATTAGGTTAAAAATACACCTTTTAATCAAAGTCACAAATTAGGTCATTGTCCTGAGTCATTAAAACACTGGTTGATACAGATCTTA
Organism: Callopanchax toddi; assembly: GCA_006937965.1. NCBI lineage: Eukaryota > Metazoa > Chordata > Actinopteri > Cyprinodontiformes > Nothobranchiidae > Callopanchax > Callopanchax toddi. Next base: position 77,665 of record SSNR01000180.1, read on the forward strand.
ATTAAGGTTAAGATCTGTGTAACAAATCCAATTAGAATGTTGATATAAATGCTTAGTTCAGCTCAGCACTATTACTTGATATTTTTGCAAAGTAGCACAGTTTATTGTTGTAAGTCAGGGGTGGAGCCTCTGGACCGTAAATGGCCCGCGGACCCCTTTGATCAGGCCTCCCACGCAATGTCTAATAAATAATTAAACTTGGAGGGAAGAAATATCAACAACTAAATGAGTTTCTGCGATCAAATCGATAATAACTCATATCCGAGCCAGGATCGGAGGTCATTGAATGCAACATGAGGTCAGGTGTAGGAGAGATGGGAGACTGATGGGTGTCAATCATGGCAGCTGGCGGCGAAAAATAATCCAGAAAGCAAACTTTTTTCAAAAGAAATATTAAATAAATAATACTTCATCCAAGTAAAAACAAACCTGTGAGTTTAGTTTGTGTCGAGGCACTGGTCATGGTGGAGTCTGACCTGGAGACAAGTTACCGGAGAAACGTTACCGGAACCTGCAGAGTTTAGTTTACAGGACCGACTGGTAAAGTTACAACGCTTGTCTGGTTAAGATAGAATTATTTTTTTTCTGCCTGTTTCAATTCAAATTCTTGTGACTGAGAACTTTATACTTGGTGGTTTTTGCCATGTGTCTTGAATGTGGCCTTCGGGGGACTTTATGAAAAGAAATCTGGCCCCCTAGCAAGAAAAGGTTCCCCACCCCTGTTGTAGGTAATGAGCAAAATAAACATGCTGCAAAAAAAATGCAACTTTTTTAACTCGGTCCATTTCGTCATATGACAGAATTTTAAAACATTGAATGGCTTGTTTATAATGAATTAAGATTACACATTGACACTGGTGAAGGCAAATTCTATTCAATAGGTCAACGGTGTGTTGACATGATAAAATCCAACCACAAGCAACGAAACAAGCTTCAAGCTACAGTCATGTTTCAGATCAGTGAAGGTTTTGTCTTACAAAAGTAAGAATTGTGCAAACATGGCAACAGCTCTTGTTTACAAAAAAATGTTTGTCTTTTTCTCACTGCAATTTAAAACTATTTTAGGATAAGTCTATTACATAAATGCTCCCAATTGTGGAAATTACTGTTGTAGATATAATCTAATGTGTGTGTGAGGGATAAAAGTTTTGAGCAAAACATTCACATAAAGCCAGTAGATTAAGATAATATCCACTGGATCAGTTACAACTGCTCAGAGTGGAACTGTGCTTTTAGTGCGCTGCTGCCAGGTAATGCGGCATAAGTTGGAAAGCCCAACATTTACTAAATATACACAATGCAGTATGCATGGCATTAAAAACATAAAGAAACCATTAAAAAGCTCAAGTGTAGAGGTCTGTGGTCACAAAGCTCTAAAAACACAAAGAATCCATAAACCCGCAACATATTTGATGTCAGAGAATTGTATTTTTTAAACCTGTCTGTAAATGTTATTACCTGCATAACTGAAATCATTTATTAGACATCCTGGTTTACTTACTTATGGATTACTGCTTTAAAACTTCAAAATGTCAACTGTGCACAGATTAAGATGAGTTCTTCTTAACTTACAAGTGTAGACTGTCACTGTGATGTGTGAACTGGCCTGTTTCAACCAGTCATAAATGTCTAAAACAAACACAATTTGTCTCTAAAAGGCCCCAAAATGCTTGTGGCCTCCAAACACAACTCAAGCCAAACACAACAATAAACCGCGAGGCTTCAGTGAGAACATGAGGAAAGTGCCATGACTTCAACTCACTGACCTCATGAGATAAAGACACAGCTGCCCCAGGAGGAAGAAGAAAACTGATTACAAGAAAAAATGTCTGTCTGTCATTTTCAGCTCCAAACAATCACAAAACAGAGCAACTAAAGATGACAAACCTAGAGCAAAACATATTGGTGATGTTTGACCCACATAAAAAATACACCTCCCTCACCTTCATTTGTGACCTTAACTGTGACGTTGTGTCCAGCTTTATTTTTCCATGTTGTTCTATTCCCAAGCACTGACACTCGTAAACAAAAACACATTTTACGTGCAATGACCCCCTGCTAGGACCTCCAGGTTCCAGATGCAGCTCTTCTGTGCTTTTATAGCAGTACAGTCAGTCTGTCAATAATTTGTTCATTTGACTGAATAAAGTCGCGGATACAAGCGGCCGAAATGAGTTTTCTCCGCAGGGTGGCCGGGCTCAGCCTTAGGGATAGGGTGAGGAGCTCGAACATTCGGGAGAGACTCGGAGTAGAACCGCTGCTCCTCCATGTCGAAAGGAGCCAGCTGAGGTGGTTCGGGCATCTTATTAGGATGCCTCCTGGATGCCTCCCCAGGGAGGTGTTTCAGGCATGTCCTGCCGGCAGGAGGCCCCCGGGTCGACCCAGGACACGCTGGAGAAAATATATCTCTGGTTTGGCCCTGGAGCGCCTTGGGATCCTGCCGGAGGAGCTGGTAGAAGTGGCTGGGGAGAAGACCGTCTGGAGCTCCCTAATTGGGATGCTGCCCCCGCGACCCGGACCCGGATAAGCGGAAGAAGACGAGACGAGACGAGACGAGACGAGACGTGTTTTAAACTAGTGTCTGGATGTTACACATACATTTATTTAATTCCTCAATTGGCTTAAAGTTAAACACGTTTATGGTACTTTATATGGATACCAGCATGATGAAAAGTTATTTTTAGCCTTATAACTTCTTTTCACCACTAAACCGCTAAACTCTGAAGTGGCATTCAGTGGCGGCTGGTGAATTTTTTTTTTTGGGTGGGGCGCATTTTTGCAAGTCAGTTTACAAATGCACAAGAAATCATAAGGTCTTCATAAGGAGACCTTAGAATAATATTGTTGTAAAGTAATTACTCTCCAAGTCTGTTAGCATACTGAACTTCTTTATTCTCCACTTGCACAGGATGTACAGAATATGCTTCACTATAATTACTCTCTTGGTGTTATACTGCCCCCCTCTGGATTCCAGTGTCCACATCACAACTTACCGTATTTTGAGGACTATAAGTCACACTTTTTTTTCATAGTTTAACAGATTCTGCGACTTATTCACCGAAGTATAGAATTTCACATGTTTTATTCACTTTCACGCTGCTTTAAAACCGCTAGATGGCGCTGTAGGCCTGTGTACCAATCAACCGCCATGCTTAGTAGTAATATTACCCAGCGCCAGACTTGTGAATGAAGATCACAACAGAGGGAGGTGTTGCTAAGAACGTAGCAAAGGAGAGCTGACCCCCGACTGGAAAAGTATTTAAAAATCAGGTAAACACCGGACAGCTGTTACGCATTTGTAACTCAGTGGAGATCTGGGTGCTTCTGGCGTTATGAGCAGCAGCAGAAGCAGCCTGTCTGTTTTCTTCCGTCTCATGTCTCTGTAACCCGGCACGTTAACAGCGCGAAGACCACCCCCGTAACCCTTTTATACCGCCAGTGAGTAATCTTTTGTGAAAAGCACATGATTGTGCAACTTTACGGGCGCAGTCTGAACCCTTATGCACGATGGGCTCCCAGATACCGGCTCAGCTTTGCGGCAAATTGGCATTGTTTTATGAAAACAGCTAATAATATGAAATACCCATTCTTAGTCTTGGATTTTATCAAATAAAATTTCCTCCAAAAATGTGACTTATAGTCCAGTGCGACTTATATGTTTTTTTTCTTCTTTATTATGCATTTTTGGGCCGGTGCGACATACTCCGGAGCGACGTATAGTCCAGAAAATACGGTAACACTTAACTCAAAACCAACATTATAACAAATATATAATCAGATACAAGTAAAAATAAAAAACTACCACAATGTGGTCACAACAGAAGTTGTAAGAGTTTCAAGGAAAAAAACAACCTGACCTACACAAGGTCAGAAACACAACTTAATATTCACAATTAGCTTTCTACTGATACAACACATAAATACATCTATAACTTACACAGTCAGATAATTAATGTTACAATTCAGACAACAAACACTAACCAAGCAAGTCATGACAATCAGCTCCACTAATGAAGTGAATTAACAACAAAAAAAGTAAAATCCACTGATATGTCAGTCACACAAAACTCCCTCAGGCCGCCAAGTAACAAAAAACCTCCTCAAAACGGCTAAACTACATAAACCAAAGTGTTCAATCAACAGTATCAGTGTTTCTCTAACATTCAGCTACAACTATAACAAAACATGTCGCTGTTTAAGGTATAAACTTACTCATCAGGACTTAGAACAGCTAGCTGCAGCTAGCTAGGTCTATGGGGTTTTTGAATAGAAAATCCGCGACAGACATATTGGTTAATAAAAAAACAAACAAAGTCACTCACCATTAAGTTCATTAAATCAGGACACATGGAATAAATTGGCTATGTTGTCACAAGCTGCCAAGAAAGATTCTTTGAATAAATATCCATTTTGTTTCCTCCATTCTAAATCCAAGAGCAAGAACTTCCGGGGTCACCATCCTGCCGGTCTGAGCCTTCTGCCGTTCTGCGCATGACACGGACGCTAGATTCAGATCCCTTCAGCTCTCTTATATTTTGCACTAAAGGCTGATTCCATGTGTCAGTAACAGCGAAAAAAGCATAGGTCTGTTGGTAAAGCTGAGTGCGCCCAGGACATGCGAAGTAGACCCCAAAGAAACAGGAAGTACATCACTCGACCTTTTGGTCTGCTGAAAAATTGTGAGAACATTTTAAAACTACAACTAAATACAGATTATACACAGTACTTATTGTATATATAATGGATAGATCAATTCTTTTATTTTCATGTTAGTTTTTTTTATATTTTGTGATTCCTAGCTCATCATTTTCTTCTTGGACTGGTGGGGCAGTGCCCTAGCGCCCCCTATGGATGGTCCACTACTGATGTCATTCTATCAGTCATCTATCAACAGTAGTCATCACATCCATCAGTGACATCACTCAAAGCAGGCAGAGTCTCTAGAAACAAGACGACGTCCTCTGACTGGGAAAATGCTTATGGCTGGTCAGATCAGGAGAGATGCTACTGCAGACTGGTGCCAAATTAGCAGCAAAATTTTGGTTATTTAAAAGAACTCTTGCTCAAAAAAGTCATACAATTTACATGAGATTCTTTATGGTCTGTGTTTCACATAAACAATTATTATGCTACTGTACATGCATGCATGCATATCAGAGGTTAGGCGCTAGACTTTTTCATGTATGTCATCTGGTGGTATATTGGATCAGATGGCAGGGGAAGATGCTGCACAGAACTGGTAGACCCAAATGTATAAAAAGGGGCTGCTGTTAACGCCTGATAGAAGAACCTGTCAAGATGGTCTTCAACTCCCATCTCCAGCTCTGATGAAGAACCAGAGCAGAAAGACATGAGGATGGACTGTCCAATCTATGGGGCAGAGGTTGCCAAGGTAGTAAAACAACTACACAGGGGCAGAGCCCCGGGGGTGGATGAGATCTGTCCAAGATATCTCAAGGCTATGGATGTTGTAGGACTGTCTTGGTTGACACGTCTTTGCAACATTGCATGGCCACCAGGGGAGTTACTGTGGAGTGGCAGACCGGGGTGGTGGTCCCCATGTTTAGGAAAGGGGACCAGAATGTGTGTTCCAACTATAGGGGATCACACACACCTCAGCCTCCCTGGAAAGGTCTACTCCAGGGTACTGGAGAGGATAGTATGGTCAATAGTTGAATCTTGGGATGAAGAGGAGCAATGTGGTTTTCGTCCTGGTCATAGAACTGTGGATAAGCAATTTACCCTCGCTAGGGTGATGGAGGGGTCATGGGAGTTTGCCCAACCAATCCACGTGTGTTTTGTGGAATTGGAGAAGGCTTAAGACCGTGTTCCCAGGAGCACCCTGTGGGGGGCGCTCCAAGAGTATGGGGTGGATTGCCTTTTGTTAAGGGGGGTTGAGAGTTGGAAATCTTCCAGGGCTGTCCTTTGTCACCGGTTCTGTTCATAATCTTTTTGGACAGGATTTCTAGGTGCAGCCGTGGTGTGGAGGGTGTCGAGTTTTGAAGCAGGGAGGAAAATCTAGTCTCTGCTTTTTGTGGATGATGTGGTCCTCCTAGCTTCATCAGGCTCTGACCTTCAGCTCTTACTGGGGAGGTTTGTAGCCGAGTGTGAAGCGGCTCAGATGAAGATCAGCACCTCCAAATCTGAGACCATGGTTCTCAACTGGAAAAGAGTGACTTGCCATTGTAAAATGTTTTTTTTCCACTTTTATTACAGTTGATAAAAATGAGGGTATCTCAAAAACTAATTTATGAAAACACTCCAAATAAATGTGTTGTAGTTTGAAAGGATTTTGTGCAACTTTTTTTCATTTACAATTTTGAGGGATAAAGCTGTGGAATTTCTGTATTTAGAAAAATGTGTGTAAAAACAAAAAAATATTTTCAGTTTTTTTGCAGATAACTGCATTTTTTAGTAAATCATTTTATTACTATGAACTTTTTACATATTTATTATTAGTATTTGGGTTGTAAGGGTTGTATTGATGTATAACAATTTGAAATACTCCAAAAAATGACACATCATGTAAAAATTTAAATCCTCAGTATCGATCACTCGCTCCATTCTACCCTCACTCAAGAACAAGACCATAAGCAGCTCCAGGGGGGAGCTAGGGGGCGCTATAGCTCCCCCTGGCTTAGTCATTGCACCCCCAAGAAAATATTATAATTTTTTTAAATCCTAACTTGTGATTTTGGTAATATTTGACCTACAAAATTGTTTTATAATAAATCTAAATTAAAAAGTCTTTCATAATTATCAATTATTGATAATTTAACAAATTGACAGATAACACGTTAATGCAAGGGTATTAAAACCACAGCCACAGGTTGAGGGCTAACATACAGAGTAAGTAGAGGAAAATATGAATGATTGTGCTAATTGTAAACATGAATGTAACATGCAAAATTATTAAATCACATGGAATTTTTCAAATATTTGGTCAGGATTGAATGTGTTGTGGAGCAGAGGTCTCCACCACTGCTCCTCAAGGCTCATTGTCCTGCAGATGTTTCCAGCTCCGACACCTGATTTAGATGAACAAGTCATGAACAGGTTTCTTGAACTTGATGACATACTGAGCAGGTCATTCAGTCATTTGAATCAGGTGTGTTGGAGCAGGGAAATCTCGAAAACCTGCAGGACAGTAGGCCTTGAGGGTTGTAGACCCTCTGTTGTAGAGAACAGAAGGGTCACATGACCACTTATTTCAGCACCTTCAATAAAACGTTAAGCTCCCCCATAGCACCTGCTGAAAAAAAAATTCTGGAGCCGTCACTGAACAAGACCCCAACATACAGCACCTAGAGCAGTGGCTCACTTACAGAGTGTTGTTTGCTAGAATAATACTGCAAAATAAACCACTCTGTTTTGTTTTTTTATGTACCTGATGTTGACCAGTGAACCCAGACAGTCAGACATATCCTTCCATGAGCTCTCCTGTCCCACATTGTTAGATACATTACAGTTCCTAAACCCTGCCATCCCTGATGAAGAAGCTTGTTACCCTTCTAGTGCTAATTTCCACCCCTACTTTGAAGCTGATGTGTCATTAGCTGAACAGGCTCTCCAGATTGCAGGTCTCCTGGAAACATTCTCTTCATAATGTCATAAAAGGAAAACAAAGGACCTTGCATGACATTAGCCTGCTATAGCAGCTTGCTCAGAGGGATGGACATACAGTATTATCTTAATCTTTTGCCTGCATGACTGTTTTGAATTCTGCCGTCAGACCTTAGTTCCCCTGTTTTATAACAAGGATTAAACAGCACACATGGCAGGGCTGTGCAAAGGAAACACCAGACCTCTGTCCTTGTCCAGATGTTACAGAGCTGATCCTGCTAAGATTGTGTGGCCTCTGATTTATCTTTTCTCTCCCACATGATAAATAAATACCAGTTAATCCCAGCTCACTAGAAACTACCTTTGTCCCATTCATGTGAATGTTTAACAACTCTCTCAATAAACTGCACAGAGCAGAGGTTTCAAAATCCAGACCAAAAACATAAAGTTACAACAACTAAGGCAGCTGCGCCTCTTATCAAAAATCTACTCCAGCCGTTCTGTTCCGCAATAAGTCAGCCAATAATGGGGGGGGAAATTACAGTCAGTGTTTGTATATAAAAATACGACAACATTAAAACAAATAGCACAACAAAGTTTTAAATAGATTCATTATATTTTCTAGTCACTCATTTCTTGTAGAGCAGATCTTAACATGTAAGATAGTTCACTTTGGCTATAATGCTGTCTGCAGTTACAGCCACTACGCTTGCACAATAAACAGAGAGGTAACAGAGAAGATGATGACAGGCAGGAATGTAGAGGCCAACCTAAAGGGCGCTTCTCTGACAAGTCACAAAATGCTGTCATCATGTCACAAAGCAGCCGGTGAGATGAGTAAGTGCCTGATAAGAATCATGGACTTTCACTAATTCAGACTGCATTTTATATTCTTTCATATTCATGACTGGACTGAAAAATCAAGAGCGGTTATTAAGTCAGGTTTAAGGGAATGTTTACCTCCTGTTCAGTCAGGAGCTATTATTGTTAAAAATTAGCTTAGTTTTACCAAACTAATGAATAGTCAGAAAAGAAAGTTGAGGAAAGAAGGTGTAATATTGTTAAAATATGTTATATCTGTCAATATAAGTGCTTCACAGAAAACAGAATCAAACATGATAAAACAAATAAAATCAATAAAACAAACAAAATATCATTACAAATCAAAATCATTAAACAACAACAAGAGAACACAAAAGAGTTATTTAAAAGCAGTTTTGAATAATTGGGTCTTCAACTGCTTTTTAAAGGAGTCCAGACTGTCTATACAGCGTCAAACTAAAGGAAGGTCATTCCAAAGTCGCGGTGCAACAGACTGGAAGGAGCGATCACCTCGACTTTTAAATCTGGTCCTTGGAACTGTTAGGAGATTCTGGTCTGTGGACCTGAGAGCTCGGGTTGGAGAGTACGGCTTTATCAGTTCAGTAACATAAAGAGGAGCTTGACCATGTAGGGCCCTGAAAGTTAGAGTCAGGATTTTAAAATGAACTCTACATTTAACAGGTAACCAGTGCAGAGACTTCAGAATAGGAGTGATGTGATCTTTCCTGTTTGCTCCAGTGAGGAGCCTCGCTGCAGAGTTCTGGACCAGCTGAAGGCGGTCAAGGGCTTTTTGGTTCAAACATGTGAAAAGTGTGTTACAGTAATCTAGACGGGAGGAGATAAAAGCATGAAGAACCATTTCCAGTTCAGGTTTTGACACCAACTTTCTCAGTTTGGAAATATTTCTCAGATGCAGAGGTCGCGCTAGACTTTTTAGTTTTCCGTCATTTGACTGACAGGGTTAAAAAAATCCGGTCATAATCTATTTTTGTCCGTCACTTATTAATTTTAAAAATTATAATAATTACATTTTCAGTAGCATTATTACTCTAACACTGGGCGCATTTAGCACATAAACCCATAGGATTAGACTCTAAATTAGTCGATCAGTCAGTCATCAGATAGACATTTCTAAAAACTCCGTTTGGAGTCGAGCGCAGCGCAGCAGGTGCAGCTCTGTGCGCTCCGCGGGACTCTTATTA
>SSNR01000180.1:88753-103738 GCA_006937965.1 Callopanchax toddi
GAGCCGGTTTGGAGGGATAGATTGATAAAATCAACAATGCATGGGCCAACTAGGTCAAAAGCTTTAAGAAGCAAAGAGGTTGGGAGAATATCAACTGGGCTTGAAGATTTTTTCATGTTTTTAAGAATGAGACAGATGTTCTGAAAATGAACAGGTGTGAAGAAGGACCAGGTATGGGAAGGAGGAGGGTGGATGGGAGAACAGGGAGCAGATGGGGGTGAGAAACCTGACCTGATGTTTCTAATTTTGTTCTCAAAGAATGAAAGGAAGTTGTTACAATCAGACCTTGAGAACACAGGGATTTGGGGCGTTTTAGGTGAAACTATCTGATTGATCGTGTCAAACAGAACTTTGGAGTTTTTATTTGAGGAAATTAGTTGAGAGAAGTAAACAGCTCTGGAGTTTTTAACCATTTAATTTAAAGATGTTATCAATTCCTTAAGGTACAGTCGGTGAATTTCCGTCTTTGTTGATTTCCAAAGCCTCTCAGCTTTACGGCATGTCCTTCTGAGATTATAAATATTTTCATTCATCCAGGGACTGTTCCTTCTATGAGATACTGTTTGTTTAACTGCAGCTACGTTATCTAAGATAGTAGAACACTGCTGATTAAATGACTGGATGAAGGAGTTTGCATCTTCACCATGAACTAAGCTTCTATCAAACATTTCAGAAAAACCATCAGCTGCTGACTGATTAATGATGCGTCTTTCTGAACTCAGTTTGTGAGGGACAGGATCAACATTAGACTGAATCTTAAAGAAAACACAGCTGTGGTCACTCACATGAACCTCCTCAACATGTAGCTGATTGATGTTTAGACCCAGAGAGAAGACTAGATCCAAAGTGTGACCCATATTATGGGTTGGTCCTGATACATGCTGTACAAAGTTAAAAGAATCAGTGATGGATAAGAAACCAGCTGCTGTGTTACACTCAGGGTTATCAATGTGAAAGTTAAAGTCACCCAGAATTAAAACCTTTTCCAGCTTAATCATGGATGATAAGAAATCTGAAAATTCAGAGAGAAAAGGGCCAGCTGGTCCAGGAGGTCGGTAAATTAAAACACAGTAAAATACTTCTTGTAACCCTACTTTGATGATCTGACATTCAAAAGTAGTGAAACAGCCACTGTTGATCAGACTACAGGCATGTTTGTCCTTAAAGACCACAGCGAGACCTCCACCACGGCGTGAGGGGCGTGGTGTGGTAAACACAGAGCAACCTGGAGGACAGATTTCATTAGAATGGACAAAGTTACCATCTTGTTCCCATGTTTCAACTAGAAAAAAGAAGTCTAGGCCCTGCTGGGTGAACAGGTCATTTAAGATAAAGGATTTGTTAGAAATGGATCTGGCATTTAACAGGGCACACTGAACTGAAGGATGCAGGTCATTTTTCTTCTTTGTTACTTGGAGATGGATGGGTCGTAAGCACCTGTTGAGTTTCCGGGCTCTCTGATCAGAGTGATTAGGGCAGCGGGTTGATAAATGGACTGGAATAGGAAAATGTTCTGGTTTGAGAGCCGAGGAGGAAACTGTGGGGACAGAGACTCTGGGAAGAGACATAGATGATGGTTGAATATGTGGTGGACTGTAGGGGGCAACGGCGTTTGGAGTGGTGGTGAGACCGAAGGCTGCAGAAGGTGTAGATGACTCGGATGTAAACAGTCATGTCTGTGTAGAGGAGTCCACCATAGATATACATCTATAGGACTGCACAGCGTACCTGATGTTAGCGGTCAGCATGCGTGAGCCAAGTCGGTTTGGGTGAACACCATCTCGCCTAAAAAAGGAAAAACGCTTCCAAAACAGATTAAAGTTGTCGATATAGCCAATATTGAGGGACCTGCAGGCAGACTGAAGCCAGGTGTGGAGAGAGAGGAGACGGCTGAAACTTTCATCTCCACGAGAAACTGTGGGAATCGGGCCGGAGATGAAGACAGACATTCCACTGCTCTTCTGGATCTCCAGCAGCTGGTAAAAATGATGTAATGTGACAACAGACTGCCGACGGGAGACATCGTTGGATCCAACATGAATGATCACTCTTCTGACTGAAGTCGGGACGGAACACAGCAGACTTGGAAGTTTCTCCAAAGAAGGTATTGTTTATAGCAGTCATTCCAGGGTTTCCTCTAGGATTTTTTAAAACCGTGGTGGTGGGCTGGTCTTTGGGGGGGGGGGGGGCTCATCATTGTCATCAATAATGTAGGAAAACATTACACCGAAGAGGAGGCATTGAGTATTTCTGTAAATGGTATGAAGTTATGGAGATAAATGATTCAAAGTCAGTAATTATAGTAGAAATGTATTACCGGTAAATCAAGGGTATTATGTTATAAAAACGTAAATTAGGATGGCCTCAGTGACTTAGTTTGAAAGTTAGAACAGGAATGTGGTGGAAATCGATTTTGATGTATTTTGTTTTGTAAAAAGAGGCAGAAAATATAAGATATTTTTCCTTCTCTCAGCTCCTTTTAATTCATATTCATTTTATGTTTATATGAACATTCTGTTTATTGTTGTTTTTTCTTTTATTTATTTATTTAAATTAAATTTATTTCATTCAAAAGAAAAAGTAAAAAACAAAACAAAACATACATCAACATTTACAATACAAGGTTGAATGAAAAGGGGCAGAAGGAAGAACATACCTGATATAATCTGCACTCATTTACAAACAAAATTCTAAATCATTATCTCCTAACTTATATATCAACTCAAATATTTGTATTACCTTCCTGTTCCAATATTTCCAAAAATAATCACAGTCACTAACTTAGTTTACACTTTCATAATTTCTCAATATATTTGATTTAAATCATCTTTTAAATACATGAAGTGACTTCAATTCTTTCATTTCCATATTAAGGTTGTTCCATAATTTCACACCGCTCACTGAAATACTCAATTCCTTTGTCTTTGTTCTAAATCAGGTTTATTAAAGACTTTATTTCCTTTAAATAAATAACTACTTAATCTTTTTACAAACATCTTCTGAATATTTGTTGACAGAGTATCTGTACTAGCTTTGTACATGGTTTGTAATATTTTACAATTCACCAAATCATGAAATTTCATTATTTTATATTTAATAAATACTTAGTAACTATTATTTATCATTTCAAAGCTCTTTTCTATAAAATAAACAATGGTTGTGTATAAGTTTAAAATGTGGATCCCCAGATTTCTATACAGTATGAATGAATGAATTGAATTGTATTATAGTGTCATGCACAACAAGTGCCCAGCCCGGATGGGCTTATGACACTGAAAACACAAAAAGAAGTGGCCATGCCTTTACAAAAACAAGACCGGTAATTTACATAAAAGGATATAAAACCGTTTGTCTACAGACCCACGCTTTCTCTATGAGTTTAGCCAACATAAATACTTCTTTCTCAAAAAGCCAACCTAACATTTCACCATCTGGTAACCAAAACAAATCAGGGTTTTTACACTGAATCTTTTCAAACATAGACATTCTTATATCATTATACAGTGGACAATAAAACAAAGTGAAATTCATCTTCAATAACATTTAGATCACATAAAACACAGAGACGTTGCTCCTCCAACACCCCACCTCAAGAGGCAAAACCCAAACAGCTCGCAGTTGTGCACAAAGAGATCGCTGCCTTCTTTTTAAATTACATTCCACATAAGGCTCTGTAACAAAATTATCTTTAAATTGAAAATAACTTCTTAGTTTTGGCTTTTGAAGCATATTAACTTTCCACTGATCTTTATGTGTCTGAAATAAAATTTGCTTAATTATGTTGATTTTGCATTGCAAATTATTAATAAATAAAGATGTACGGTTTGTTAATGAAAATATTGTTAAAACATCATTTGACCAGGGGTATCTTTGAAATTTGTCCCAATTAAAGATTTTTCTGGTGAGCCTCTCTTCAGGTAAGTGCACAAGGCGATTCCACAATCTGCTCTCTGTTTGATCAGACAGGGTACCCACCCCATATCGCCCTCTATACTGTACTTATGGACTCCTAAGAAGCTCCTCATAGCTCTGCTCTGGATCAGGTTACACTCAGGTGCATCTCCAAAACCCCAAACACCTGCAGCATAAAATAACACAGGAGCAACCATGGCGTCATACAGAGTGGTAAATGTGGAGGAACCCAAGTCTGGACACCACTTGATCTTGTTCATCACTCCTCCCAACGTCCTCCCAGCAGATTCAGACAAAAGTCTTCTGCCTTCAACAAACGTCATATTTTCATGAAAAACAAAACCAAGATATTTATAAGTAACAGAGTACATCAGTTGTTTCTCACCAAAATTAAATACATAATCACTTCTGCTCCTGGACTTATTTCAGAAATGAACAATTTGTGTTTTTTCACTGTTAATAGTAAGTCTCCATTTATCGCACCAGTTGTTCATAATATCCAACATTTTTTGCAGATTTAATCTTTGGCAATCTAAACAATATCATCAGCATATAACAAAATACTTAAATTTATATCATCAATTGGTATACCCAGGTTAGCTGACTTAATGTCTTGTGCTAAATCATTAACATAAAGAGCAAATAAAGTAGGGAGAGAACATCTCCCCGTTTCATACGGACTGGTGTAGAAAACCAACTGGTTCTTAGATCGTTCACTTGCACACAGGCTAGTGGTGCTTTATATAGAACTTTGATGGATTTATAGAAATTTCCATCAATACCAACAAAGCTCTTGGTTTACTCAATCAAAGGCTTTTTTTAAATCAACAAAACAAACAATACTTCTGCCTTCTTGAAGTCGAGCTCTTACAACAGAGGATAAAACATAAATGTGATCAATACACGCTCTGTTCTTCCTAAACCCATTTTGTTCATCCACGGTGGAATCCACCAGTATCTTATGTACCTCTATGTACTCACCAAGACGTCTGTTCAGACTAATGCCTCTATAGTAAAGGAACTCTTGGGTCTGCCTGGGGGGACTTCAGAATGGGTTTGATGATAGACTTGTACCACTCTGATGAAATGATACCAGACTGAAAACAATGATTAAGCAAACAGTGTAGGGTGTTTAGCAGTCTGGGACATTGGAGAAATTCATTTGGTAATCCATCAATGCCTACAGCTTTATGTGATTTTGCCTTCTCTATGACTCCCTGCACTTCCTCTACTGAGATATCTCTGTTTAAAATGTGATTAGTGTAATGTGGACTAACATTGATTGCGTTTTTTTCCGTCCCACATTTACATTAGGCCCGCGAATCAGCCTCCACACGAACATAGCAGTTATAGGAAAAGAAATGAGTGACAGAGAGCAAAAACTAGGGATGTCCTGATATCAATATTGATATGGGAATATCAGATATTGGCCCAAAAAACCCCAATATCAGATTATATCGAACTGCATCAAAAATCTCCGATATCAGCAGTCTGTCTTATAAGAGGGAATTGTAGTCATCCTTTTAGTTAACCAACTATTATTTGTTTTCTGTTGGTTTTTAGAGTTATGTTTATTTTTTGCACTATTTTTGTGGACACTAGGAGCAATGATCTCATTCTTTTGGCCAGTGTGTGAAACTTTGAACACTCAACTTGCAGCAGTTGGTCAATGAACAAAATTGTTTTTATTTTTTTCTTATGTCCCTGCCCTCAGCTGTTCCTACCATTTGCTGACAGTAAAAAAACCTGTAGTGACATTTAATTAGTATTTTGCACTTTAAAATATATTTTTTTTCGTTTGTTTATTTACTTAAAATATTTTTAAGGGTATTTTAATTTATTATTACTAGGGATGCTCCGATACCAATACTGGCATCGGGTATCGGGTCGATACTAAGGTTGTGTACTCGTACTCATAAACATAACCCGGTACTTAGAGCCAATACTTAGCTCTCCATTAACCTGACGCGCACACCAGCTGCTAACCGGCGCTCACTCTGTAGCACTGCAGATGGTGTTAACTTACTGTGTTGTAGTAGTATTTAGTAGTTGTAGTAGCAGTAGTAGTTGAGATTTAGTCGTAGTATACACTCCCCGAATCCTCAGTCCTGACGTCAGGTTCAGTAAAGTTCCAGTACTCCATTCATACAGTAATGCTGATCAGGTTTCTAAAGCGTTAGCATATTTAGCTCAGCTGCTAACGTTTTGCTAACATAAAACAGTAAACAACAGAAGAATCCAGCGGAGCTGATTAAAGCTTCTATCAACCACTACTTTAGAATAAGGCAGAGGCTTAAAGAGACACCGCTTAGGCTCTAATCAGCTGATGGAAAGTTTTCTTCACCGAAATTCTTCAGCGCAAGTATGGCAAGCTGTTCTATCATATAATCAAATGGAAAATGCGGAAAATATTTTAAAGTGCAATGCTTACATTTTGACAATCCTTTAGTAGATGTCCCACATTGTTCTCCACCAACATGATCTTTGTCCCACATTTGGATCCGGTCACTTTAGTCATGACAGCCCAGTGGAGCAGTCCAGTATAACCCGATCAATCACGGAGGAGCTGCTGGATGCAAGAAAATACTATTTGCTCCAGTTTCTGGCTGCTCAGAGAGGGTCCGGACTACAGAAAGGCAGTGAACACCAGCTTCCAAGACGATAAATGACACTTAGGGCTATTCTGTTTTGGCAAAAATGATAACAATTATTTTGATTGAAATTGAGATCTTGATTATTATTTATCTTGATATTTATTTCACGTTGATAACAAAAAAAATGATTGAACAATCATTGAGCAGTGGCTTTGAAAGATTTTCAAATAATAAATATAAAAATTTGCAAATACTGATAAATAACA
Source organism: Callopanchax toddi (assembly GCA_006937965.1). Classification (NCBI taxonomy): domain Eukaryota; kingdom Metazoa; phylum Chordata; class Actinopteri; order Cyprinodontiformes; family Nothobranchiidae; genus Callopanchax; species Callopanchax toddi. The sequence continues at coordinate 95,526 of SSNR01000180.1, forward strand.
TGAGGTTTTTTTCTCATTGCGTGATCATAAACCACTTTGAGAGCGGTCTTCAAATGATTACATACATTTGTGGTGTTGCTCTGTACTGCAGCTACGACAGCGTAGCAAAGTTTACACACTATTGCTACTTGATCCACCTCTGATGTGAAACCATGATGTTTCCACACCACTGAAGTCGTTTTACCTCTTTTCCACCAGTGGCTTTCTTTCTTCCTCCATTATCCTCTCCTCTCCAAATAATTTCTGCCTAGCCTTCCTTAAAGCTCCTATGTGCAGCATTTTTCTATGTCTCAAAGTTTTCTAAATGTTTTAAATGATATTTCAGGTCTAGTGTTGTCACGGTAACAAACTTTCAGTATTCGGTACCAATGCCAGTAAAAATCCACGGTTCTCGGTACAAAGCTAAACAAAAAAATGAATTTAAGTTGTGTAAATCAGGGGTCACACTGGACTTTATTGTTTTGCATCATTTTGACTGACAGTAAAAAAAAATAAAAATCCGGTCATAATCCATTTTTACCCATCACTTGTTACTTTAAAAATTATAATAATGACATTTTCAACAGCATTATTTTGTTCCTTTTAAATTATATTGTAATTGTTCCTTGACCGTGTCATCCTCCACTGAGTGTCACGGTTCAGAGAACCTGAGTGTTTAATTAAGCTGCAGAAGATCACGTGGTTCTGATGGTTCAGTTCAGTTGATCTGCAAGCCAGGTCCAGCTCAGTTCATAAATCCAGACTGATCTAGAGAATAAATCAGCTGATCAGTTGTTTGTCGACTTCAGGAAGAAGCCCGCCACTCCCACCCTGTCACCATCAGTGGAGCAGATGTTGAAGTGGTTGACAACTACAAGTACCTGGGAGTTCACATCAACTGTAAACTGGACTGGTCCAAGAACACTGAGGCAGTTTACAAGAAACGGCTTTACCTACTGAGGAGGCTGAGATCTTTTAATGTCTGTAGGAAAATGCTGACCATGTTTTATCACGTGGTGGTGGAGAGTGTGGTGTTCTTTGCAGCTGTGTGCTGGGGCAGTGGGGCGAAGACATCTGATGCCATCAGGCTGAACAAGCAGATTAAAAAGGCTGGTTCAGTCCTGGGATCAGACTGGAGAACCTGGTGGAGGGCTCTGAGGAGAATGCTGAAGAAGCTATTCAGCATTAAGGACAACCCCTCTCATCCCATGCATGACTCCATAATGAGCTATCAGAGCTCACACAGCAAGAGACTGATCGTCCCCAAGTGCAAAACAGAACGGCACAGGAAATCCTTTCTGCCTGTTGCTGTAGGACTATATAACTCCTTCTCCTGCCATAGATGATTTGATCTGTATATCGTCTTTTCACATGCCTTACTTCATGCTGATTTCTGATAATACCTATTGGCCAGAATTAGTTCTGTTTTTACCTAATGTTTTGTTTTGCTTCTTTTTTGATGCTTCTACTGTTTTATGTCTTAACTGTTGTAGTGAGCATGTTTATGACAAAACAATTTCCTTTGGGACAATAAAGTTCTTCTTATCTTATCTTATGACCAAGTCTTCATCTGGAGAACTCTAATAACTCTACTCATCTGGAGCGCAGCACAATGAGCGCATCCATTACACCTCTGACTGCAGCATTCATATGTCTCAGTTCAGATCATAAATCCAGACTGATCTAGAGAATCAACCAGCTTGGTTGAACGCTCTTGGGGTTCTCTGAACTGCAGCGCTCCAGAGTCTGGACGGGGCGCTCCCCGTCTAGAGTCTGGAGCGCTGCGCATTATGCAGAGTCCCTCTGAATGCAGTATTCATATGTCTCATAACTACACAGCTGATCACAATATAGCATCGATAAAGGAATGTATACCATCTGAAGACATGAACAGACTGTGATTTAACTGCTAAATGTGAGATATTTTTGTTCAAATTCTCATTTTTATTCGGTTCAGAGACGCGGGTGGAGAGTGACAGTTGGTTTTGTGTGTGTGTGTTAGCCTCCAAGTATGAAAATTTACACAACTTTCAGACTCGTTTTTGCGTTAGCAGGTTTATAAATGAGGCCCCAGCCGGTGTCTATCAGCACTTACGAGAAACTAAAAATCAGCTGAGTCAGTTTTAATGATCGCTTAGAACCCAGATCGTAATCGAGATTAAAATTTGATTTATCGAGCAGCCCTAGACAACTACAAATTTTGTCATTGACAATTTTAATAGTCAGTGTATTCGTGAATAATCGACAAATCGTGGCAGCCCTAGTTTTAAGCTTCACTTCCTGTTGCAGGTCACTGCAAAGGAGCACTCATACGGCCGCAGAAGCTTAGTGAGACACAAGTACTGCAGCACTAGCACAAATTCATGAGGACATTGTGAGTACCAAACATCAACACCAGGCACTCCCCAGAGTACCTTATTGAAAAAGTGATGTGTCCCCCTGCATATTCTTTTTGGTGTTTCATTTTAAATTTCAATGTGTTTTAAGCCTAATTTATACTTCTGCGTCTACGTCGGGTCGGATGTACGCAACGCCATTATGCGTCGTTGCGTGGGGTCTCCGACGAGGCCGCAAGGACGGACGGAGTAGACCTCGCTTTTCTAAACATCCGTCGAACCAGACGGAGAGCGCACGCCTCTGATTGGTCGGCCCAACAACCCGTGATCATTTCCAGCTTGACGCCGGTGTTATCAACAGAGTATTAGAAGTAAAATCTCGCGGAAGCAGATATGGATCAGCTCAAGAAACATCTGGCAGATGAAATATGAACATTTCTATAATCCATCAGTGTCCCTCACAGGTTGAACTAGAGCTGCAGATTCGCTCATCGTCTGCCTCGTCCTCACTGAACAGACATTCAACAGACGCGCTGTCTCCGTCACTCCCGTTTAATTATTTTTAACAACATCGTTTGTTCTTTGACATTAATCCGTTACAGCTCAATCAAAATTCGCTCTCTACATATCCAGGAAATAGTATCAACAACGTTAATGTACTGTTCCCAGTGCTACGCCCTCTGTTGTTTTGGCGGAGAATTGCTTTGCAACACCCCGCCGCAAACGGAGAAGTCCGAAGGCAAAACGCCTACGTCAATACGTCTGCGTCTCTCACTTGTGTAGCCGACGCAGAAGCATAAACCAGGCTTTAGTGTTGATCTATGAAAGTTTTCCTATTTATGTCCAGCTATTTGGCCACCCAGTGTTTTTTTTAAACTGGATTGAATTGTTTGGGAAGGACTCTGAGTAGAACCGCTGCTCCTCCATTTCAAGAGGTGCCAGTTGAGGTGGTTCGGGCATCTTGTCAGGATACCTCCCTAGGGAGGTGTTCCAACCAAGTCCTGCTGGACCCCCAGGTCAACCCAGAACATGTTGAAGGGGATTATTTCTCCAGGCTGGCCTGTGAACATTTTGGCGGCCCAAGGAGGAGCTGGGGGAGAGGACGGTCTGGGATTCCCTACTCAGGGTGCGTCCCCTGCGACCCGGATTGAGATTGAGCAGAAGAAAGTGTGGTGACTTGTTGCTATCAAGACTGATTAAGTAGACTGGATTCATGAGTCCCTTCTTGAATTGAGTAAATGCTTGAACTGAAGAATCAAACATCATATATCAACATTATTTTGGGAGTGAAGTCAGAGAATTTAGAAAAGCAGCCTGCACTGACATCTCTGACCTCACCTTCTGTAACCAGCCTCCCCTCCCCCACTCCCACCTCAAGTAAAGCTGTGAACTTTATTACCAACAGCTGAAGAGAAAGACGCCATTTAGCCTGAGAGAACCACCAACACAACAACAACCTGCAAGCTGTCACACATAACTCTTTACTCTCACTAATGACAGTGCGTTAGTGATAAGACTCATTTAATCAACAAGAAAACAAATTGCTCCACTGTGTTTAAACCTTGGCGTATGCCATAAGGATAAACAGAGACTTATTTAGTGTCTAATGAGATGAGATCTCACCGCAGGCTTTAGTGGAAATGAGAGAGTTCCTGCTGTGCCTCACAAATGGTTTCAAAGATCAGTGTGTACCCAGCATCTCTTTAACTTGAGATTGTCCACATATGGGTGATTTGGAAAAGATTAGTATTTAATTGGATATACACAAATAATACCATTACTAATGAAACTACACAACCAGGAAAAAGAAATGTGGAAGCAGCCTGTGTCTCACTGGACACACTGGAACAGCATTTCCAATTAGTTTTTTAATGTATTTGCAGAATTGATAAACACATTTCCTCCCAAAATACTCATAAAATCGTTACATGTGTTCGAAAAGGCATGAACGTGTATTTTTATTTCATAGTCTTAATACAAGCAAAAGTGGATTCATCAGGATTTCAACTAAAAAATTTTTAAATTTTCTTCACTGTATGATTCCTAGCCCTGATATTATAAATATACTGAATGCAACAAAGTTCATTCAAACACCAGGCACTGCTGAGCTGAGCCACAGATATTTGTCAGAGAACTCAGAACCACAATGGATGCTAAATAAGAGCTGCTTTCATGCTGTGTTGTTGGATTCTGACTCTAATGATGCCAAACTTTGAATAATTATGTTTCCTTGTTACTCCATGCCTGCCTCTCTGCAGGCCCGGCGCCAGTGGCAGAGGGAGGAGGGGGCGTTTGACACACATTGGGGGGGCGGCCGGTCGGTGTTTGACCGGGGGGGGGGGGATTGTCACCGAGCCGCGCACTTCCATCGGTCCGCGGCGCGCGTCCGCCCGACTGAGTGCTCCTCGCGTACTGAGACGGTTTTGGCTTTCCATACTCTTCAACCGTAGAGCGCAGCGGGACTACAGAGCTGCGCACATAACGCACCTGGCAACTGGGTTCGGACCTGATCTTTCAAGCTGATCAATAATCATTTTATTCCGCCTTTCTGATCCAAATGAACCACGGACCAGTACTTATTTAATTATGATCCATCGTCCTACCTTCATTCGTGGCTAATGAGCTCAATCTCCTCAGAAGGAGATCTTTCCTCCACCTCGACTGCAGGCTGGAATCCAAACACAGTACAGAGTAGAGGAGCTGACAATACGGTTTTTCAGAACCATGAACAGAACATCACTCGTCTCTCTGATAAACCGATGAGGAATGAGTAACTCCGACTCTTTCATCTCTGTTTTTCAGTAATGGTTCCACCTTCTCACGCTCCAAAAACGTACAACAACATACAGCAAGATGCTAGCTGCTAAAGCGCCAACTTTACCGAGCGTCCGTGATGAGTTCAAGACGACTTGTAACAACATACGTGTTTATTAAATTGTTTATTAAAATGTTCATCTTTTTCACTTTGTATGGATACAAATTTAAATAAAAATGTTAGAACTAGTTGAACATGTTTCTATGATTAATAGAATTTTACAAAATTTTCAGGGGGCGATGTAGTTCATTTAGGGGGGCGACGTTAGTGTTGCAATGGCTGAGAGCAAATTAAGGGAGGAAAATGTTGGCGATGACCTTGTGGTTAAAAAAATTGCATGTCTGTCATTTGGAGATATCTTGGTTACAAAAAAGACGTTCAACAAACAAGAACTCTGCAAGACACCCACAGGTGTTTGTGCGATGCATGCGTGTGTGTGTGTGTGTGTGTGTGTGTGTGTGTGTGTGTGTGTGTGTGTGTGTGTGTGTGTGTGTGTGTGTGTGTGTGTGTGTGTGTGTGTGTGTGTGTGTGTGTGTGTGTGTGCCTAAACTAAGTAGCCAGAGAAAGTTTTAAAGAATTCCCAGTTTGGATTGGATCAGTTTGGACTGGGATTAGACTGGGCCACGGTTTAGACTAGGTCCCAGTTTGGTTCAGACCATCTATGCCTGACCATGCCCTGAACATTTGTGTCAGAGTTTATTTTAGTTATGTGTCTAAATATTTGATGTAATATGATCTCAGTTTAGCTTGTTTTCATTGCTGTTGGCTCTAAACTGCATGGCTGTAACCTTCAGTATTTAAAATAAATGCATCTTTACATTCGGGGTCTGATACCTGGTGCTGCTGAGAACCCATGTTTTTCTGAGCAGAGTTAGGGATGTTTACCTCCATCTATCTCACTTCCAATTTCCCACTAGGGGCACTGTTTTAAGATGGGTTAGCCAGTGGAGACAAATTAGAGCACCTTTTCCTTTTATATATAACCCTTTTTTCAATGAATATGTAAAGTTTAAACCTGTTACAACATAAGAGCTTCAACATGTGTTTAATGTGGAAGATGCCCTTTAAACAGTGGTTTGTGTGGATAGGATCATATAGTATTGTTGCTATTGCGTGTTTTCTGAGTATGTGTATTTAGCATCTTTTTACTGTTTTGTCATTGAGCTGCTTAGTGTTGGAATTGGGTCTTGTTGAAGTAGAAAACTTTTTTTTTACCATTTAGACAAGTTTCTTCCCGTTAAAGGAGCTATAGGTATTTTGCAAAACAAATAAGCTTGAAACGTGTTTTACACTTCTTAACAACGTTCTAACATATTATAGCTATAAATTAGAGGTGGGCATAGATTAATTTTTTTAATCTAGATTAATTTTGAAATTAATCTAGATTAATCTAGATTAAAATGGCTCATTTGAATTCTGCCAAAGGGTTCATAATACTGGTATGTGTGCATTAGCATGAGGCTGAAGAACCGTGATACTTCAAGTCTAGAGTTTAAGGTTAGTAACAGCTGACCCACTGTTTGGATCAGCTGTTACTAACCTAACAATTAATACTAAACCTGTCAGAACTTCCCTCAGAAACCCAGACCTGAGTCACAAACCAGAACCTCCAGATGAGCTCTGAGCTCATTTTAACAACCTCTGATGGTTGATGAAGTTATCAGGATGAAACATTTTAACACTAAAACACATTGATGTGTCATCAGAGGTCTGTCTCCTTTAACTTTACAGCTGTTTTCTGAGGCTCACTCTGTTTTAATAGTTTTACTGTAGAAACCTTCTCATCTCCTGACAGTAAAGGATTACATTTAGTTTACAGCTGACCTGATTAGCATCAACTCTCTTTTTTACATCAAATAACTTCAAGCTGATTCTTTTTAGCTGTCAAAAAGTGATTGTAGCATCCAGTTTATCTGTAATGGATTAAATCTGCCTTAAAATGACTTCATTTCTCTGCTGTTTATTTCACATTATCCCATAGGGCTGTTTATCATGTTTTTGTTAAATAAAACCACTTTAGGGGATTTAAACATTAACGAGTCTGAAAACTAAAGACAACCCTCTGATAAAGTCACTGACAGATCAATGTGTTTTAGTGTTGATATTGTTTGATTGGTTGAATGTTCAGCTGTCAAGTTATGCTGAGAAACGCAGCACGCGCTGCCACATTCACTTTAACGAGAGGCGCGTACACAGCTGAGGCTGTCGGCCCAAATAACACGTCGGTTCACCAGGAAACATCTGGAACCCAGACAGCCAGTCCAGACCTGGTTGGTGACTTGGTCGGAGTTCTGCGGGAACTCTACCAAGTTGTTGCCGCGGGTTTGTGACTCGGTCAGCGCTCTGCTGCGTCTCCTCCAACCTGGATCAAGTCCGAACCACACAGTTCGGTTCAGGAGGAGGGGGCGTATGCCGAGGTTGGCACGGGCGCGCGGCTCCCGGACGCACCTCTTTCACTTTCTTGGGTCCAGGTGAAAATCCTGGACCAGAACCGGCTCCCGGTGAAGGAGACACGCCTCACGTCTCCCGAACGCGCACTTCACCTGGAGCCGCGGCTCCCGGTCCGGGTGAAGGATCGGTTCGGATCCGGGAGCCGCGACTCCAGGTGAAGTGAGCGTTCGGGAGACAGGAGCCGCGCCTCCTTCAGCTAGACCGGGGGAGCGGGTCCTGCTGCAGGTCCGGACTCCGGAAAGAACAGGATCCGGGCCAGGATCGGAGTCTGCCATTTGGTAATGCCTGTAGATCTCTTAGACCCAGTGACCCAATTTAGATTAACGGCGTTTTTTTTTTATCGCACGATAACAGTTTTGCGTTAACGGCGTTATCGGCCCAGCACTACTATAAATATATTGTGATGATGAAAAAAAACTAAAGAAATGAAAAAGGTGGTTCCCTCGCAGTTCTCTAAAAACCTCAGCCAATCATACGTTTCAGATCAAAAGCAATTATTGGACAATCCGGCTGTCTGTCTCACCGAAGCGCCTCACTTCACTCTATTGCTTGGATCCTCCATTAATGTGTGCTGGAGCATATTTCAGCAGAACATTCTGGAAGTGATATACCAGAGACCCCCCCCCCCCCCC
>SSNR01000180.1:103748-132998 GCA_006937965.1 Callopanchax toddi
CCCCCCCCCCCCCCCAAAAAAAAAAAAAAAAAAACCTTTTCAGCTAGCAGAAAACAAAAAAATGTTTGGATGTAGGAAGAGGAAAAACCAGGGTGATCATTAGCATAGCGCTTCAATGGCTGGTGTTTTGCTCTTTTGGTAATGTGGCAATGCACGGCCCCATGTCCGGGGGAGGTGCAGCATAGGGATTATAGCCAACGGGAGGGATGAGAGTTCTTAGACATGTCTGTGTAGCTCTACCTGGGTAGCTCTACCTAGCTTGTTTGAAGATCACAGAGTGCATGGCGTATTCATAGTAAACGTTTAGCATGTCTATGGAATGAATATGCTGCTGGACATGATGCAGCACAGGGATCGCTCGAGGAAAACAGGTTTTGTTTATTTATCACGTGATATCATCATTGTGCATTGTGCTTGTTTATCACACAATGCAGATTTTCCTAATATCATGCAGCCCTCCTCCTATTGGTTTGTTGTAAATCCCAGTCATAGCTTATCTGACAGTATATGACATCAGTCGTTTCTCGTCTTTTGTCCTGAAGATCTTGCATCAGTGATACAGTCACACTGCAGGACACAGAGCGCTGATTTAAGCCTACGACTAGAGATTTTTCCTAAGATGTTCTCACAACCAACAACTCTGTCTGTGACGACCAATAATTACACAATTTGAACCTGGATTTAGGATGTGTTTTCAAACGTCCCCAAACAAATAGAAGCCTTTAGGGAGACGGCACCACGAATCCTTGTAGGTCTAGGAACCAGTCAAGAAGAAATAACCACAAGCAAACATGAACAAATCACGGGTCTGAAACATACAACTTTGCAGAATAATTTTTTTTAACCAACAATTTATGCAGAGTACCAGTCAAAACTTTAAAAGCATCTGTGTAGCTGCATTCAGCCTAATGAGTAAATGAACAAACAAATAGAAATGAGAGCAGAATGAGTTCATTTTAAAATGAATTTACTCATTTAATGATGTCTGTTATGTTGTGTCTCTGGGATATGACAAAGAAACAAAGATTTATGTGATTCTTAAGCTCATGTTGACGACTGATCTGTTCAATAAAATAAAAAGAGTATTATATTAATACTGACATAATATTCCTCTATGGGTTACCAAAAATCCCCAAGGGGCCCAACTCATTTTCATAATGTAAATATTTTCAAAGATGGAGAACAAAGTCCTGGTTGGCTCAGCTGGACATCAGACCTCATTAGTGGAAGCACAAATCATTCTGCAACTGTGAAACAATTTGCTGTGAGGAAAAGCAATCCAGACGCAAACAGTTCCACCAGCTCTTCAGAGCTCATTATGCTCCTCATTTTTCTTTTTTTGGTAAGCAGTCTCCATGTGTTTGTTGTGTGAGATTATGGAGCAGCTGGTTCAACAGATCACAATTTATCAGACATGTGACTGAAGGAATACAGTTAGAGTTATGTCAGCACAGTAGGTGAATACTCATTCTTCTCTTTCACTTTCTGAGAATGTCCAGTTTCCACATCTGGTTTGACACAGATCTAGTTACACATTAACAGCCCTCGAATGAACCCAACCATAATATACCCAAATAAATCGATGCATCATTAACATGCACATTTACCGTATTAGCCTGAATATAAGATGAGGTTTTTTTTCATTGAAAAAAAATTGAAAACAGGGGGTCGTTTTAACATTGCACCCTAGTTTTTCCAGCAGAGGGCGCAGGCTTTTTGGTTAAATCGTCAGGAAGCAGCTCAGACTGCGAGCGGTTCCAGAGGTCTGGTCCAGCATGTTCCAGGTCCACTGAGGATTAGATGCCAGATGGCCAGTCCAGCAGCAGCCAGGTAAATCTCCAGACTCAGCAGGTGCTTTCAGCGAGCAGACTGTACAGGTGAGGGTTCGCGTCGCTCGCTCGCTTCACACACGCATTCTCCCTCAGAACCTCATCTGTCTCACCTATCTTTATATGCACCACACACACACGCAGCAGGTTTGTGTGTCTGTGTGTTCATGGCACAGCAGTGTGTGTGTGTGTGTGTAAACAAGCTTCCCCTATATGAAAACTCTATCACAGCACCACAACTGGATGTTAAGTTCATCAGTGTCTGATGATCACGGAGCTGCACAGTCCGACCGTGAAAGCTCCTGTCAGCAAAGGTGTGTTCGGGCAAAGAGATCAGGACGGCGGGCTGGCAGACTAGTTGTGTGCACCCCTGTTAATATGCAAATCTTAAAGCAGTCTGTAATTATTATCAGTATTATTTTAATTGTTTCTCAAAATTTCAATAAAAATTGTTTCTTTAAAAAGTGAATTTAGTCTTTTTTTTTCTGAAGATTAGTCTTGAAAAGGGGGGTCGTCCTATATTCAGGTCAATGCGGTACTTGAACTGTTGCTGTTTTGACTGCAGTCACATCATCCTGTTGGTGTCCAGGAAATCTCACCTCAGCACGAAGAGCAATCATTAAGTCAGAGGTGGAGGAAGATCCAGTGTTTTTGGTGACAGTGTGCTCAGTCTGAGTTTTCCTTGGAAAGGAAATGTGATGCTTAATAATCCTCTTACTCTCTTTATTTAGCCGCCTTACTTACTATGTCAACAGACGAGGGGAAAGACAGATACTACTTGATATGCTCTGACTGCAGTAGGGGAATTTGTCTTGGCCAACAAGGAAGAAAACAAAGTTGTGCAACTGCTGGTTATCAGATTCCCTACATGCATGTCCTGCCAAGTTTTTACCTTCAAGTTCTCACCCAACAGTTCAGCTGAAGCCAAACTCTTTTTTCTTCTGTCTTCCTAATAAATGATTAGGAATTCACCTTTAGACTCGATTCTCTGTAATTAGCTGATAACTTTCTTCAGGGAGTTCCCAGCTTCATGGACTGGGTTGCTAAAGGATGCAGGAAGCTGTAAATTGTGTTGATCTCGTGCTTCATCTTTGTACTGCTGATATCTACATGTCCTTTTGGTTTTCTCTGATGTTTTTCTGGATGTGTGTCGATCATCGCCTGTCAGACTCGACTTGCTTTCCTGGTTTAATAAAAGTGAAATAAATCAAAATGAACATCACTTGAACCCTTTACATCTATTATTTAGACTTTTTTGTTTTCTGTAATTTTGACTGACAGGGTTAAAAAAAATCTGGTCATAATCTATTTTTATCCGACACTTAACAATTAAAAAAATTATATTAATTACATTTCCAGCACCATTATTTATTTCCTTTTAAATAATATTGCAACAGTGTTAATTTTGGCGTGAAATTTTAATTTAGTTTTAGTCTTTTGACTAAAATTCTTTTTCATTTTAGTCTAGTTTTAGTCGTCCAATTTGTTTTAATTTTAGTCAACTAAAATTCTGAACTATTTCTGAACTACCCAGCATCCACAGCCTCTTCCAGTCTGGACCAACTCTGCTGGTTCTCCCTCAGGAGACCAGCTGCTCCTCAGGAGACTCTAGGATAAATATTCAGCAGGTCTCAAACTATTGACTCATTATATCTGTGGAAAAAGAATGTCTCAGTCAGCACCCCTTAGTTATAACATAACCTATATTTACTTCAGCATCAAGGAAGAAGCGGGGCACAAGTATTGAGGGAAAAAACAATAAATAAATTAGCCGCTGCCCACTGCATTCTTCAAGCACCACTTTGCTCCGAGCAGAGGAAAGGAGCCTGTCTGCTCACTTACACACACACACACACACACACACACACACACACACACACACACACACACACACACACACACACACACACACACACACACACAGGCTGTGTGACATATCCTCTCCTGTCTTCTCAACATCCATTCTCCTGCAAACTTCCGACTTAAAATGCCTAAGAAATCTAAAGTATGGCTGCATTTTGGAAAGGTAAACGGCAACAGAGCAAAATGCAGCATATGCAATGAGATTTGTGCCGTGAAAAACAAAAATACAAGCAATTAGTCCAAGAAACTCATCGCGCTGCAGAGTGTAGACTGCAGTCTCCGACGGAAAAAAAGGCAGACCTGAGTTCGCGCAGCCTCTGCTGCTTCCACAAAAACACTGGAGGTGTGTGAGGTAAGACAGCGTCAGTTAACAGAAAGTTCCCGAGGTAAGTGATAAATAAATAAATAAAAATAAATATGCCATGAAATTATGTTTTTGGTTTAATAAATTTTTTTTTTTAAATTTGTACTTTGTTATTTTCTCTAAGAGTTATACATATAGGTACCAAGAAAAGTATCGTTCAGGTACTGGTATCGAAAACCAGGTATCACTAAAGTAGTAGTATCAAAAAATATTTAACTACTGGTGATCTGAATATTTGACTCACACAAGTGCTGTAACTGTTCCGGTAAACTCCGGTTCGATAAAGTTTCTCCAGGTCAGACTCGATCACGACCACCGTCTCAACAAACACTAAACTCACAGGTTTGGATGAAAAAAATGCTCACTTGTCTATTTCTCCTGAAAAATGTCCACTTTCTGGATCATTTTTTGCCACAGTCGCAATGACTGACACCCATCAGTCTGCCTCATCTCTCCCGCTATGGTTGACCTCATGTTGCTTTCACTGACTCCGATCCTGGCTCTCGTATATAAAGGCTACTTCACACCAGATGTGGTTGCGGTGCGGTGTGGACTCCGCAAGAATTAAAAACCATTTATTCCAATCAGAGCCTCCACACCGACTCCGGTGCGGTGCGGTTGTCGGGCAAAGTTAACTTTCCACAACAAGTCTATTTTTCCTGGACAGCACAGTGGATCGTCATCAAGTTAAAGACATTGCGTGCGCTAAACAGGAAGTGAAACGCTAGCAGGCGAAGGTGCATCATGTATTTTTCAAATAAAACCATTAGCTACATTGCTAATGTTAACACGATTTGGATATTTAAAAGACAAAGAAACAACAAAAAACTTGATTAAACATAACATTAAACTACGTAAAAACAAAGTGTGCTTACCCATTGTGGAACAAGCCAAGTGAATAAATAATCCTCAACAAAAGAACGAGAAGACGAGTCTAGCTATGTGTTTACAAGCTGCTGCTAACCACGTACTTGTTCTTGCGTGAACCACCAAGATTTGGCGCTCCTGCTGAGGCAAAGAGCCAGAGACATTCCACAACAAAACTGCAGCCTGTGTGGAGTACTTTTTTTGCGGCTGCGGTGCCGCACTGCACCGCATCCAGTGTGAAGTAGCAGTATGAGTTACTATCGATTTGATCGCAGAAACACCTTTAGTAGATTAAGATCATTGATAAAGGGGCCCTCTCTGGGCCCCGGTGCACTGCACCGGCTGCAACGATGGGCCCTACGCGGCTGCACACTGGACTCCAAACCCACTCACTACCCAGCAAGGAGGTCCACATTGAACCTCAGCGCCAGGTTCTCTCCTGAGTATCTCAATGGAAACAATATATGAACACCTGGTTTCTCCCTCTGTCTTTCTCTCATGATCTCATAATGAATGTTATAACCGGTGTTCCATGGCACGCACAGAGCTGCACCTCGCCATGCTCCCTCACCTGCCGCTCTGAGTGCCGGACAGAAACCACCTGTCGGACCGGTCAGAGGTGCATAGAACTCTGTCCCACCCCCAAGTCCCGTCCTTGTCCTGACCTAGTCCCCAGCAATGACAAGCACTAATCTACGCCATTGCGTAGTATAGACCCAGATTCCAACCCAACTTTGAGAATAGATGAATGACTGCATGATTTTTGGTTACATAATAAGAGTCTGGCAATATCGCAGCGCGGCCCACCAATAGTAAATAGATTAACATACTATTTATGTTTTATACAGACTTTATCAAACCAAAGGACAGAGGAAGAATTTTAATTTTTTTATACTTTAAGACTGAATACTAAAGAAAGGTTTTGCACTAAAAGTTACCTGTGTAACATTATAGAATATTTCAAGGCTGTTTCTACGTTTGCTGTCAAATAGCAAAAACAAATATTTTTTAACTGTGTATTTTTAAAAATGAAATTTATATAAATTTATTTCTTTTAAAATACACGGTGGGCTGCCCGTGGGCTTCTCTACTACTGGGCTTAGCAGGTTTTCTGGGGAAAACCCTGATATATATATATATATATATATATATATATATATATATATATTGGTGGTGGGACTCAATTAAAAAACATTAATCGACTTAATTGCAGCCTTTGTAATTAATTAAACGCAATTAATTGCATTTTATAATAACAATACATTTTACTGTGAAAAGCCATTTTTTTATTTAAAATAATTTTATTGGGGGGCAGAATCAAATAATAGACCTGAACTTTAATATTATAAACTTTTTAATTTATGAAAAATAATGCATTTAAATTGCATTTCAGTTCAAAAAAATTTGAAAAACAAAAAAATATCCCTGACTAAAACTGGACAGACCCTAAAATACAGTAGTTTATTATTTTATTTGTTCATTTTATGCACAATTTCAGAAGGGTATTGTCTTAAAGTCCTTTATTATTAATATATAATAAAGGACTTCCAACAAGTGGATGAAAGAATCATTTTTTACAGTGTTCAAACTGACCCACGGTCTGGTCTGGAGACTTCTGCCTCGTTTTCAATGAGGGTCTCTATATAGACTATGTGCGTTTGTTACTGGTTTATCTTTTCAAATAGGGTTAGGGTCTGGGTTTGAGGAACTCAGTGTTTCATCTAAAACTGTATAAAAGCAGCTAAATCAAGGTGATGCTGACTGGACACCATCAGTTTCACCATGGTTTCATTTAGATCAGGTCTGAGGGAAAACCCAGATCTGGATCCAAACCCATTCAGGTGTTTTTAGCTCAGTGGCAGCAGGATGGTACTGATCTGTGCGCTGAGCTGACGTCCAGCGCTCTAGTTAAAAATATCAGCTTCAGCTCAGCACAGCGATGCTGCAGCTGGCGTGCGTGTTGAGCCAGAATCGAGCACAAACGCTCCAGCTTGGCCACTGATCTCAGTGCGTAACGCGATCGGAAGCCCAGGCCTCACCGTTCCTGTGACTATGTACAGAGGAACTGAACCAAACTGGACCGGACGGCGAGGAATAAACCTATAAAGGCTAGAGACGTCCAGTTTCACCGCCGATCCCTTTCGGTTGTCATGGTGAAAGGACGGAGCGCGCGGTGAGCTGAGTTTTACGCGACCATGTAGACAGGTGAAGCGTCAGCAAGGCCGCCTTAATGCACGGGCAAACCGGGGCAGTGGCCAGGGGCCTATGATATTTAGGGGCCTATCATTTCAGGTATAACAAAAAGAAAAAAAACACATTGTTTTACAATTTGTCAGGTTTTCTGTCAATCAGCTCGTTTAAGGCTGATGAATGGTCCAAATTAGAAGTGACCTACGTCCCCCACGTGATCTGTAAAGGCCCATTGGACCACAGATGATTTTGGGGCGTGTTCCTCAAGACGTAAAGAAACTTGAAAAAATGTCGGGAAAGAAATTTGAGAGCGGTGCTCAGAAACGAAATTTGCTCCATGAGACATTACAGAATATACCAAAGCTTACAGAATGTTTTTAAACCAGCCAATAAAGAAGTTGGACAGAGTTTGTTCACACACGCGCCGGGCGGAGCCGTGGAGATGAAGCAGCGCCTGTCGGCCGCGCAGCAGGGGACTGCCGCCGGGGAGGAGGAGGAGGAGACAGGTGCGCAGAGAAGGTAGAAAACATTATTAATGATTCAGGCCGTTGGGGTGGGAGCATCGTCACTGAACAATATGTTCTTTCTGGGCAAAAGTTGAACTTAGACCTGAACCGTGTCAAAACTCGAGCGAGAGAGGGAGAGCGAGAAAGAGAGAGAGAGAGAGAGAGAGTTTGGTTCTGGAGAGTGGACCAGTACCAGGCTCTCATTTTGTTTTTGTACTCAGGACAAATCCTGCTGTGTTCAGACACCAAATAAAGTTGATCACATCAGGACTCAGTGGTGACATTATAGAGTTTTATCTCAGTTTAAAATGATGACCTCATAAGTGGACATCATTTTTCTCAGAAACTACATCAGGTACAAAGATAATTATTTGTTCTTACATCCACCAGGTCCCAATAAGCCAAAAATAGCTAAGATAAATTAAAATGCAGTTATGAAAGAGTTCAGGTCTTAGGAGGTTAAAGAGAAGGTTCTAGCACTGACCTGCTGGCTGCTGCTTATTGTTTCTGCTGTGATCACTGTTAGATGTTTGTGCAGAGGTTACGGTATATGGTGGTATTCAGTGGCGGTTGGTGAAATTTTTTTTGGGTGGGGCGTATTTTTACAAATCAGTTTTCAGATGCGCAAATAATCACATATCACCACTAGAGCAGGGAATGAAGCAAAATATTTTCATCTGACTGAAAATTTTGCTGGTAAAAATCCCTACCACCAGTTCACTAACAGTGTGGTGCTGTTAGGTCTAATTCTACACATCAAGCAGTAAAGAAATCATAAAGTCTTCATGAGGAGACCTTAGAATAATATCAATATAATCAGATGCAAATAAAAACAACCACAATGTGGTCACAACAGAAGAGTTATAAGGAAAAAATAACCTGACCTACACAAGGTCAGAAACACAACTTAATATTCACAATCAGCTTTCTACTGACACCACAAACACATAAATCCATCTCTAACTAACACAGTCAGATAATTAATGTTACAATTCAGACAACAAACACTAACCAAGCAAGTCATGACAATCAGCTCAACTACTGAAGTGAATTAACAACAAAATAAAGTCAAATCCACTGATATGTCCATCAAAATAAGTAAAATTACGGTTTTAGACCACTCATACAAAACTCCCATAGAGCGCCCTTCGTTTTTTATTAAAAGTGTCATCCAGCGCCTCAAAACGGGCTAAACTACATGAACCAACATTCATTCAACAGTATGCATGGCCCTCTAATATTGGGCTACAAAGGCATGTCGCTATTTAAGGTATAAATCCACAAAACAGTAGGTCTCTGCCATTTGCTGATAGGCGTTTTCAATAGCAAAAATTGGCGAGACACATAAATAAAACGAAAGAAAAACAAACAAAGTCACTCACCATGGAGTTGATGAAATCAGGACCCATGGAATAAAACGGCTTTTTGTCACAAGCTGCCAAGAAGGATTCTTTGAATAAATATCCATTTTAGTTCTCTCCAGTTTTAACTCACGTCTGCTGCCAGGCAGGAGCAAACGATCGCTCTGTAGAGCTTCCGGGTCAACATCCGGTCTAAGTCATTCAATACGTTTTTCTATTTCTTTTTTACTTTATTTGTAATCACTTATGACTTATCAGTGTGTTACAGTGCCATAATTAATGATAAAAACTAAATTAAATACTTAAAAAATAAACATTAATTCTCCGGTTTTGACTGTGCCGTTGTGCGCATATCAGGGACGCTATGACCTGCGTCCCGATGGGTCTTGTCACTGCCCGATCCGTACCCGGTAGCACGATTGGTTCTGCGCATGCGCGAAGCCTACGTCACTTCCTCTTTTCACCAACTTAGCGACATTCAAGTCTTTTGAATGAGACTGTTAGCTCTCAGTTAGCCCTTAGCTTTTACCAACAACTAGCCTCTTTCTCGACTGCTCGGACCATTTAAACAATGGATACCTGTTCTGTTTATACGTGTATAAACATTTTAATACATTATGTATGTAAAAAAATGTATTATATACTTGTTAACACCTTAAAAGATACTCTGAACCGTAACTACCGTAAAATACTTCACTGCGAGTACACGCGTTCTGCACATGCGCAGAACCGATCGGGTAGACCTGATCTGTACCGTCCGACTCTGCGCATGCGCAGTAAGGATCGGGCCGTCCTGCTCTATAACTCCCTTTTTATTTTTTATTTTCTTCAACATTGTATGAAACGTTGTCATTATTGTAAACTTTATAATAAATACTTATTACTGTTAACATCTTAACAGATACTCTGACTCGTAATTACCGTAAAAAGCTTCAGCGGATGTAGACTCACTTCGCACATGCGCAGAACCGATTGGGTTTCCGTTACCGATCGGGCAGTGACAGGTCTCTTATCTTTTGCATTAAGGATGATTTTCAGTGCGCATGCTTCAGGAAAATATTACCAGTGCGCATGCGCCAGGAGCAGAAAACAATGCGGTGTCTCGGGACGGCGTCCTGTCCAGACATGCACAGTAGATCCCAGAGAAACAGGACCTATCGGTCTGGTAAAAAATAGTGAGAAAACATTTTCTAAACTACACCTGAATGCAGATTATACACAGAACTTATTGTATATATAATGGATGGCTCGTTAGTTTTATTTTCATGTTAGTTTTTTTATATTTTGTGATCACTATTTCTTTCTGTGGGCTGCATGGTGGCGCAGCTGGTTAGCACTGTTGCCTCGCAGCAAGGAGGTCGTGGGTTCGCGTCCCGGCTCTGCGGCCTCTCTGCGTGGAGTTTGCATGTTCTCCCCGTGCGTGCGTGGGTTTCCTCCGGGTACTCCGGTTTCCTCCCACAGTCCAAAGACATGACTGTCAGGCTAATTGGGCTGGTAAATTGTCCTTAGGTGTGAGTGGGTGTGTGGTTGTTTGTCTCGTTCGTCTCTGTGTGGCCCTGCGATGGACTGGCGACCTGTCCAGGGTGTCCCCCGCCTCTCGCCCCTTGACCGCTGGAGATAGGCACCAGCTGCCCCGCGACCCTCTGTGGAGGAATAAGCGGCTACAGAAAATGGATGGATGGATGGATTTCTTTCTTTTTCCTCTTGGGACTGGTGGGGCGGCGCCCTAGCGCCCCCTATGGACGGGCCGCCACTGGCGGTATTTTCACATTATTTTGTTATATTTTTTATAATGTCTAAATTTAAAATAGATCTGACTTTAATAATATATTTTCAATTTTGAGCAGATTATTTATAGTTTTTAAGCATGTGTAGTATATGTATATATTGTTTATAAGACAGAGTGCAGTAAGAGGAAGTTTTCGGGCCGTGGGGGGCCTACTGAACCTCTCAGGCCCGGGGCCTATCGGCTAGTTAAGGTGACCCTGAGCGTCAGGACTCAGGACTGATAACATCTGAAGCAGGTGGGGCGGGCTGGATCCTCCGAAGGAGGACCTTGGCACGGGCTGCGTGCGTCAAAGGTCTGATTTGTGCTTCTGGACAGCAGGACATCAGGCTGACAAGCGCTCCGCCTTGCTTCAAACGCAAGTTGCGTTAATTGCGGTACATTTTTTTACGTTATTTCTTTCATAATTAATTAATCACAATTAACGCGTTAAAGTCCCAGCCCTAATATATATATATATATATATATATATATATATATATATATATATATATATATATATATAACATTAAAACAGCATCTGTTCCCTCAATGAGACTATGGCCAGAGGTAGAGAAGGCCTCTCTAACCTGGGAGACCCAGGTTCAAGTCCCAGCACCAGCCCTTTATCATTAGATGGTTTATAGTTTCTGTTTATGGGCCGTGCAGGTCTATGAGCACACACTCGTGCAAAAAAAAAAAAAAAAAAGTCTTTATATAGTGGAGGGTGAGAAAAAAGCTAAATATAGTTTAGGATCCTTCAAAGAAACAAATTCAGCCCTTTTTAAAAACCTTTTTGTGCTCTTTATAAACATATAGTCACATACTATAGGGGTCTAAACACACTGCAGCTCCTCATATCCAGGGTTTATACAATAAGTATTTTAACAACATAGCAAGAAATCAGAGTAAACATATACTGTAACATCAGGAGACAACATGAAGACAATAAATAGCTCATGCTAAATGCTAATTAGGCAGTGGAAGACTTCCTGTTAGCCTTCAAAGAAAATTAATTCCATGTAAATTCTATTTTTTCCTTGGATGTTTAATGGTGGTGGACATCTAATTTGATGACGCAGTACTCCATGCAGCGTTAATTGTATCTGAGAAAGAAATGTTGTTTTGGCTCCTGCTTCAGGCTTCCTGCCAACAAACAGACAGGAGAGAAAGCCTGGCTACGCTACAGAAATGGCTCCGCTTCTGACCACATCCATGTGACACTGATTTCCCCACTAATGTTTGTATTCACATGATCACAAGTGCTGTTGCACAGACACAAGCCTGAACCCTGTGATGAGTCCCAGAAGTGATCCAAAGCCCACGCATCATTTTGAGGTGTGCGCTAGTTAATCCATCAAAGTTCCTAAAGTGACTTTTGTTTCTCCCTTCATTACTTTGAAAAAATATCTGTGTTCTTGTACAGAGACAAGCATACGTCGGGTTATCTATGACGGTGACTCAAACATTACACAACAGAAACTAACAATGCTTAACACCACATCTTCCTCTCATGTATCAGCTCCCTGCAAAAACACTCCCACCATGAGGCTCGGGTTGGACTCTGCATTTTCTGATCCCACAACATCAAATACATCCGACATGAAACACTCTGACACTAGACCTGGAATCTGTAACAGCATGAATTACTCTAATTCAAATCATGCTGCTGTGTTGCTTTTGTGAAATATGTTTACTTCACAATTAGTTTCAACCAAGAAAAGATCAAGATTTGGAACTGCACAAGGAGACAGCTCCAGCACGTTGGGCAACAAAACAGGTAAACAAGTCTGATGAGCAGATTATCTGAGACTTCAGGCAATCTCTCTGATGAAGCTGGAAAAAGAACTCATGCTTCTGGGAAACATCAGATCATCCACAGTGTGGTTCTGGCTGGAAATTAACGTGACAAAGCTAAAAATTAGCACGTTAAGGATAGAGACCAACAAAACACATTGGTAGGGATATATTTTGAGGTAAATGGCTTCCTAAATCACACAAAATATCTTCCTCTTGTTAATTTGGTTGAATAAGATCATCATTAAGTATTGACTTGTCTACTGCAGTCTGCTGCTATCAAACCTGTAAAGAGATATTACAAAGAGAAGCAGGCTTCTGTGTCTCAATGCAGCCAAGAGTGTACTGCTGCCTTCTTAAAACTGCTCAAATCTCCACTCATTAACAGCGATTCATGCAATGTGACTTTAAAAACCTTTACCATAACATCAATGTCACATTTCATGGTTATTTACAAGGAATTATCTGGTTATTTACAGTCATAAATGTCACCTGGAGCTGCTAAATGTAGCATTTCTAAAGCATCCAGCAGGTGTCTTAATATTTCTGTCAAAATAACAGTATATTGCAGTGTACTGATTTATAATCAAATATACCAATGTGTGTGTGTGTGTGTGTGTGTGTGTGTGTGTGTGTGTGTGTGTGTGTGTGTGTGAATATAAAAGATAATAAAAGACAATTTGCTGTACATTAACCACTGCTACAAGACAGCTCACCAGATTTTCACAGCAGGTTATCAGGATTTATCTAGAGATGTTTCCAATGTTGTTAAATTCACCTTGTTGGTATTTCGAGCAGAAGAAAGAAATTAACTGGATGCACTAGAAATGCTACATCTTTCTGCTTTTTGTGACTTTTAAATACCAGTGAAATGTAAAACAGATGATGGTTTACAGTTTATAGCATCAACCAATATAAAACAGAGACTAGAGCTGTTTTAGGACGACAGTAATCCAGTCGGGATGCACTCCGACTAGCTGGGTAATTTTTACTAATTATTTATAACTTTTACACAAGAACATTCTTCAGTATTTGCATTTGTTCAAGACATTAACCAAAAGACATCATCACCATGTTAACACCCTTTAACAGAGCCTTCAATTATTCTATCAAATATAGACTGAAGCTAACAAAACACAAACTGTTTGTGTGTTTATGAGTTTCTGACTGTAAAATTAATCTCTGAAAGGCCTCTTTATCGTGCACTATGTTTTCTACATCTTCTTTTGAAGAAAAGCTATAATGGGCATTAGAATGCATCTGAGACTGGAGTGATTGAGTGGCCGTTCATCAACTGGACAGATTGGCGGCTCTATGTCTGAAGCGTTGCAGCCACTTAACCCAATATTTGCTCGCCTCCATTCACTAAGCTGCATAAAAGTCAAAGGAGTCTGGAGGGAAATGGCATGGGACTAAAAGGGATGGGTATTAAATGGAACAGAGATAGCCAGGTGTCAATCCTTAAGAACAACTTCTACACAAACTGAAGAGTTGGGTGCATTACAGAGAAATGAATGTAACACGATATGCGCAAAGATCACCAAATGTAATAACAGAGACCATCTTAAGAAGGATGAACTAGGCTGATGGATAGAGTCTGGCTCAAAGAACAACCTGGAAAATGTTTGAAACAGCAGTAATAGAATAGATTTGATAGGCAGCTCTAACAAGTGAACATTTCTCTTGAACACATCCTGCTTTTTTGTCTTCCACCAGAGTGCCTTGGTCACTTAGTGGCTCCAGACCTGGCTCTGGCATTATCGACCATCCTCAGCAGCTGATGTTCTCTAAAATAATTAACCAAGAGGGAAGAAATGTCTGAAACCTGATTGGTTTAGGTTGAATATTTGATTTTACACAATGCCCTTGTCACTCTGCCTCTCAGCATGCTGGCAGTCATTTCATGCTTTCTGTTGTCTTTCCTGCTGTGCTGATAATCTCATTAGTGATTAGTTGGAGAGTTGAACACATTAACAGCCTGTTTGCTCCGACGCCCACCTCCTCCTGGAGCACGTTACAAAATGAAATCGAATCTTTTTGCTCTCCTCTACATCGTCAAAGCTCAAAAAAAATGTTCTTGTGGTATTCTGATGTTGCATGCTGGTCTTCTGCAAGGCAAAGGTCATGATAATATAGAGAACAGAAAACTGAGCCTGGATTATGTGAGCAGTGGGCCTGTAGATTTACAGTTTCTGTTCCAGACTGCTCAGATGGTGCATGCACCTAAATCACCTCTAAACACCTCCCCAGCTGGATGGGGACGCAGCTCAGGACGCTGCAGAAAACCACAAGAAACATTTTAATTTAACTGAAAACTTCCTGACTACAAATCTGGAAGAATTAACAGTGAATCAAGTTTAGATGTTTTTTTGTGTCAAAGCAAGCGAGACTTCAACGCTCCAGGCCTCCCACAACCTGCAGCCATGTGCTGATGGCATCAGGACGCTAGCGCTCCCTACTGGTGCCAAGTGAAGGACATGCTCTCCACTCTCTCTCTGACACATTTAGTGTGCTGAAGGTCACCTGAAAGGCTTGTCCAGCATGTCAGAATCATATCAAAAACAACACTCCTTAAAGGGATATTCCACCCAAAAATAACACAAAGGCACATTTTTTGTGCAGCTCGCATGTCTGTGTTATTTTCCTTCATTTTTGAGGTTTGTAAACAACATGCAAATACGTGTTTACAGAAGTAGGTGTCTTTGGGGCTGCCGCGTCATGTCTTTGCTCCTTTCAGCGGAGGCTTACCACTGTTCTTTGTCATAAAGTAGTCCTGAGTCTAAAATAGTCCCTGTAATTCCTTCCTGTTATTTTTATTTTCACTTGCAGTCGATATGTTTATTGAGGTCACTAGGCAGAATTAGTATCACTACTGAGTGAGTTTTAAGGAATTTTTTCTCACAATGCTAGTTGTTACCATTCACTTACAGTGTTTTCTGCTAAGCTAAAGCTAAAAAAGTACTGCTGGATCAGGATAATGTCTGGGCTGCTTACTAAGTGTTTTTGCCCACTTATCTAACTATGAGGAATATGGCAATAGTTTAAAAATCACTTTTGGGTGGAATATCCCTTTAAAGACAGACATGTTTATAAAAATCAGTCCAGAAAGAAACAGAACTCAGGGATGGTTTCAGCAGCAGATCAAAACAAACAAACTTCATAAAAATGAGCTGTGCACATATTTTGCAGATGACAGAAGACAAGCTGTGGTGGTTTATGAGCACATGAATCAAACGTGAATGCTGTTCGCTGAAAGCAGTCAGACACACAGCAGTAACCTCATTATGGAGCATAAAGGCACTGCTGCACCAAATATCATTAATACGCAGCATCCAGGAGACTTCACACACACACAAAGTTCCTACATATTAAAATGCTTTATGTCCTTTTATTATCGTTAATCATATAAAGGCAGGAATGACTCAAAGCCCTGAATCATGATGTAAGTTTAGATAAAACCCTCTGTAGTTTAGTGAAGACACTCTGAAACATTTGCGATCTCTAATGAGGAGGTGTGTGGCTGTGTGCACAGACTCCTATCACCCAGTCAGACCTGCAGCAGCTTCTACAGGGTCTTCATGGATTAAGTGAAGTGAAGTTGTCCTTAATTCTACTAGAACTTAACAGATTAAAAAACAATAACTTTATCAACCACAAAGGAAAGTTAGCAAGAAGAATCCTAAAATGGGAAGCAGATTATGGCGTCCGAGTCTTCCTAAGCTGACCCCGGAGAACTCGTTAAACCCTGGGAGGAGGACCAAACCTCAGAGGTTGATACCTCAGGATCAGGACTTTATGCCTCACACCTGGTCTGCTCCTGAAAAGTCTCATCATATAAAACAATAGAATATAAAATAACATCATAAAATATCATTTTATAATTGTTTGACATGTTAAACAGACTCCTGGTCTGTGGATGCGTTGACTGTAAGAAATGAAAATGTGTTTCTGTGCGCGTGACGCAGAGGTGACAGCGAGGATTGGGATTGGCGCACTTCTGCTCAGGAGCGCAGATCTGCGGAGAAGGTTGGTGATGAACTATTAGTTCAGTAGATTAACGGAGACATTCATCACACTGTTCTCTAAACAGAAGCGGCTGTTTCTCCACTTCCGGCAAACCGTTGCCCTCCTTTTCATTAACTCGTTTGATTATTAAAACGCTGACAGATCATTTCAAAAGTCACAGTTTCACTAGTTCACCGAGTTCCTCGTACAGCCGCTCATAGCCGCGAGCGAAACGGATAAAAACAAACACTTACTTTTGACTTCTTCATATGGAATGACAGGAGTAAATCCAGTGTGAGCGAAAGCCTATTTTATTTTACTTCTACGGGGAGGAAACGGGTTTTCATCTTCCTCTGTGCACATATCCACCGCTGAGCCCGCGGTATCCAGAGAGGAGAGACCGGAGGCGGAAAACCGGCCGACAAAAGTCTGATTCGGTCTGCAGCGACTCAGAGCGACACGGAACGTCAGCTCAGCCCGTCCTCCAGACGTCCATTCGCACAGTGAGGAGCGGCGGTACGTAGGAGCGGGACAGCAGGAGGAGGAGGGGAGTTAAGCCTCTAACGAGCCGCCCTCTGACTGAGGAGGAACTGGTTCAGCAGCGTTTCCATTCACTGTTCAAATGAAAAAGCCAGGTTTGAAACCAGTGACCGAATCCTTCCTGCTGAATGAGTCAGGTGTGCGTCAGGGGACGTGTGCAGCATCTCACACATCAAAGCGTCAAAAACCTCCAGTCACGTGACTTGATATAAAATCTTTATTATATGGTGCAAGATGATGGGTCCAAAATAACCTATCGCTTCAAATAATGATGAATATTCAGAACCAAGTCTCCAAAAACAATATAGACTATATTGTTTTACTATATTATATAGTAACGGGAAAGTTTTGTTTGATTGGTCACTAATTCCAAAAAGTGAAACTCATATATCCATCACACATAGAGGGGATTATTTCAAGCATTTATTTCTTGTTATTTTGATGGTTATGGCTACAGATTAAGAAAATTCAAATATTATATAAAATTTATTGATTTAGTAAATATAAACAACATAAAAAATGTATCAAGCTGTGCAAAGTTAAAGCTAAATGGCATTGAACCATCCATCCATTTTCTATACCCACTTTATCCTCCACACTGAAAAAAGATCATGTAGGATCAACTTAATTCTACAGTGGACATTGGTAGCACACAGATATTACGGTATTCATGTTAAACCAGGCTGCATGGTGGCGCAGCTGGTTAGCACTGTTGCCTCGCAGCAAGGAGGTCGTGGGTTCGCGTCCCGGCTCTGCGGCCTCTCTGCGTGGAGTTTGCATGTTCTCCCCGTGCATGCGTGGGTTTCCTCCGGGTACTCCGGTTTCCTCCCACAGTCCAAAGACATGACTGTCAGGCTAATTGGGCTGGTAAATTGTCCTTAGGTGTGAGTGGGTGTGTGGTTGTTTGTCTCGTTCGTCTCTGTGTGGCCCTGCAATGGACTGGCGACCCGTCCAGGGTGTCCCCCGCCTCTCGCCCCTTGACCGCTGGAGATAGGCACCAGCTGCCCCGCGACCCTCTGTGGAGGAATAAGCGGCTACAGAAAATGGATGGATGGATGTTAAACCAGCCTGTGAATCTTGTGTGGATGAAGTGTGATGGAAACATGTTGAGATGAAGTCATTTGATCTCAGACCATTTTGACCCAACACAATGTTTTCACTTTAGTCCAACACGATTCAATAATTTTCACTCCACTTTATTTGGTCTCTTAAATACTGCATGTTATCTTCATATTAGATGATGGTATTATATTCTAGTGTCAGATACATTTTTCAATGAAAGCCTTATATCAGATTGTATTATTCTCTTCCAGAATGGTTGCCAGTAACCTTTCAAAATAAAATGTCTAATTTTAATGCAGTGACAGAAGGTTAAGAAATAAACTAACACTACTGGTCTACTGAAACACAAATCTGTTAAAGCCGCACTCTGGATTATTTCATCAAGAGAGCAGTTTTTGAATCTAGCGTCCAAAGGCTCCTCCTCAAAACATCTCGACACGCGCGTCCGGTCGCGTGTGCGCGCGTGCACACGGCGCATATACTTCGGACATGAACTGTACAGCTCAATGTGTAGGGTTTAATCACTCACAGTTCACAACTCTTATTCCAACAATACTACGAGGGTCTGATGAGTCCTCTCTGTCCCTGCTGCTTCTGATATTAGCTCTGTTAGCACCGAGCTGCTGCTGGACTCTGAAGCTGAACTTGACTCGGCTCTGGATGAACTTTCTGACCAAAATAAACGCGTAATCCTGTCAAGCCTTGCCATTCTGTGAGGTGAAAGGTTTAAAAATAAAAATAAATCCATCTTTAGCTGGGAAATGGGTAGGTTTTTAGTAGAAATGAGCTGTTAGTCCTCAGTGAATGGCTGAGACGGCAGAGAAACACACGGAGCGTCCTGTACGACAGCGCCCCCTACTGGTACAGGTTTGGTTGATGCGCGTGCACATTGAGAGAATGCAGAAATTTGAATTTCATTGGCTGAAAAATGTCGGCGGCAAGAAATAATGGAAAGGGGTCTCTAGGAGGAAGGAGGGTCTTCATCAGAATGACAGATGTTGTGGAACTCAACCCATAGATCATAGTTTAGACCTGAAATATCATTTAAAACATTTAGAAAACTTTGATACAGAGAAAAATGCTCCAGAGAGCCGCATTAAGTCAATCTCAGCATAACTTAATCACTGCATTGAAATTAGACCTTTACCTTGGAAAAAAGTTAGAGGCAGCCATCTTGGAAGAGAACAATACATTCTGCTGAAGGCCTTTATTCTTAACTAAACAATTATAATGGTAAACAACTTTATGCAACCATTGAACTGATTTAAATAGTAGAAATGTTACCATTAAACGAAATGGTTAATGGAAGGGAAAACACCTTTCTAAAATCATTAACATGACCCTTTTTACAGTTAGTAATAAAAATTAACAGTTGCTCAAATCCTTTCTTGAAGAACCAGGATAAACAGTGATACAGTGAATGTCAGAAATCCCAACACTGATTGTTTTGTGAAAACATGGTTCAAAACATAATTTAGAAGTTTCTAAACTCTTTTTTCCAACTGAGTTTAACAAAACGTTCTTTTTGACAGGCCTGATATGGGTCTATTTAGACTGGACAGTTCTCATCTCTTCACCTGTAAAGACAAATACAAACTGAAACTGAAGAATTCTGCCAGAGAACTTCTACAGAGAAATAGAGAAGAAACCTGGCCACACCCACATGGCAGCTAGAGAATGAACTTGTAACAATAAACATCCGTATGACCTTAAATTTAGAATTCACAAGAACCAGTTTGTGATTTTTGTGATTATCTAAAGGAACATATTGCTTTATATTTTGAGGTTAATGATAATTCAGAAACTACTCCTGCCATACTCTGGGAAGCCTTTAAAGCTTATATAAGAGGTGCTGTTATCTCGTTTGAAACAACTAAAAGGAAGAAAAATAGGGCTAAACTGCTTGAACTGAATAAACAAATCGAGGATCTGGATAAAAAGAATGCTCAAGCTCCATCTGCTGAGTTGCATAAAAAAATTTTATCTTTAAAATATGAATATAATAATATACTTTCTGTAAAAATAAGTAAGGCGTTTTTATATACCAGGCAGAAATATTTTGAATTTAATGATAAACCACATAAGCTTTTGGCTAGGCAACTCAGAAAACAAGAACATGATCGCACGGTGCATAAAATCACATCTGACCAGGGTGAGATTTTTACCAACGCCAAAGATATAAATAATCAATTTTTAAAATTTTATCAAAACTTATATACACCAAAAAATACTATAAACTTTGACGCCATGAAGGAATTTTTAGATAAATGCACATTTCCACAGTTAGGGGAGGAAGAATTAGCTCGATTAAACTCAGGAATAACTATTGAAGAAATTAAAAGGGCAATCGCATCAACTAAAAATAACAAAGGTCCTGGGCCAGATGGCATTCCTAGTGAATTTTATAAAAAATTTGATGAAATTCTGAATCCATACCTTCATAAGACATTTTCTCAAGCATTAATTGATAAGGCCCTTCCTCCAACACTTACAGAGGCAGTCATCACAGTAATTCATAAAAAAGATAAAAATGCAGAAAAAGTGGGCTCATATCGGCCTATATCTTTGTTAAATGTAGACGGGAAACTTTATTCAAAAATACTTGCCAGACGTCTGAGCCCTGTTTTATCTAAACTAGTACACTCAGATCAAACTGGCTTTGTACCACAGAGAAATTCATTTTTTAATCTTAGACGATTGTTTAATATTATTTATTCTGTCAATAGATCTAAAGAAGACTTAGCGGTTATAGCTCTGGATGCTGAAAAGGCATTTGATCAAGTTGAGTGGCCTTATCTATTTGAGATTTTGGAAAGATTTGAATTGGGACACAACTTTATTTCAATGGTCAAATTGCTTTATGTTAACCCTAAGGCATGTGTCCCTACAAACCAACTCTTATCGTCGTTGTTTAATTTATATAGAGGTACAAGACAAGGGTGTCCTCTTTCTCCTTTAATTTTTGCACTAGTAATAGAACCCCTTGCGGAAAGCATTAGGGAAGATCCAATGATTTTTGGGTATAATACGAACAAAACTAAGAATAAAATTTCTCTTTATGCAGATGATATTTTATTGTATATTACTCGGCCGGAAATCTCAATCCCCATCTTATTAAGCAAAATTAAAATATTTGGATCATTCTCAGGATATAGAATAAATTTGAATAAGAGTGAATTAATGCCGGTGCATGTTAATAATTCTTTATGGTTACAAGATCTTCCATTCAATATTGCACAGGAAAAAATTGTATATTTAGGTATTCAGGTGTCAAAGTGTTATTCATCCTTATTTAAATCTAATTTTCTTCCTCTTTTATCTAAACTTCAGTCAAGCATCCAGTTCTGGAACACGCTACCTATATCATTAATTGGTAAAGTTAATGCTATAAAAATGATCTTTTTACCACAGTTACTATACTTAATGCAGAATCTTCCAGTTTTCCTTCCAAAATCATACTTTAAAAAATTAAATTCAATCATAATACCTTTTTTATGGGGTTATAAGGTACATAGGATTGCAAAAAACACCTCTGTAAGTTTAAAAGTGAGGGAGGTCTGGCACTTCCAGACTTCCTGACATATTACTGGGCATCACATATCAAATTTATGACATATTGGTTGACTGAGACTGACGATCCCCCTGCATGGCTGCAATTAGAACGTGATGCATATGTGAGTCCTATTGTTTAGGAGCTATACTGTTATCTCCCCAGAGCATTGACAAATCTTTATATAATGGTAACGTAGTAATCCATAATACTATACGCATTCTAAAACAGATCAGATTACATTTTAAGTTGAAGTCTTTATCTATAATAATAATAATAATAAAAATGCATCAGTTTTATATAGCGCTTTTCAGGTCACTCAAAGACGCTTTACAGAGTTGCATTATTCATTCACACAGTCATTCTCACCGGTGGTGGTAAACTACGACTACCGTCTGTAGCCACAGCTGCCCTGGGGCAGACTGACAGAAGCGAGGCTGCCATTCTGTGCCATCGGCCCTCCTGACCACCACCAACATTCACACACAGTCACACTCACATTCACACTCTCTATCTCTTATTATTCCAATTGCAGATAACCCATCTTTTAAGCCATCCATGTTGGATAGTAGATTTAGATTTTGGAGATATGTACTATTAGTGATTTATATCTGGAAGGTGTTTTTACTTCATTCAGGCAATTACAAGAGAAATACAAGCTCCCAGGGAGGGACTTCTTTAGGTATTTACAGATTAGAGATTATGTTAAAAAATATGTGCAAAATTTTGAGTTTTTTAATGATTCCTTTCTTGATAAATGCCTCCAACTTTTACCTTGTACTGAGAAATTAATTTCTCGTATCTATGAAATCTTGATGTCAGTGAATTTAGTAGATTCATCTTCTGTGAAATCTAAATGGGAGAAAGAGTTGGGTATAACAATCACTGATGTCCAGTGGGAACTAGGCTTGGAAAATGTTCATAAATGCTCACATGTTGCTAGACAAGAACCAGTTTGTGCCGTATCCTGCCCTACCAACACAGGTCGGTTGCAAGAACGTAGTGACAACACGCTTTCTCGACACCTTTAAAGTCCCAGCAATGTTGCATTATTGCGTTGAGAGAACATACACAAATGAAATTCCGCCACAACGTTGTGAGGACCAAATGTTCAACGTACTGGAGACGCGGTCGCGAGGTATCTGCAACTTTATGACGACGCCATGACAACATCGCTATATCACGTTGCCAGAACATTACCCTACTACACAGGTCGGTTGCAAGAACGTAGTGAGAACACGCTTTCTCGACACCTTTAACGTCCCACCAGTGTTGCATGTTATGCGTTGTGGCAACTTACAAGGACTTCACATAGAACGTGCGTGAGACGTTTTCTTGAGGTATCCGCAATTTATGGCAATGTTGTCATGACATCGCCCTTATTACATTGTCAGAACCTTGTCATTGAACACCTCTGGTACCTACAATGCGCCCTTTTATGACAACATACCAATTGAACCGTGTTACAGTCAATCCTTTATTCACAATGTCCAAATTCCCTTGGAGCTAAAGAAACTACCTGGAATGCAAAATTACAAACTAGTGGATTAACAGCTAAATTAATGGTGAAGAAATTACTAAAATTGTGCCTTTTAATACATCATTTGTCTGTCAAGTAGTTTTGGATGAAGTTTCTTCCCACTACATAGAAGCTGAAAAGGTGCAATTTTACAGATTAAGGGAAAAAAAGAGGCTACAACTCTCAACTTTTACAGGTTTTTATTACATAAAATTTTTTTTTTTTTTTTTAAAAGGTATATTTTGCAAAAAGGATTTGGGGGTGAAAAAGGGGGTTCACTTCAGACTCCTAGGTGCTGGTAAAGAGGCACAATAAAAAAAAAAGTAAAAAATAAAAAGCAGCACAAAAAACGTATTGCACAGTTGCCTTTGCAAATGGCTGGCAAAGAGCCGCAATAAAAAAAAAAAAGTAAAAAATAAAAAGCAGCACAAAAAAAACACTGTATTGCACAGTTGCCTTTGCAAATGGCTGTATGGACCTAGTCACTGTCCGAAAGAGTTGAACCAGGCTGGGAACACATTTGCACATTCCTTTGTTGTGCTTGAACCTGAAGAATACACACACACACACACACACACACACACACACACACACACAAACAAATTAACAAAACATACTTAAAAAGAAGGGTTAATAAATTGCATTAAAAATTTCTCCAACAAAACTTCGAGTCACAAATAAAATACCTGTCTTTTAACTTTCTGGGGTGCATGCTTCAGCACCTCCATTATTTGCACTTCTATGTTCTTCTCTGTGCTGTCTGGTATTGATGCCTTCACAGCACCTGAAAATAGATCAACAAGAAACCTTAATGAGTGAAGCAGTTTTCTAATGTAGTAAAATATGTCTAAATAAGTAAAAAAACAAATAAAATCAGTTGACTCACGCTTGATCAGCTTGTACATTTTGAGATCACAGAGCTTGGCCTTTTGCTTTTTGCCATATAGGCTGTAGCCACTCCAAACCGGATTGTTAGCTACAGCCATCATGGTCCTTCTGGTGTTTTCAGCCACTGTGTGTCCTCCAATGAGACTTAAAAAACGAACCTTGTAAAAAAGAACAAAACAAAATAAATTGGTCAAATTCTACCAAAATCATGTTGACAAATAAAACAATTATGTACTCACAGCTTGCGTAAAATATCCTTTGTCTTGCAATTTTTCTTCTAACTGATTAAACTCATCCTGGTTTTGGCACGGTTCCAGGGAGAGACCTTCTTTGGTTTGGCTCTCCTGCTGCCGAGATGAGAAAAGCTGGACCAACTGCCGTTGATTTTCTTCAATTGCATTTATTTTTCTAAGCATGAGTCTCATCATGCTATGTGTCTCTACAAAAGACATTACACACAGTTTAGCATGCAACTATAGGTTTGGGAAAAGTATAATTGCCATCAGTAATACAGGAGCTGGTTATAAACTTTATTTCAGTAATTCCATTCAAAAAGTGAAACGTGTATATAGATTCATTACACACATGCTGATATATTTCATTTTGATGATAACTGACAACTAATGAAAATCCCAAATTTGTTATGTCATAAAGTAGAATATAAGTGGTAATATAGAATATAGCACCAATGCAAAATAAATAAAATCAAGTCTTTGTAGAAGTGTTGGTCTACTAAAAAGTATGAACATGAAAAAACAAGACCATGCACAGCATTCAATATTTAGTTGGGGCTCCTTTGGCCAGTATTACAGAAATGAATCAAGTTTTTAAATGATATTTTAATTTTATGACCAGCACCTGTAAGCAAACATTGTAGTCACATCAAAAAATAAAAGGACTTGTGTACCTTCTGTGCTGAAGGGCTCGGCTGACTGTGGTGCTCTCCTTTGAACAGGATCTGTCAAAAATAAAGCATTAATAAACTAGAGGCAATTACAATGATGCCACTAATGATTTGAAAAAAAGGATACTTGCCATTAGTGATTCTCTGTCTCGGAGAAGCCTGTGTGGCACTCAAATCTATGGGCAGATGAAAAAGTCTTTAGTAGTAACACTTTACTACAACGCTGTAAAAGGCAAAAATAACTAAGACAAATCTGTCACAGCAGAAAATAAAAAGGTTAAATTGTGTACCTTCCCTGTCGAAAACATAGCTGGTAGTAGACAATTTTGAGACAGACAAAACTAAAGTATGATAAATTATATAAAGCAGATTAAAAGGATAAAATACACACCTTCCCTGCTGGGTTGCTCTGTTGGCAGTTGTGTTCTCTTTGGAAAAGGAACTGCCAAAAAGAAAAAAACGCATTATTAGACTAGAGTCAATGGTGATCTGATGCCACAAAAAATACAAATTAGTTCAAAACAAGCAGTAGCACAGCATCTGCTAGAAACAAACCTCTCTTTCTCTCTGTGCCACATGGACCTGTAAGCAAACAGAAATGCTTTCTTCTTATATTGTTGAAGGACAATGAAACATGTTTAAGACAGATTTCAGAACATTACCTTCTTCATCATCAGAGCTTGACTGATATCTTTTATTGTTCTTCACCCTTCTCTTCGTCATTTCTCGCTCACTCTCAACTTGTGAGTCTTCCAAATACCTCCTGGCCAGACGCTTTGCCTCTTCGTAATCCTCTAAAATTATTTAAAAGGTGAAATTGGCAAATTCATTGTCAACTTTTCCAAGAAAACTAATGAGCTAATATATTTTAAAACATTCCAGATTGAGGCCAAAAGAGGATAAACTCAATCCATCTAAATTGTTTGGCCAAATTGGTACCTGTTTTGCAGTTAAATATTCTGACCCGATGCATACTCCAATCAGGTGATGGATATTCCAGATTCCGGATCCTAGCTGTAGTCCTGCTTGCTGTCCAGTAACAATAGTCTACCTAAATATGTGGAAAGAAGACACCAGTAAATATAGCCACAATTCAGCATTGGCTGTGCATTTTCAAACAACAAAAATTACCCCATTGTCCTGGACAACCCAAGTGCTGGGAACTGCCTCAACGGTGTTGTCGTCGAGGAATTCCACAATGAAAACCATCCTGTTGAGGCAAGACATGCAAAACAATGTGTTAGTTGAGAATGAAAGACCACACATAGTAATGGTGACAAGTACAATAACCAAACACTCACTCAGTTTATTTTTGCCCAAGCTTTCAATTGGCAAGAGGATGGGCAGCAGAGGCTGGGCAGTCAAAACAGTCCATCAGAGAGCCAGCCATACAGGGTTTAATTGACACTGAACCCAACCAACCCACCTCCCACACTTAAGGCTACGTAGAAGGTCAAGGTCCACTTTATCTATAGAGCACATTTACTGTTGCTCACGCAACCCAAAGTGCTGTACAAGATAAAAACAACTACATCAAAACAGATAGAATCAATTAAGGTTAAAAATGATTAAAAAATAATAAAACGATGAACAGAACACATTTGTTGCTACTCAAGCAACCCAAATGCTGTATATAATAAAAACAGCTTCATAAAACTCAGGTAAAAATAAAAGATGAATAAAAGCTGTGAGGCGTGTGAGGTCTGCGAGGTCCTATATGGTGGAAGGCTGTTCCAGAGTCTAGGCCCAGCCACTGAAAAATTGTAAATCTACACAGAATGAAGGACTCCCATGAACACAACTTTTCCTCCACTCTTTTCAATCCGTATGGCCCTTTTTTTTAAGATCAGCGACTGGAAGTTTTTGAATTATGGAATCCTGCTTCTTGAACTGGTAGACACCAATCAGGAAAGATTCACATGGTGAAGTGAAAAGAGGCACTGGATTCCTGTACACACGACACAGAGNGGCTGCATGGTGGCGCAGCTGGTTAGCACTGTTGCCTCGCAGCAAGGAGGTCGTGGGTTCGCGTCCCGGCTCTGCGGCCTCTCTGCGTGGAGTTTGCATGTTCTCCCCGTGCATGCGTGGGTTTCCTCCGGGTACTCCGGTTTCCTCCCACAGTCCAAAGACATGACTGTCAGGCTAATTGGGCTGGTAAATTGTCCTTAGGTGTGAGTGGGTGTGTGGTTGTTTGTCTCGTTCGTCTCTGTGTGGCCCTGCAATGGACTGGCGACCCGTCCAGGGTGTCCCCCGCCTCTCGCCCCTTGACCGCTGGAGATAGGCACCAGCTGCCCCGCGACCCTCTGTGGAGGAAT
The DNA here is from genome assembly GCA_006937965.1 of Callopanchax toddi. Taxonomy (NCBI): domain Eukaryota; kingdom Metazoa; phylum Chordata; class Actinopteri; order Cyprinodontiformes; family Nothobranchiidae; genus Callopanchax; species Callopanchax toddi. The sequence goes on from SSNR01000180.1 coordinate 131,074, forward strand.
AAGCGGCTACAGAAAATGGATGGATGGATGTTAAACCAGCCTGTGAATCTTGTGTGGATGAAGTGTGATGGAAACATGTTGAGATGAAGTCATTTGATCTCAGACCATTTTGACCCAACACAATGTTTTCACTTTAGTCCAACACGATTCAATAATTTTCACTCCACTTTATTTGGTCTCTTAAATACTGCATGTTATCTTCATATTAGATGATGGTATTATATTCTAGTGTCAGATACATTTTTCAATGAAAGCCTTATATCAGATTGTATTATTCTCTTCCAGAATGGTTGCCAGTAACCTTTCAAAATAAAATGTCTAATTTTAATGCAGTGACAGAAGGTTAAGAAATAAACTAACACTACTGGTCTACTGAAACACAAATCTGTTAAAGCCGCACTCTGGATTATTTCATCAAGAGAGCAGTTTTTGAATCTAGCGTCCAAAGGCTCCTCCTCAAAACATCTCGACACGCGCGTCCGGTCGCGTGTGCGCGCGTGCACACGGCGCATATACTTCGGACATGAACTGTACAGCTCAATGTGTAGGGTTTAATCACTCACAGTTCACAACTCTTATTCCAACAATACTACGAGGGTCTGATGAGTCCTCTCTGTCCCTGCTGCTTCTGATATTAGCTCTGTTAGCACCGAGCTGCTGCTGGACTCTGAAGCTGAACTTGACTCGGCTCTGGATGAACTTTCTGACCAAAATAAACGCGTAATCCTGTCAAGCCTTGCCATTCTGTGAGGTGAAAGGTTTAAAAATAAAAATAAATCCATCTTTAGCTGGGAATGGGTAGGTTTTTAGTAGAAATGAGCCATGAGTCCTCAGTGAACGGCTGAGACGGCAGAGAAACACATGGAGCGTCCTGTACGACAGCGCCCCCTACTGGTACAGGTTTGGTCGATGCGCGTGCATGTTGAGAGAATGCAGAAATTTGAATTTCATTGGCTGAAAAATGTCGGCGGCAAGAAATAATGGAAAGGGGTCTCTAGGAGGAAGGAGGGTCTTCATCAGAATGACAGATGTTGTGGAACTCAACCCATAGATCATAGTTTAGACCTGAAATATCATTTAAAACATTTAGAAAACTTTGATACAGAGAAAAATGCTCCAGAGAGCCGCTTTAAGTCTTATCCACATAAAAAAATATTGTCAGTTCACTGTGACTCCCACTTATATTTCTAGGACAAATCTCCAAATTGCTGGTTTATTTCATTGTAGTCTTTGTGTAAAAGACTTTTAATTCAAATTTCAGTTGAATCTTTGAACACTCTTGACTATTTTGAGTCAACTCACAAACTTATAGTAAAAATAACATATTCAGCAAACTGAGAAGAAGTGTGTGTGTGCTTGCTTTTATATCCTTGTTAGGACCATGAGCATTTTGAAATGGTAATCCATGCATTTGTTACCACCCGGCGGGATTACTGTAATGCTCTTTATACTGGAGTCAGTGGATAGTGCATCTCCCAGCTCCAGAGGGTTCAAAATGCAGCTGCACGTGAAAATTTGATGCCATTTCTCCTGTTTTAGCCTCCCTGCACTGGCTGCCAGTTTGTTTTAGGAGCCATTTTAAAGTTCTTTTATTTGCTTTCAAAACCTTAAATGGCCTTGCCCTGCCATACCTGTCAGAGCTGCTGCACACCTACACGCCCTCCCGTTCTCTCAGCTCAGCTGATCAGCTGTTCCTGGTTGTGCCAAAGACTAGACTCAAGCTCAGAGGAGACCGTGCTTTTGTTGTTGTAGCTCCCAAACTTTGAAACGACATTCCCCTGTTCATCAGACAGGTCTCTTCCCTGTCTGAGTTCAAATCCACCCTTAAAACCCACCTTTTCTCAGACCTTTAAATGAGATGCTCAATTTAATCCCATTTTTAATCCTTATTTATAGATTTTTAATCTTATGTTTGCTATTTTTAT
>SSNR01000180.1:137101-206899 GCA_006937965.1 Callopanchax toddi
AATAGAATATAGCACCAATGCAAAATAAATAAAATCACGTCTTTGTAGAAGTGTTTGTCTACTAAAAAGTATGAACATGAAAAAACAAGACCATGCACAGCATTCAATATTTAGTTGGGGCTCCTTTGGCCAGTATTACAGAAATGAATCAAGTTTTTAAATGATATTTTAATTTTATGACCAGCACCTGTAAGCAAACATTGTAGTCACATCAAAAAATAAAAGGACTTGTGTACCTTCTGTGCTGAAGGGCTCGGCTGACTGTGGTGCTCTCCTTTGAACAGGATCTGTCAAAAATAAAGCATTAATAAACTAGAGGCAATTACAATGATGCCACTAATGATTTGAAAAAAAGGATACTTGCCATTAGTGATTCTCTGTCTCGGAGAAGCCTGTGTGGCACTCAAATCTATGGGCAGATGAAAAAGTCTTTAGTAGTAACACTTTACTACAACGCTGTAAAAGGCAAAAATAACTAAGACAAATCTGTCACAGCAGAAAATAAAAAGGTTAAAATGTGTACCTTCCCTGTCGAAATCATAGCTGGTAGTAGACAGTTTTGAGACAGACAAAACTATAGTATGATAAATTATATAAAGCAGATTAAAAGGATAAAATACACACCTTCCCTGCTGGGTTGCTCTGTTGGCAGTTGTGTTCTCTTTGGAAAAGGAACTGCCAAAAAGAAAAAACGCATTATTAGACTAGAGTCAATGGTGATCTGATGCCACAAAAAATACAAATTAGTTCAAAACAAGCAGTAGCACAGCATCTGCTAGAAACAAACCTCTCTTGCTCTCTGTGCCACATGGACCTGTAAGCAAACAGAAATGCTTTCTTCTTATATTGTTGAAGGACAATGAAACATGTTTAAGACAGATTTCAGAACATTACCTTCTTCATCATCAGAGCTTGACTGATATCTTTTATTGTTCTTCACCCTTCTCTTCGTCATTTCTCGCTCACTCTCAACTTGTGAGTCTTCCAAATACCTCCTGGCCAGACGCTTTGCCTCTTCGTAATCCTCTAAAATTATTTAAAAGGTGAAATTGGCAAATTCATTGTCAACTTTTCCAAGAAAACTAATGAGCTAATATATTTTAAAACATTCCAGATTGAGGCCAAAAGAGGATAAACTCAATCCATCTAAATTGTTTGGCCAAATTGGTACCTGTTTTGCAGTTAAATATTCTGACCCGATGCATACTCCAATCAGGTGATGGATATTCCAGATTCCGGATCCTAGCTGTAGTCCTGCTTGCTGTCCAGTAACAATAGTCTACCTAAATATGTGGAAAGAAGACACCAGTAAATATAGCCACAATTCAGCATTGGCTGTGCATTTTCAAACAACAAAAATTACCCCATTGTCCTGGACAACCCAAGTGCTGGGAACTGCCTCAACGGTGTTGTCGTCGAGGAATTCCACAATGAAAACCATCCTGTTGAGGCAAGACATGCAAAACAATGTGTTAGTTGAGAATGAAAGACCACACATAGTAATGGTGACAAGTACAATAACCAAACACTCACTCAGTTTATTTTTGCCCAAGCTTTCAATTGGCAAGAGGATGGGCAGCAGAGGCTGGGCAGTCAAAACAGTCCATCAGAGAGCCAGCCATACAGGGTTTAATTGACACTGAACCCAACCAACCCACCTCCCACACTTAAGGCTACGTAGAAGGTCAAGGTCCACTTTATCTATAGAGCACATTTACTGTTGCTCACGCAACCCAAAGTGCTGTACAAGATAAAAACAACTACATCAAAACAGATAGAATCAATTAAGGTTAAAAATGATTAAAAAATAATAAAACGATGAACAGAACACATTTGTTGCTACTCAAGCAACCCAAATGCTGTATATAATAAAAACAGCTTCATAAAACTCAGGTAAAAATAAAAGATGAATAAAAGCTGTGAGGCGTGTGAGGTCTGCGAGGTCCTATATGGTGGAAGGCTGTTCCAGAGTCTAGGCCCAGCCACTGAAAAATTGTAAATCTACACAGAATGAAGGACTCCCATGAACACAACTTTTCCTCCACTCTTTTCAATCCGTATGGCCCTTTTTTTTAAGATCAGCGACTGGAAGTTTTTGAATTATGGAATCCTGCTTCTTGAACTGGTAGACACCAATCAGGAAAGATTCACATGGTGAAGTGAAAAGAGGCACTGGATTCCTGTACACACGACACAGAGCTAAGTTTTCTGCCAAGAGTTCCAGAAGTTCTGTACATCTTCTGTTCTCCAAAATGTATGAGTTGTTACGCTTCCGGATCGTTTTTGGTTTTCCTTTTGTTAATGGTAGAGTATGTCGTCTTTCTTCCAGTCTTTTTGCAACTTGCACAAGAGGATTCTTTCCTGATCTCACCAGACGTTTTAAGCCATGAAGGTAGTTTTCAAATGGAAATGCACTGCAGTTGTCAAGACCATTGAACCTGATAGCATCCTCAGCCATGTGAAGCAGTGAGTGGACGTTGTACACCATGAACTCATCACCATAAAGAGTCCTCGCCTCATTTACAAAGTACTTCAAAAAGGTCCTTGGCATATGCACCATGAGTCATCACCAGTTCTGGGCATACAAGAATATTCATGGCAACACTAAAGACAACAAAGTGTTCATACAACTCATGCTGTAGGATACCTTTCAGTACAAGTTTCCCTGTATATAACAAACTGGCGAAACTCTGTGGCCTTCCATCTCTCCAAGAGACGGAGACTCCGAGGCGATCTGGCAAAGTCAGAAGGAATGCTGTCCTTTAGGGCAAGCAAACGCCCACTGACCTGGGATTGCTGCTGTGCAGACATCCTCACAGCTCTTGATCCTGTCCTTGTCCACTGCAACAGCAGTTTTTTAGTCACGCCAAGACATGCTTGATGCATGTAGTCAATTGGAAAAGAAGTGATCATGTTCATGGGCAGCTCAGTCAAGGGCGTTTCACCTAAATGATGTTTAGGTTGAGACTTTGTTCGGAATGATGCATCAGTCCGTGGGTTTACATCATCAACTTGAAGATAAGCCACTTTTCCAACCCAATAACCTTTCTGCTCACATTTTACACAGCCAAAGTAGCCACTGCACAGCTTGACATTCTTAATAAAGGCAGCAGCTGGTGCATCACACACAAAGCATTTCACTTGGATTCTGATTTTTGAGCCACAAAATGAAAGACCATTTAACATCAGATGCTGGAGTTCCTCAACCAAATCATGGAGAAAGTCTAGATTTTCTGGCTTGCTTTCACCACAAGTTAAAACAACTGGAAATACTGACACTGGGTCTAGCTCCACTGCACAAAGGACTGGCCACATGGTAGAGTTAGAACTTTTGAACAATGGCAGCCCATAAACATTAAAAGACAAATTAAGTGATGTCACCTCCATCAAGCATCTTTCTCTAAGCATTGAACACAACTGTTTTTCCAATGGATAATAAACATATTTCATAGCTGATTTCTCGTGAACTTCAACAGCCCTTGAAGTATGTAAAAGAGTCCTGCAACAGGATGGAAGATCTTCATGTCCTGTCCCTCTTAAAATTTTAAGTAACGCATCAACGGCATCACTTTTTACAAGAAATTCTGTGGCCCATTTGCTAAGCTCCTCAGCCAGAGAGGGGCCATCTTCTTCAATGTCAGAGTCCGTGTCAGTAAAACTTTGGTTTACAAGTTCATCAACGTCCATAAATTCTTTTTCTGTACCAATGTGTACATGTTCAGAGTCGCAGTCCTTATCTCGCACATTAACTGCAGAGTCTGAATAAATCTTTTCAACCACAAGCACACTAGACCCATTATGCACACTAGACCCACTGCCCGCCTCATTTTTAGTGTCCTCCTCAGGTGCCACCTTGTGACACGAGGGGCTCCCTCTATGGCTGTCTTTCAAGGACTGAATTTCTCAAGCTGCCCTCCTCCAGCTTCTTAAGTACTGGTTTGATCGTTTCATCCTACAAAACAGAGAACGTTTATAGAAAACACACACACACACACACACACACAAAAAACAAGGAAAGTGAACAAGTTCTAGAAATCTCTAAATTACAGCTGATTATGTTATACCAAGCAACTTAATTTAAGCAGATCAGATCTATGCAAACCAGGAACAACTGAGTTAGTTACGGCAGTTTAGATTGGTTACATGCCATGACAAATTTGATTTCATCCTAGAATTATTCACAAAACTATGTAGTTCTTCTATATTGGAGAACACAAACTAGGTTAATTGTTCCGCCTGGAATATTAATTGTAACTCAAAGAAATTTTCAAATAGACTTCTCTGCACCCAGCGTGCAGATTCCACTACACCTAATCTCCCCAGAGATGGTGCTATAGGGCGGATGGGCTGGGAAAAAGACAAAGCAAAAGAGTGATGTCATTGCTTTGGCTACCTGATAGAAAACTGGCTATTTCCTATGTAAATTTCCCAACACAACAGTTTTAACCACTAAAACCACTGCGGTGACAGGCAGATAACGGTGATTTAAACCAAATCAAATTTGATCGTTAGAATCGCTAGAATTTAATCGTTAGCTTAGCTATGGGAAAAACGTGACACTATTCACGTGCATTCAGTTCTCGGTCCAAACAGGTCGGAGACACTGCTTCAGAACGTTCTCTGGGATTTCAAACCGCAAATGTAGTTTGCTTCGACCGAGAATAAAAATAAAAAAGGCACAAATTGACCAGATATGGCCAACACACAAACGGGTAAGGCAACATTGCGAAGTCTTTACAAACGTAGAATTGACTATGGGTCCAATTTGCAAGCGAGACTAAAAGCATTAAAATATCAGACACACGCCGTCTGTATTTTTAAATCTTCTCAAAAACACGCAGATCCCAATTAGTAAAAACAAAACTTACATGTGAAGACTGTTAATGATGCAAACCATTATCAGACTATCTGTGGTTGTGGTAGGTGTTGTAGGCTCAAACAAAGGCAACCAAACTTTCCACAGGTTTTTAAAATAAGGTTAACTTCTCTTCAGCATTTCAAAATCAAGAAAATGTCCAACTGGCTTGGCTTGAAGCTACGAATACAGACTAAACAACATTAAGCAGGCTAACAAGTAGCTATCACCCATGTGGCCTGGTAGCTCTAAGTTAGCATTGCCTTATCTAAATAACCTAAGGGAATAAATACTTCAAAAACTAACATAATTTAAAGTGATAATATGCAACTTTTTCATATTTTTACATTTTTTCCTTGAGCCAGTATGTGCTAATATGACCCTTTACAAAGTTAATGAAAAGTCACTTAGCCCCATCTGGTGATTACAGCCGGAAAACCACGATTGCAAGATCTCCATCGCCGTCCCGGTACCCAGGAAGTCAAGTGTCTCACGAGGGTTAGGCTAACCCAAAGTGGCTAGCTGTTATGCTAGCGCTGGAGTGTTTTTAGCTCATGATTCCTGCTTTTTTTCAATCTCTCCCTGCTTGAACACAGCTGATTCCTTTGAAAGAGTAAATAACCGCTCCTGTCGAAAGCTATGAAGGCTGAGGAGACATTTCAACAGGTAGATATTGGCGTTTAGAAGCTGAAACGATCTGGTAACTTGTTTAATGCAGTAATTTTAAACGGACACCAGAGGGAGCCCAAAACAAGCAAAACTGCATATTATCACTTTAAAACGTATTCTCACCTTGAGCAAACGAACTGAAGAATGGGGTTGAAAGGAAAATCCGACAAAGGAGCAAAACAGCAATGATCAGATCAACTGGTTGTCCAGAAATGTTTGCTGTGGAAAGGTACTTTGGTTTTTGAAATGGAGACTGATGAAGCTGATTGGAAGACGGTCACATGACTACCTAAACAAATCAGATGAACCAACTGCAACCTCAGCCACAGTGATTGGTTGTTGGGTTTTCAGGGGTGTTGCAACTAAAAGCCATCCCATAATGACCACTGGAGGACTGAGGGCTGCTTCAAACTGTGTTTATGCTCTTTTTTGTAGTTGTGTGTACCAATAAGGGGATTAAACTTTGTGAAAACATATAACATAAACATAAAATTTAAAAAGATAAGCCCTAAAAGTAAAGTAAATAAAAATATGTAGATTGGTTCTATGGGGCATCAGATGAAGAAATCAGAGTTTTTCTTTGACCAAGCAGATTAAAATTTCTAGGGTATAATATTGCTAGACTGAGACTAGTTAAGAGCAATAGTACATCTACACTTTGTAAACAAATTGTGTAAATAAATGTAAGCATCCACGCATCACAGTAAACCATAAGTGCAAACCATTTTATCAACGAGGAGTTCCTTATTGTACTTAAACTAATGATGTCTCGAGGAACTCCATCTTCAGTTGGGTCAATGACCTCTTGCACAGGTGGGTTCCTGAAAGGGAATAAAATTGATTCGAATGCAAATAATCCTATCTTCACATTCATTATACTGAGGTCAGGTCACACAAGTGTCTGGCTACGGCTATGCATCCCTATTCAAGAACCTACACCTCCTCAAACATTCCTGCATTCAGAATTTGTTTTTGCCCAACAACAGGTTTAAACAAGTACAGTCCCAGCTTAAATCAGTCTTCAGCTACAAAATTGTAGCGAAACTATTCTTAAGTGCTTCAAATACTGCAACTTTAGTTTCTTTATTAAAAATTGAAGATGTTAAAACTCTTCACCTACAGGCCCAATTTGATCACAAATACATATATTCACTCAATTGAAAACATACGCAAGCATGACCACTTCTAATAATGGACATAAGATGCAGCGTTGCCAGTTCATGTGCATTTACCGGTGCTCTATTTTTGAACAGACTGCGCACAATCAAGTAACCCATAAGGGTGGCTGTTCAGTTGTGTAAAAGTTATTTTTTTATAATTTGAGTTTGAATGCCATGGATGTAAATGAACTGCTATGGTACATAATGTCAGAATGTATCATATGACATCATAAAGAAGTCAACAATGATTGACTCTTCTGATGCATCAGCCCATCTGGCATGGCCACTATTATTGTTTACTCTTGCTTGGGTTTAGCAAACAGAACAACTGATAAGATGTATTTATGTTGCACAATAAATATTTTGTGACATGTAGTGAAATGTCATGGGAGTTGGTACACAAACTAAACATATTGTGAGGATCATTTGTACTGTATTTGCTTGTTAAAAAGTGTGATGATTGATTTAAATGCTTAGCTTTTTAAAGTTCTAAAATATAGATCAAATATCTAAATCACAATAAAATCTCAGATTTTCAGTTGAGTGAATGACCTCTTGCACAGTTCTGACAGGGAATAAAATTGATTCGAATGCAAATAATCCTATCTTCACATACATTATACTGAGGTCAGGTCACACAAGTGTCTGGCTACGGCTATGCATCCCTATTCAGTAACATAGACCTCCTGAAACATTCCTGCATTCAGAATTTGTTTTTGCCCAACAACAGGTTTAAACAAGTTACAGTCCCAGACTTTTTAAATCAGTCTTCGGCTACAAAAGTGTAGCTGAAGACTATTCTTAAGTGCTTCAAATACTGCAACTTTAGTTTATTTTTTAAAATTCTGGTTATAATTCCAATATTAATGTAAGGTAATGACTTTTATATGCCAATAGATGGTGCTGTTGCGCTGTCCACGGCCCTTGAGAATGCAGCCTCTGTAGTTTTTGTCCCTTTGAGGGCACCGTAGTTTGGGGATTTTGCGGGCAAAACACCATGTTTTCCTCACTTTCTTTTTACTGCCCGCAAGGTAAGCATCGTTAGCAGTAACCTGCATTAAAACATGCAGAAACATTAATACTGCTGTATATTGCTCAACAAAAGCATTGTATGTTTTAACTTTGGTTAGGTTTAAACTGTTGTGGTGATGTTTTAGAGCAGTCTGTGCAGTTTGTGTTCTTGTTTTAATGGATAAATGCAAAATGAATGCAAACTAAAAGAAGTGTTACACTATACATGTTTTACAGTTTATTTGAGAATTGTCAGTGTATTGATAAGTTTGTAAAAGTCGGACTTTCTTTTTACTGCCCGCAAGGTGCTGGAAATTAAAGCATGCCAAGGTTTTGCCACAATCCTGAATCCTGCGTCGAATTCCTTCTGCACTGAACACATCCCACCTAAATCCAAACACAACGCAGAGTCCAGGGGTGTCTTCACCAAATCGCTGACGCAAAGAGGGATCGGTTGGGTTACAACTTTGGTGCCGTGACCTGAATTGTGGAATTTCAAAACCAAAACTGCTGGGGATTAACGGTAGCTAACAGCCTAAAGTGGGGCTACCAAACAGCATTTGCTAATATCCAGCATCCATTGTGAACTTTTAGGTATCCACAAATACCAGTATACCCTTTAAAGATCTGTTGAAAAGTTATTTTGTGTCCAGATTATCATCACAAAGCCAAGGTTTTAGGGTATTTGTGTAAAAGAGTGAGAGATAAGAAGAACAGTAGCCAATGTGAGTGAGTTATTTATGTTGAGCTTAAGATAATACAGTTTTAGCTCTGGTACTGTGGTTTTTTTTTTTTCTCTCCCCCTCCAATGTACTTGCCTATTTTTATGTACCACAAGTACCGCTGTATTAACACATATTTCATGCATAACCACTAGACTGACACATATAGAAAGAAAGAAAAATGCTGCACAACTATTCAGCAACCCCCTGGCTCCTCTACTGACAGACCAGGCCCTGCAACCACTGCAGAGCAGCCCCCAGGGTCAAGTGACTACAGGGCCACCCCAGACCAGTCCCAAGTACCTTCTTATAATGGAGCGCAACTGACCCCACCACTCCCTGTGTTATCTCTCTGTGGCGACCAGTACCCTTCCCCAGCGACTTCCACCTACCCGCCTCCTCAAAGCCGCCCATCTGTCTTCCAGGCTGGGCTTATGCCTACGCTGCAGCAGGACGCATACCCACCTACTATCTCCACTCCTGCGGGCCACTCTTTTAGCCCTAGCCACCAAGCCTACACAGGTTACTCACAGTCCACTCCTGTGTCACAGGTTCCCCGTGTCAATTTCCTGTTGCCACCCACTAATGACTATGCAGCCCCCTCTCCCTTTTCATCAGCTGTCAACGTCAGGCCTAGCCCCCACAACCACGCAGCTGGGGCAGCTCAGGCCTCTTCACCATACTTTCAGCCCACATCTACCATAATCTCAATGCATGACTCAGACCCTCCCGTACGGCATGTATCAGAGTGCGACCCCACACCTCAGACCACATATCCCGCTATGCCCCATTGGCAGGGACCCCAGCAGGTGGTAACGTCTTCACAGCATTTAACTGCCACAAAATTGGCCACGAACCAACATGGACATACCCATCAGGTGGCCCCGCGAAGGAGCCCGAGCTGCATAGTTCCTGAGTTCATGCCCACCCCACAGCATCCACAACCCTTGGGCCCCATTTTCTACAGACACCCAAGGCCTGCCCCTGAAGTCACTCCCCCTCTCCCATCCTCTGTGGCCTCACACCGGTACCAACCCCAACCTTCGTTGGATGTTCATGGCAGGACCATGATCAACCAACGCCCCCCCTCTGCGCAGTATGGTGGTTTCATGCAGACTCATCAGGTGAAAAATGTTCAAACCTTCACTAGTAATTCAGACAGTAAAATGCTGGTGGAGGACTGGATTCGTGACATGCAATACCTCTTGGAAGCCATAGAGCTCCCGGCCCACCTTCGCTTTTCAACTGTCGTGCGACACCTCAATGGGGAGGCCAGAAAACTGGTTTTGAACCTGCCCCCTTATGACCAGACTCCAGAAAAGGCATTTGAGGAATTGAGAGCAGAATATGGTGATACACAGGGCTCCATGGACCCCTTGGCTGACTTTTATGAACGGAGCCAGAAGCCTGGTGAATCTGCCTGTTCTTACGCAATAGCACTGGAAGCAACGTTACGGGCTGTGGAGGAAAGCTACCAAGGAGATAGGACCTTTCCAGATCGAGACAGCAAACTGACTCGCCAGTTTCTGAGATGACTGAGGGATGAAGAAGTGTTTGCACGACTTGCACCTATGAAGCCCATGTTATTGAGTTTTAGAGAACTACAAGCAGAGCTCAGAAACATGGCTAGAGAAAGTAACAAGTGGCACCTCCAACACAAAGCAAAGAAATCATATACCCAAGTGCATTTAACTTCAGAGGGTGGCGCTGCAAAAAAGTCAGAGGAGGCTAAGCGCACTTCAGATCTGTTAGAACTGACTGAGGTCATCAGGAAGCTGGCTGTTAACCAAGAGGAACAGATGGCCAAGCTGTCTCAGCTGGAATCAAGAATAACCTCATCTCCTATGCCATCAAGTACAGTTAAGTCATCATTCCGTGTTGGAAATCAGAGTTCAAGTATTACATGTCACCGCTGTGGGAAACCAGGACACGTTGCCAGAGTTTGCAGAGCAGTATTACCTCCCTTGGATTCAACCAGGGCTCGTCAGACTCAGTCTGTGGCTTCTACAGAGGACGCCAGCTCTGTGTCTCAGACTTTAAACGCCTGAAGCCCATGGTTACTGGGGCAACCGTGGGCAAGCAGCAAGGCCCCCATGCTCAGATGAAACTCACTGCCAGGGGAGGGGATAGTACCCCATTAGTGGGTCCCAGGACTGAGGGTGAGGTGGAGATAAATGGGTTAAAGTGTAAAGCTCTTATCGACTCTGGGTCACAAGTCACCAGCATTACCCACAGCTACTGGCGTAGCCACCCGGTTCTGAAGGACCAGATGTTGCAGCCATCTCAGATAACCATAGAGGGTGCTGCAGGCCAAAATGTGCCCCACTATGGTGTGCTGCAAATTGAGTTCAAGGCTCTGGGTGCAGAGTGCATGACTGTACCCACTTTTGTTGTCCCTGACTCTGATTACCGCACATCAGTTCCTCTGCTGGTTGGAACCAATGTTATTCGAGCCTCTAGGAGCCATCTCCAAGCAGCCTATGGATATAGTTTCCTCCAGCAGGTCAGAGACAGCCATCCAGAGTGGTACTCTGCTCTAACAAATGTTGGTAACTCAGAGGTAAATGAAATGGATTGTATGGTGGGCCCTGCTGTTTACACTGGTCAGCCAATATGCATCCCGAGTGGTAATGAGAGGGACCTAAAGTGTAAAATTAAGATTGGCCCGCAAAGAAAAACGTATACAGCTCTGATCGAAGCCCCCCCTTCTCTGCTACCCCATCATGACCTTTTAGTGGCAAAAGTTCTCACAAATGTAAAAAGGGGGCACGCTCAAATCAGGGTGGTTAACTTATCTCAGAAAGACATTACCATTAAACCACACACCCAGCTCGCCAGCGCTTTCCTGATAGACAAGGTAGTAGAGTTTCCTCATCAAAATGGGGGTGAGCACTGCAGTGAGAGCACAGAAGAAGTCTGTCTGAGCCTTAATCAAGTGGCAACTGACTGTGAGGTGGATCTGAGTAAAGCAGCAGTGGACAACGAAGAGCAACGTGCTCAACTCAATGAACTTGTGGAGAGAAATAGGGCTGTTTTCTCACAACACCCACTGGACTATGGCCACACAAAGACAATACACCATGAAATCCCTCTGGTGGACTCTAAGCCATTTCGTCTGCCATATCGCAAGATCCCTCCATCTCAGTGGCAAGATGTAAGAAAGCTATTGACAGACATGGAAGCAACGGGGGTTATCCGACCTAGTAAAAGCCCTTATGCATCACCGGTGGTGGTCGTGACAAAGAAGGATGGGTCACTGAGACTCTGTATTGACTACAGAAAGCTCAACACCTGCAGCACAAGAGATGCCTTTCCCCTGCCAAGAATAGATGAGGCCTTGGAGGCTCTGGGGAAAGCCAAATACTTCTCTACACTGGACCTCACATCAGGCTACTGGCAGGTGGAGGTGGCAGAGCAGGACAAACACAAGACTGCATTCAGCACTCCCATGGGGCTGTTTGAGGCAAACAGGATGCCCTTTGGACTCCAGAATGCACCATCTACTTTTCAGAGGCTCATGACCTGCTGCTTTGGGGATTTGAACTTTACCCAGCTGTTGATTTATCTTGACGACCTCATAATTTTTTCTAAAACATTTGAGGAACATCTGGAACATCTTCAGCTAGTGTTTGATTGTCTAAAAGAACACGGCCTGAAACTAAAGCCTTCAAAATGTCAGCTTGTGAGGGAAGAGGTGCAGTATTTGGGTCACTTGGTGTCTGCTGATGGAATCAAAACTGACCCAGAGAAGATCAGCAGGGTTGAGAGCTGGAAAAGACCCAATAATCGCAAGGAAGTCCTGCAATTCCTAGGATTTGCTGGATATTATAGACGTTATGTTAAGGGTTATTCCACACTAGCTGCCCCTTTGTACCGCCTCACCTCTGGCGACCCCAGAAAGAAAAAAAGAAGTGCAAAGAAAAGTTCAGACCCCACCCCTCCCTTTTTGTGGAGTAATGACTGTGAAGTGGCTTTTCTGTCATTGAAAGAAATGCTGACTGCTGCTCCTGTGCTGGGTTACCCAGACTACAACTTACCTTTTGTGCTTCAGACTGATGCATCTGGGGTGGGACTAGGTGCTGTATTGGCGCAGGTCCAGAATGGTGTTGAGAGAGTCATAGCTTATGCCAGCCGAGGTCTAAGCCCACCTGAGACATGATATCCAGCACATAAACTGGAATTTTTGGCCCTAAAGTGGGCAGTTACTGACAAGTTCTACGACCATCTCTATGGGCGTCGTTTCTCAGTTTTGACTGACAATAACCCTCTCAAATATGTGATGACCTCTGCCAAACTCGATGCTACAGGCCAGAGATGGGTTTCTCAACTATCCTCCTTTGATTTTGACATCCAGTACCGAAGAGGACAGAACAATGCAAATGCTGATGCCCTCTCCCGCCTGTCCAATCAGGAAGTCACCCAGGCCCTACAGTCCTTCCCACAGTATGTCATGATCACTGAGCCAAAACCATTCAAAGCCCAGTCCGTTCAGGGACCACAGAGTGCATCAGATAATGTTGTGGCTGTAGAGGTACCAAACTCCAATCACCCTCCATTGCCCAGCCAGCTTTATGCAGATGCAGGGACAGATACACTTCCAGTCATGACCACGCAAGAGGTCCGTGCAAGACAGAAAGAAGATCCTGTCATTGGTCCGATTTTGTATTTTAAAAGTCTGAACAAAAAACCTACCCGCAGAGTGAGGACAGATGTGGGGAGGCATGGAAGCCTTCTGATAAAAGAGTGGCAGAGGTTAGTGGTGAAGAATGGCATAATGTACCGTAACATCAGAGATGGACAAAGGGGGGTTGTTGAGCAGCTCATACTGCCAGAAAAACTGAGAGAAGCAGTGAAAACCGCCCTTCATAATGACTCAGGGCATCTAGGATTTGAAAGAACACTGCAGTTGATCAGAGAGAGATTCTGCTGGCCAAATATGTCACAGGAAATCAAGCTTTGGTGTGAGCGCTGTGAGAGGTGTTGTCTTAGAAAAACTCCCAGCACTTGTATAAGAGCTCCGCTGGTCAGCATCCACAGCAATGCCCCAATGGAGCTTGTATGTGTAGACTTCCTCTCCCTAGAGAAGTCAAAGGGTGGCATAGAAAATGTGCTCATAGTCACAGATCACTTTTCACGTTATGCACAAGCCTACCCTACAAAAACCCAAAAAGCGGGCACAGTGGCCAAAGTACTGTGGAGAAATTTCTTCTGCCGTTTTGGTTTTCCTACAAAACTACACACGGATCAGGGAAGGAATTTTGAAGGTGCCATTGTCAAAGAACTGTGCAAGTGCACTGGCATCACCAAGTCTCACACCACTCCTTATCACCCACAGGGCAATGGGACCACAGAAAGGTTCAACCGAACACTCATGAACATGTTGGGAACACTGGAGCCCCCCCAGAAAGCTCGGTGGCCTGAGTATGTGGATGCCATGACACATGCCTATAATTGTACACGGCATGACTCGACTGGATACACTCCATACTACTTAATGTTTGGCAGACATCCAAGGCTTCCAGTAGACCTGCTGTTTGGACTCCCACCCTCCAATAACAAAGGAGGCTACAGTGAGTATGTGCAAACTCTGCATGATTGCTTGTCACAGGCCTATGCTCAGGCTAGCCAGACATCTCAGAAGGCCAAGGAGCAACAAAAAAAGCACTATGATCAAAAAGCAAATGATCAAGTGTTTTGCGTGGGCGACCGGGTACTGGTCAAGGTGTGCCATGTGGAAGGGCGGCAGAAATTGGGAGATAAGTGGGAGCCACGTCCATACATAGTGGTGAAAAAGCAGCCCAATACACCAGTCTATGTAATACGACCAGAGAATGGTGGAGCAGAGAGAGTGGTCCATAGGAACCTACTCACACAGTGCATGTTTATACCGGTTGAAGAGGACAGTGACCCAGCCGCAGAGGAGTCAGATTCGGACACAGGCGAACTGAATGTGGAGCCAGAATCACAAGAGCCCCCAGAAGAAGGCAGCATGGAGGAAACGGGAGGTGCAACACAACTTGGGGTGAGTAGCGAAGAGGATGCACAAACAAGCACACAGGAGACAGATGCAAGTGCAAAACAAGCAGTGATGGAAGAAAATAGTATATCTCTTATCACCTCTGATGGACTGCAAAGTGTTCAAGTACCAAGAAAAAATCCACCAAGAACTCGACATCCCCCAAAGAGACTATCATATGAAATGCAAGCTCAAAGATCCAAAGAGGAGCAGCAGAAGATTAACAGAGGATGGGCACTGTGGCAGAGAGCAAAGTCAAAAAGAGCTAGAACTTGTACATCAAATAACTCATACACTCATTTAAGAAATAGACACTTAACATTTATGAAGTTTAAGCATCACACTCATCATCTCTGTTCTGTTTCATTTAAATGATGTAGTGGTGAATGTTTTTGTTTTAATTCTGTTCAAGTTTGATGTCTGAGACGACATCAATTGAAGAAGGGGTGGATGTAAGGTAATGACTTTTATATGCCAATAGATGGTGCTGTTGCGCTGTCCACGGCCCTTGAGAATGCAGCCTCTGTGGTTTTTGTCCCTTTGAGGGCACCGTAGTTTGGGGATTTTGCGGGCAAAACACCATGTTTTCCTCACTTTCTTTTTACTGCCCGCAAGGTAAGCATCGTTAGCAGTAACCTGCATTAAAACATGCAGAAACATTAATACTGCTGTATATTGCTCAACAAAAGCATTGTATGTTTTAACTTTGGTTAGGTTTAAACTGTTGTGGTGATGTTTTAGAGCAGTCTGTGCAGTTTGTGTTCTTGTTTTAATGGATAAATGCAAAATGAATGCAAACTAAAAGAAGTGTTACACTATACATGTTTTACAGTTTATTTGAGAATTGTCAGTGTATTGATAAGTTTGTAAAAGTCGGACTTTCTTTTTACTGCCCGCAAGGTGCTGGAAATTAAAGCATGCCAAGGTTTTGCCACAATCCTGAATCCTGCGTCGAATTCCTTCTGCACTGAACACATCCCACCTAAATCCAAACACAACGCAGAGTCCAGGGGTGTCTTCACCAAATCGCTGACGCAAAGAGGGATCGGTTGGGTTACATTAACAATAAAAAGACGACAATAAACAAAAAAAATGCATACTTCAAATGTGTAATTACATTTTGAATTTTAAAAACCATCATACAATGTTATGTTATGTAATATAGACAAGCTCAAAATCTAATTTTATTTTAAAATCCGACCTTTAAAAAAATATATTTTTTGGTTGTTGTCACGTTAAAACTATGTAGTAACAATGTTGCTTTTCAAAGTTGAGGATATGTTGAGAGGACGTTTACCAGAGGTTGTAATTATGCCATTGGTAGGATGTTGTATTGTAATGTTTCAGCAATGTACCACCAAAGTCCCTGTGGTACATAGTCACTTAAAAGGTAACAGCTATGTTGTCACAACGTCATAAATAGAACGCCAGAAATCAGAGTTATTTTTATTTTTAGGATGTTGTACAATCTAAATAAAATCAAATTTGAGTAAAAATTAGTGCCTTAAAAATAAATTAAACATTTGTTAACTTATTTCTTCTATTGGGAAAACTAAATGACCATTTAAACCAGTTAGTTATCACGTTTTAACAATGTAGCAGCAACGTAGTTATTCAAAGTGCAGGATGTGTAACTGAGAGGACGTTTAACAGATGTTATAAAAATGACTTTAAGAGGACGTTGTATTGTAATGTTTCAGCAGTGTATCACCAACGTCCCTTTTGGCATGTAGCAATTTAGCATAACAGCTGTGTTGTCACAACGTCATATTTTGAACGTCGCCAATAGCAATGTTGTGGCGACTTTCTGTGTTAGTAGGGTGGGCTTCTGTAGGCACGCCTCCTCCTCCCTAATCAGCAGGATCTCTACACTCAATCACCTTCAGCTGCTACCAATCTGGCCATCTACAAGAGGACATAAAAGGATCAGCGTTTCTGCAGGAGGACGCCAGTTTGTTCCACTACTCCCATGGTAACGACAGCCTTTTGTCCTAGATCTCCTCAGTGTCTTATTTTAAATCCTGTCTTTGTTCCATTCTCCAGCGTTCCTCTCGGCTTCCGTCCTCTTGCTCAGTCCGGCTCATCATCACTTCACCTGAATCTCCCTGCCAATCGCCATCAGCCTCCATTTTGTCCGGGTTCCCTGGCTGCACTGCGATGGGTCACCTTCGTTCTCAGTCCGTCTCATCTGGTCTACTTGCCTGTCTCCCTGCCGATCGCCGTCAGCCTCCTTTTCATCTGGGTTCCCTAGCTGCACTGCCACTGGTCACCTTTGTCCTCAGTCTCCGTCTCGCCAGGTCTGCCTGCTTGTCTCCCTGCCGGTTGCCGGCTCCAGCTAGTCGCCCTATCTCTGCTCCATCCCACCAGCCTGGACCTGGACCTTTTTACCACCTCTCACGGACCCTTCCTCACTCTACTCACAGACTCTTTTCAAGTCATCATCCATTCATTCTGTGTTCCCCGCCTGTGCACATTCTCCTCTCCTCTCTCCAGTGAGGTGGCGTGCGGTTCCGCCCGGGACGCTAGGACCTCCCAAGGTCCACACCTCCAGCACCAGCATCATTTAATAAATTCACTTTGTTTTCACTTACCTCCAGTATCAGTTGTCTGTGTCTGCTCCAGGGTCTGTTCTAAACCTCAAACCATGACAGTTTGAAGTAATGTTTTAATATCTTAGAACTAAAATCAATTGTGTATATGGGCAGCGTATAGCTCATTTGGTAGAGTGGTCAGTCTGGCAACCAGAGGGTCACCAGTTCAATTCCAGCTGGGTTGCTTTGTCATTGTGTACTTGGGCAAGACACTTCACCCACCTTGCCTACTGGTGGTGGTCAGAGTTGGCGGCCACCGATGCATGGCCTCCCCCCACCTCTGTCAGTGTGCCCCAGGGCAGCTGAGACTACAAAAAAGTGGTTTATTCCCACCAGTGTGTGTGAATGTGTTTAGGGATGTTCCAATACCACTTTTTTCAAAACCGATCCGATACCGATACTTAAATCGGAGTACTCGCCAGTACCCATACCGATACTTCTACCACACAAAAAATGCAACAAATTGGAATACAGGTTTAATTTTTTCTTCTTTTTACAACAAATAACTTGAGTTAGATAAAAATATATTAAGGTGAAAAATAACCATTTTCTGTGATTTCAGTGAAATGATTGCAGTTTTCCACATTTTAACCAAATAAAATGAACTATTTGGCACCATCTCCAGCTCTCAACCCACACTGTTCCTCTTTAGCTCAATAGCTCCCCCCTAGTGTTCAATATAGGAAACTACAACATAAATCACAAGTCAGACAGTGATGTGACGTTCATGAACGAACCAAATCTTTTGAACGGCTCTTCACTGTGAACTAGGAGAACCGAGTCTTTGTAGAGAACCGTTCATTTTTTTGTGGGTGACTGTAAGCACTATGCATGCCTGCTTTGTATTCACTTTTTAATTTCAAGGCGAAACAAACAAAAGCCTGTTAATGCAGGCAGGGGGTCTGAGGGTGAAAGGGAGGGGTGTGGAGAGGAGTTATTGTTGGGAAAGGGCTTGGGTGATGAATCGGTTGGAGGTGTGAATGGCTGTTTTTCAAAAGGATGAGTTGAAACTTTCAAGATAACAAAAGAAATCAAGCTGCCTTCATTGTCAAAGGTGCAGCTGTGCCAATGGGTGTGGCTGTCAGTTGCGAACAGACCACTTATCAGTGTTAATTGGTCCCATCACTAACAGACAGTGAAGCCACTGGTATCGAGTAACTTTAACCCAGGGGCGTCAGAAGCAAAAAAAATGTGGGGGGGACACTTCCTCAAAGAAAAAAATCGTTGGCGTAGACGCCATTTTCTGCATTCTGGCGCATTTAACAAGTTGTTAAACAACTATTTTACTTACAGTAATAAAAACTGAACTCAGTAACTATTTCAGAGTCAGATTCAACAGGAAGTCTTCATTTTAAGCAGCTGTGTTCTCTATGACACCATCAGCTGGACTATTCAGATCTTAGAGAAAAGACTTAAGAAAACAAATCAGGGAAGTAAAATGACCTGCAGTGGTTTCATGTCAGAACTAAAGATATGAATACAGTGACAAACTCCACAGTAGTTCAAAGTCATGACAATGGGCTGCCATGTCTCCAGTTCTGGAAGGAACGCATTAGACAACCAGCTGTTCAACCCTTAACTAATCAGAGCTCTACCAGTTCTCTACTGGTAACCAGGTAAAGTTCAGTCCTGTTAGTACTGGTTGGTTTAGAATGATGTGACTGACTGACTGACTGACTGCAGCATCTTCCACTGAAATGACAGGAAAAGTTTTAGTTTGTCGTAAAGTAACACAGTCTGGTTGTAGCTGAACTACTGAAGTAGGGAACTGGTACAAATACTACAAAAAGTACCCACTACTGAAGAACTGATTCTACAGTATATCTAACTCCTAATCAAATGTTGAATGTGTGTTTCTTTTATTCTCGTTGATAATGAGAATACCAGCAGGTGGCGCTGGACTGAATCTGAATTAAATTAACTTTTTAAACATTTAATTAAAAACCTCACCTCTTTGATATTCCTGTTTTATATAATAATAATGTAATTTTTTTTAGTCCAAATAGTATTATTACTAGTCAAATAGTGTGAATGAATAAGGCAACTCTGTAAAGCGTCTTTGAGTGACCTAAAAAGCGCTATATAAAACTGATGTATTATTATTATTATTTAAGGAAATCCAACAACTGAATTGATTTGAACTGAAACCAAATCCTTAAACTAAGGTGGTCACTTTAACATTTATTAGTCAGACTGGATATGTATTCAGATATCTAAAAATCAGCTGTTCCAAGTAAAATGTAATATTCCAGATAGCTATACCATTCTGCTATCCACTCTGAACACTTCAGATAACTTCAATGTCATTCTTAGGACTCATTTAGTCACATTTCCCATTCATGTGTATTATTGGGTTTATTGGGTTTGAAGAACAACCTCCACTAATCTATTCTTCCTGTCTGGAATAAACATGGTGGAGCTCAAATTGAATTCATACCATTTTAAGAAACTGTTACTAGTCATGATGTCATTGTAAATGGACCATTTCTGGCTAAACAGCTTTATGGATAGGAGGAATTAAATAAGTGACATCAACTATTTAAATGTCAAGAACCTGATTGTTCTTCAGAAGACTGAAGATCTACCTGTCTGAAATGAAAATAGTACTAGCTTAATGTCTGTTCAGATATTTAAATAAATTACTGACAGCTGGAATAGTGTTTTCATTTTATCCAATTAAAATAAGTCATTTAACTAGTAACAGTTAAATTATAGGTATTTAAAGTGAGAGTTTCTCCTAAGAATATAATCTTAGCTATTGTGGAAATTTAAATTTTTAATAAGGAAAAGAGATTTGATCAGGATAAAATACGGATCTAATGTTACTAATGATCTTTAATGCTCTCATTTGTAAAATAAACAACCGTTGTGTTTAAATGTTACATGTCGATCCTCAAATTAAGTAATGGTACTTATTACTTATTATTACTTATTTTATTTAGATACATTCACATTTTTATTAGAGAACATGTGATTATCTGGGGATTTACCTCCTCATTCAGTTCTTATTCCTGTCCCTCTCCAGTCTGGACCTGGACTAACCCTCCGGTTGTGGTCGACCTGCTTCAGGTTCGGTTTGCTTGGTTCAGGTAGGAGGAGGGGCGGTGCAGCGGGTGAAGCGCTGACTAGCGTGAACACCTGAGCTGCACTGGATCGGAGCTCACGCGCTTTAAAAATAAAAAAAAACCTGCAGCTTTTTCACGCACGTCTGTTGTCTTTATTGACAACCCGGCCTGGCAATCACTTTGATCGGTTTTGTACAGGAGCTGTGTAACCAGGAAAACATGGAATGGACGTCAGCGATCTATGTAAATTCTAATGAATCAAGTGGAATGAATTTCTTTGAGAACAACCGAAACAGCGCAAAGCGGCTCGGTAAATGTTGGGGGGTCCAAATGTCTGATTTTACAAAGTGGGGGGGACACGTCCCCTCCTGACATAATGGTTGCGACGCCCATGCTTTAACCGATACCGGTATCGGCCCATCCCTAGTTGTGTTGTACAGTGCTTTGGGGTGTGTTTACATATGGGAGGGACGCCTTAAATAAAATGTATTATCCCATCACAGTATATTTAAATCTATAAACGTATATCTCTCTGCACAAGATCCTTATTCATTAGTTTGACTGAATCCTACCTCCACCTGTATGCTGCACCGACCCCTCTACCTGTGTGCTTTGATATCTTCCATCTGTCTACTCCTCCCTCCTGCAGCAGACGCTGCATGACGTGCGCTTTCCTCTGCTTGGTGGGCGAGAGAGCAAACTTTCCAACTTCTGACGTGATTAATAGTGACTCTTTATCATGAAACTTCTTCTCAGTTCGCTCGCTTCAGCTTATGAACCGCTACGTGCGCTCATATGCCTAACGGGCCTTTGATGCCGTGAGCGCACACGACCATTGTTCAGTGATATTAGCTAAATTATGTCCATATCACCCTCAAGCAGATTAAAGACAGTAACAATGCTAATAATAATAGCAATGTTCAACAACGATGACAGCCACAAAACCATTATAAAAAATGTGAGAAGGAAAATAATTTGAGACAGATAAGTGTAAACCAAGAGGCTGCATGGTGGCGCAGCTGGTTAGCACTGTTGCCTCGCAGCAAGGAGGTCGTGGGTTCGCGTCCCGGCTCTGCGGCCTCTCTGCGTGGAGTTTGCATGTTCTCCCCGTGCATGCGTGGGTTTCCTCCGGGTGCTCCGGTTTCCTCCCACAGTCCAAAGACATGACTGTCAGGCTAATTGGGCTGGTAGATTGTCCTTAGGTGTGAGTGGGTGTGTGGTTGTTTGTCTCGTTCGTCTCTGTGTGGCCCTGCGATGGACTGGCGACCCGTCCAGGGTGTCCCCCGCCTCTCGCCCCTTGACCGCTGGAGATAGGCACCAGCTGCCCCGCGACCCTCTGTGGAGGATTAAGCGGCTACAGAAAATGGATGGATGGATAAGTGTAAACCAATAACTCCCAGTGAAATCATACATAGTGTCAGGTGTTGTCTGAAAAAATTACATGGTTTCTATGAATGACTGTGAGGTTGTGTGTCGTCATATGTGTCATGATATATATAAATATATATTAGTGCTGTCTAATTTAGCGCGTTAATTGTGATGATTAATTTGGAAGACATAACGCGTTAAAAAAAACGCATTTAACGCAACTTGTGTTTGAAGCAAGGCGGAGCGCTTGTCAGCATCAGATTTCCTGCAGCTCCCGTTGCAGCTCGTGTCCTCCCACCCGCTCCTCGGATCTCATCAGCAGTGGCGGCCCGTCTATAGGGGGCGCTCGGGCGCCGCCCCACCAGTCCCAAGAGGAAGAAGAAGAGAAATAGGGATCACAAAATATAAAAAACTAACATAAAAATAAAACTAAACGAGCCATCCATTATATATACAATAAGTGCTGTGTATAATCTGCATTTAGGTGTAGTTTAGAAAGGTTTTCTTACTATTTTTTACTGGACCGATAGGTCGTGTTTCTTTGGGTTCTACTGCGCATGTCTGGACGGGACGCCGTCCCAACATAGCGCTTTTTTTTTTTGCCTTTGACGCATGCGCACTGGCAAATTTTTCCTGACGCATGCACACTGAGTGCAAAAAATAGGAGATCGCTCGGGACGCAGGTCTTCAGCGTCCCTGTGTGACATGCGCACAACGGCAGGAGTCTGGAGTGTTGCTCAGACCGAAACCGGAAGTTCTTGCTCTCTTTTTAATGGAGGGTAGAAAATGGATATTTATTCAAAGAATCCTTCTTTCCTGCTTGTGAAAACAAGCCGAATGATTCCATTTGTCTTGATTTAATCAACTCAATGGTGAGTGACTTCATTTGTTTGTTTCTTTTTCTTAATAACTATGTGTCTGTTACGGATTTTCCCATTCAAAAACCCCATAGGCGGAGCTAGCCGCGGCTAGCAGTGCTAAGTCCTGATGAGTGAATTTATACCTTAAATAGCGACATGTGTTTGTTGAGGTGTATGCCGAATGTTAGAGAAATACAGATACTGCTGATTGAATACGTTGGTTTATGTAGTTTAGCCCGTTTTTCATGCGTTTTCTCTACTTTTCATTAAATTATTATGGCGTTTTAAGGAAGTTTGGTCTGACTGGGTTTGATGGGACTTATCAGTGGATTTGACTTTATTTTGTTGTTAATTCACTTCAGTAGTTGAGCTGATTGTCATGACTTGCTTGGTTAGTGGTTGTTGGCTGAATTGTAACATTAATTATCTGACTGTATTAGTTAGAGATGGATTTGTTTGTTTGTGGTGTCAGTAGAAAGCTGATTGTGAATATTAAGTAATGTTTTTGACATTGCCAGGTTGTTTTTTCCTTGAAACTTTTACAACTTCTGTTGTGACCACATTTTGGTTGTTTTTTATTTTTATTTGTATCTGATTATATTGATATTATTCTAAGGTCTCCTCATGAAGACTTTATGATTTCTTTACTGTTTGATGTGTAGAATTAGACCTAACAGGTCCACATTTCTAGAGAACTGGTGGTACTAGGGATTTTTACCAGCAAAATATTCAGTCAGATGAAAATATTATCGTTCCCTGCCCTAGTGGTGATATGTGATTTTTTTTTTTTGCGCATCTGAAAACTGACTAGCAAAAATGCGCCCCACCCAAAAAAATTTTCACCAGCCGCCACTGCTCATCAGCTCACTCTCTTCACCGGTCTCCCCAGTAGCGGAACTCAACTCTACGCTCCTTCCACCGTGAAAACCGAAAGTAATCCGTGGTGAAACTGGATGGTCTCTTGCCTTTAAAGTTTATTCCTGCTCCTTTCTCGCTGTACGGTTCGGTTCGGTTCAGCAGTGAGCAGGTGTTACGGGTCCAGTCCCGGTCTGACGCCGAGGTCTGAGTGGACGGAGGTGTCAGTTCGGCTCGGTACGAGAAACCCAGACCCTACCCCTATCTGAAAAGGAAAACCAGTACCGGACCGAGGCGATCCCATTCAGAGACCTGACCCGGACCCCTCATTGAAAACGATGCAGACCGCGGGTCAGTTTGAACACTGCAAAAAATGATTCTCTCAAAGTGTTTCCACATGTTGGAAATCTTTTATTTTAAAACCAATACCCTTATGAAATTGTACATAAAATAAACAAATAGATTTATAAAGTACTGTATTTAGGGTCTGTCCAGTTTTAGTCAGGAATTTTTGTTTTTCAACTGTTTTGAACTGAAATGCAATTTAAATGCATTTTTTCATCAATTATAAAAGCTTTAAAAATGATTTTTTAAAACATTTTGGCATATTTCTTGGATGGACATTGTAAACTGCATGTAATTTCTTTTTTCTGAAAAGAAGCAATTAAATGCGATTAATCACAATTACTTTTGTTCAGATTTGCAATTAATTAGTTAATTTATTTTAGCACTAATATGCACTAATATGCACTGTATATATATATATATATATATATATATATATATATATATATATATATACATGCTGTAGCTGCACTGTTTTCTATATTTGGACACCCTGTGTCTGATGCTGCAGGTAAAAGTTTCCCTGTGTAGCTTGAATGTCCAGAAGTAGAGAGAGACAAAAGAGAAAGGAAATAAGGTGAGAAGAAAAAGAGTGAGAGAAAAAAATGACAAAAGAAGGGATAGTGTGAGTGAGGTGAAAGATGTGAACATCAACATCAAATAGGAAACACGGATTTAGCAGCTAATATTTGAATATGACATGGTGATGGGGAAATCCAGTGAACAAACAGAGAGGTAAATTTACTTGACCTGGTCGTGATTTAGAAGAGCCAGTCGGTGACTCCTCGCTCCTTATAAAGCTGATTATTAACATAAAGTTTATACACAGAGATCACAGCTCGTTCACCTTCCTGAATAAACTTTTTGCGCAGTGGAAAAAGAACTCTGCAACGATCCAAAATCTCCTTTGGAAACTGGTCATTCACACTGAAGTCTTTACCTTTCAGTTCCCTACCGTGACTTTTAACCAGGTCTTTCTCTTTATAATGTTTGAACTTGGCCACGATCGGAGGAGATCTTCTTCCGTCTCCTCTTCTGGCTCCAATCCAATGCACACGGTGGAAGGTGATGGATTTAACAGTCTCCTCAGGTATCTTCATGTGAGTCTGAAGGAAGGTTTTCACTGTCAGCTCACAGTCCTCTGGCGCTCCGCCAGTCTGCTTTGGCAGACACGCGAAGACCAAGTTGTCCCTCATGCTCCTGGCCTTAAGGTCTAAAACAGCCTGTTTTAGACTTTTATTGTCCTGTGAGAGCTGATCCATTCCCTCTGTGAGGATGTCACCCTGACTAAATTCCAAAGATTGATGGAGATTCTGGAATTCCTTGTGTAAAACTTTTAGTAGGTGAAGACGTGAATCTACTCCTAAAAGCGTTCTATCTATAGACTCCAGAAGCTCGTGTATATCCTTCTCAGGAGAGGCCGCCGCCTCCGGAGAGTCTCGAGGCCGGCTCTTCTTCGAGACAGGTGTTTCCGCCTCAGCAGGTGCTTTCTTGGGCCCCATAACTAAGCTTTCAAAAAGCTGATCTATACCTGTATATTCCTGAAGGCTCTCTATAGTTTCCACACTGTCCTCCAGAGTGAGTTGGTGTGGATTTGATCTTACCAAGTTATTTTGGTTGTCCAAACAATTAAAAAATTTGCAAAGTTAAGCGATGATGTTTGGATTTGTTTGTTAAGCTGCCATCTACTCCAGCTGTCGTGAGTTTCCCGCCGTGCTCGTTTAACACATGCTCAGTCAATCTCCCTCCTCTTCCCATTTTTAAGAAGGGGGACCAGAAGGTGTGTTCCAACTATAGGGGATCACACTCCTCGACCTCCCGGGAAAGGTCTACTCCAGGGTACTGGAGAGGAGGGTCCGGTCAATAGTTGAATCTCAGATTGAGGAGGAGCAATGTGGTTTTGTCCTGGTCGTGGAACTGTGGACCAGCTCTTTACCCTCGCTAGGGTGATGGAGGGGTCATGGGAGTTTGCCCAACCAATCCACATGTGTTTTGTGGATTTTGAGAAGGCTTATGACCGTGTCCCCAGGGACACTCTGTGGGGGACGCTCCAGGAGTACGGGGTGGATGGTTAAGGGCCATTCAGTCCCTGTACCAGAGGAGTGTGAGTTTGGTCCGCATAGCCGGCAGTAAGTCGGACCTGTTTCCAGTGAGGGTTGGACTCCACCAGGGCTGCCCTTTGTCACCGGTCCTGTTTATAACCTTTATGGACAGGATTGGTGTGGAGAGTGTTGAGTTTGGTGACAGAAGAATCTCGTCTCTGCTTTTTGCAGATGATGTGGTCCTCCTAGCATCATCAGGCTCTGACCTTCAGCTCTTGCTGGGGAGGTTCGCAGCCGAGTGTGAAGCGGCTGGGATGAGGATCAGCACCTCCAAATCTGAGACATGGTTCTCGACCGGAAAAAGGCGGCTTGCCAACTCCGGGTCGGGAGAGAGGTTCTACCCCAGGTGAAGGAGTTCAAGTATCTCGGGGTCTTGTTCACAAGTGAGGGAAGGAGGGAGCAGAAGATCGACAGGCGGATTGGGGCAGCGTCTGCAGTGATGCGGATGCTGAACCGATCCGTGGTGGTGAAGAGGGAGCTGAGCCAGAAAGCAAGGCTCTCGATTTACCAGTTGATCTACGTCCCAATCCTCATCTATGGTCATGAGCTTTGGGTAATGACCATAGGTCATGAACGTCATGAACGAGATCACAAATACAAGTGGCCGAAATGAGTTTTCTCCGTAGGGTGGCCGGGCTCAGCCTTAGGGATAGGGTGAGAAGCTCGGACATCCGGGAGAGACTCGGAGTTTGAAAAAAGCAGTTACGGATTAATGTTTGTGAATGTTCCTCTAATGACATGGCAGAATCTAGAATGATACCAAGGTTTCTGACGTTTGGTTTAACAGAAGCAGCCAAAAAACCAAGGTGCTGCTTAATATCACTCATTTGGTTCTCTGGAGCAAAAATTAGTGATTGAGTCTTATCAGAGTTCCAGCTGAGGAGCTGGTGGACTTGGCCGGGGAGAGGATGGCCTGGGATGCCCGACTTGGGATGCTGGCCCCGCAACCCGGATAAGCGGAGGAAGGCGAGGCAAGGTTTGATTTGAATCCCAATGGACATGGAGACTGAAAAGAAGGGGAAGGGAACAGAGAAAAAGGTGGGGGAGAATGTAAACCGAAAAAGAAGAGAACAAGAGACATGAAGAATCCACTTCTAGACCTGCAAATAAAGCACAAACAAGCAAACAAAACAGGGAGCAAAGATACAACAGCAACAAACAGCATAAAACAGTTGTTATATCCTTAACATGTATACGGTAAAGACTAATCCAAGGTGAGTTCAGTGTCAACCACAGCCCCAGTCAAGCAGCATAACTGTTGGTGACACTTCTCTTCTGGACCTTCTTCCAGCTTTTGTAATTGATTTAGATCATTTCAATAATATTATACATACATGAGAATAAATGAAGTATATTGGTCTGCATATAAGAATATTAGAAACCAGAATATACCCTGTTAAAATTATTTTAAAATCTGCAAAATATTTGCAATCAGTCATCCTGCTATTTTTGTGTGTGTGCACATTATTTTTTAAATAATAAGTTTTTTTTTTTTTTAACCCCGTGTCCTGTCTGGCTGTGGAGCAAACAGAATAATGTCTGAGTGCCAAAAACAAGCCCAACAGTGTTGCTGTTTCAGGTGAGAGGTTACAGCCACTGCTATAAAACTCCTCCTGATTTTTGTTTAAATATAACCTCCAAAATCTTTATTAGAATATTGTTATGGTTGACTGGACACGGAGCCTGAAAGTGAAGCAAAGGGTACAGAAAGAGGGATGGGGGGAAAGTAAACAGAAAAAGAAGAGAACAAGAGACGTGAAGAGTCCACTTCTAGACCTGTAAATAAAGCACAAACAAACAAGCAAACAAAACAGGAAGAAAAGATACAACAGCAACAAACAGCATATGAATACACAACAGTTGTGATATTCTTCAAATGTATACGTATACACCAGTTCAAGAGAGTTCAGTGTCAACCACAGCCCCAGTCAATGTGTCTGAAAACACCTGAGTCCGTCTTTATGTGAGCCCCTTTTTGATCACCTGTGTGTATATATGCGCACTTGTTTATGTAAGGTTTCTCTATTGAAACATTCAATAATAAGTTCGAGGAGCCACAGACCCGTCCCCAAGGCCCACGGAGGACTCGGAGGAGGTCCAGGCCCCAGACGTCCAGAGGCCACCCAGGGCACGGACACCCTAGGGAGATTGCCGTCAGGGCAGTAGCTAAACTCTCCCCCAGATGGCGCAGAGGCTCACCCCACGTGGGCCCCCCGGCAGTCGCCGCGCTAGAGCCCCTGGGGGGTCACGGCTAGGAGCTCACAGGCACCGCCTGCAGCCGGCCATCCAGGGTAGATCTAGCCGGAACCAGAGACCCGAGACCCAGGAGCGAACCAGCCCCAGCAGAGGCCCGACCACCCCCGGGGGCCCAGATCCCACCAGGCAGCCACAGGAAGAAGAGCAGGCAGACGCACCCAGCCCCAGATCCCAAGACACCCCAATACACCAGCGGAGAAAGGCACCACCAATGCCGAGGCGCAGCCAGGGAGGATAGTCTCTGCCGAGGAGGGCCTAGCATGTCACAGAAAGGGGGGGGGGGGGACGAAACCTGACAGAAAAACAGTCACACACAGACACAATCACTCTCCCTCCCTCATGCGTGCACACACACATTCCTGCAAACATACCAAGACACACAATAGACGCTATACACCCACTCTCGCTCCCCATGCACTCTCTATGTTCAGGACCAGCGCCCTAAGGGTGAAGCCGGCCCTGAAATCCAGAAGATGGTCCCTCCCTTACTGAAGTGGGGATAAGCAGACCACCGCACACCCCGCCGCAGCCGAGCAGCCCCCCACCGCAGACCTCGACCAGACGGCCCGCTCCACTCCAGGCCCCAGGCAGCGAGCAGAGAACAGGGGTGTGTGAAGACCCCAAGTCTCCCCCCGCCTACTCCAATGTGGTGTTGATGCGTGTTGTAGTAAGATGCTTTTCAAAAGAGTGGGGGGCGGCCCGCCATCCCCCGCCCTGGATCCTAAGTGTCTAAATGCGTTGAGATGGGTAATGACACCGGAGGAGAGGTTAGCCGGCTAGACCTCCCTCCCGCCCGGGTATTACTGGGTGTAATTTCTCCAAAGACCCTAGATGCATAATGTAAGAATGTCTGGGGTGGAAGTGTTTAAGTTGTGCAATAAAATTGGGCCACAGGACTGCAGAGATGGTGTTCCACACCATGACGTACCTGTGACCCAAAGCCCTGTGTGTGTGGTGACGTGACGGAGCAGAGGGAGGGAAAAATCTGGGGATGGGGAGGCAAGACTGGGGGGACAAGCCCTCCCAGGGGGCCAGCTCCTCCGCTGGCTCCAGTAAGCACCCCCGTTCCCCAAAACTACCCAGAGCAGGGAGATCGCCGGCCCACCCATCCAGGTCCACGGCAGGAGCCCCACACAGCGCCACGGAGTCCCCCACCCCCACCCCAGCAGGGTAACTATACCTCCCTCGATCACGCACATAGTAACTACAAACTTACATAGGACATAGACACCCAGGCAAAGCCCCCCCCCCCTCAGACCCAACACTCCTCCCCCCCAGCGCAGATGGAACCAGCGCCACATGGCTAGGTGGTACCAAGGCCCACCAGCAAACTAAAGGCCCCAGAGCCAGGGCCAGGCACTGGGACAGACACCAGCCCCCCCGCCAGCAACACGCCAAGCAGAACCCGAGCCCCCAGGACCACCCCAGGCCCCACCCAGAGAAAAATCTATTCCTGTCAACCCCATATTGTGAGACTATCCTGTTAAATGGGATGAAATCAGTTCCCTCAAAGATATGTTCCAGGTATATGATTCCTTTACTCCTCCAGTCTGAGAAGTTGATCATATTGTTGTTTTGTAGGATGTCAGGATTGTTCCAGATGGGTGTACGCCTGCATGGAATCAGTGAAGACTCAGTCATTTTCAGATACTCCCACCATGCTGTCAGAGAAGAGCTGATGTTAGGGCTTTTAAAGCAGTCACTTCGTTTAATGTTTGAGCTAATAAATGGTAGATCTGAAATCTCTATATTGTTGCATATTGTCTGTTCTACGTCTAACCAGGACTCATCTAGTGATAGATAGATATCAGCTGAGTTGAGCATTATTGGCATGCAGACAACACAACCACATTTATCAGTGCATCACTGTTTAATAACACGTTACATTACAAGCTGTCATATTTCCAAACAAATATGCTTTAAAGGGCTGGACACAGACAGATCCACCCCAGTGCAGACCAGTAGATCCCATTACTCTGTATTTATTGAGTCAACGCTGCATGGTGTCAGTATTTCAATCCCTGTATTTTTCCTTTTTTCTGGACTTTTGCTATTAGGCAGTTGGATTCATCCATCCTGCCGTCTATAAATTTCATTTTTATGTGAAAGCCTGCAATGATCTGTGCTTTTGTAACTTTTCCCTACAGTACTTTCAACAGCATAAGCATTTTTACCTGACAATGTGAGAAGCTGAATATCATGTCCAACATCAGATCAAGAGTCGTGCTTGTCTTTCTTTTAAGGAGACAAAAGTGCCCAAGGAGCTCTACAATTTACAACACAGACTTTTAGCAGAGGAGCAGACTTTGGCTTCAGGGGGAAAATGAATACAAATTAGAAACATGTTGCATCAAGAATATTTGTCTCCCTGTCTGTTATTTGTATTTGAAAGCAGCGTGCACACATTTCCCTCTGGGTGTTCAAAAGATTTATTGTTGAAGACACTAATTTTTTCACAAGAGGTTGGCTTCTTTGTGGAGAGAAAATAGGATTATCAAATCAATCCAGCCTTATTGTGAAATAAAGCTACTTTGCCTACTTCTCATGTTGAGTGGCTGTCTGGGAAGGAGAATTATGTGCTTATTCTGCAAATTTCCCTGTATAACTATTAACTATTAACGTGCAGCTGCCTGATCGGTCCCTCAAACAAAGCCCATATGATCTAGTAACTCTGTTAACTGGTAACTTTAGTATGAGGAACCAAACTACAAGAGAAAAAGTATTATGTCATGGATCCGGCTCCTGCTCTCTGCCCCTCCCTCACCTGTTTGCCCTGCTCCTGTGTTCTCTGCCCCTGATTGCCTATCATTGTTTCCACCTGTCGCTCTGCCTATATATACCTCAGTTCTGCAGCCACTCGTTGCGAGATCGTCTGATGTGTTTTTGCCACTCAGTTTTTTCTAGCCCCATAGCCATAGCCATAGCCATAGCCATAGCCATAGCCATAGCCATAGCCATAGCCATAGCCATAGCCATAGCCATAGCCATAGTTTTCTTGCCATAGCTCGTTTCTTGACCATAGTTTTTCTGTCTCCTGACTACTGCCTCTAGCCTGCTCCCTGCCGGACCTCTTTTGGATTGATTGGTTTTTTTGAACTCCTTTTCTGTTTCTGGATTGCCGTCTCTGCCTGCCCTCTCTGGATGTTTCCTGCCTCGTCTCCGAACCGGACTGTCTCTGACCACCCCGCATTGGATTACAGACCCTACCCCAACCCTCAGTGGTGAGATCCTTTTTTCCCATCGTTCTACTCACCTCCTCGTCCCGTTTCTCTTCCCTCAATCAGGCTAAGATCCAGTTGGAGCCCACTCCTCCTCGTTACCCTCCGGACGAACTCTGATCTGGCTTTCAGCCGTTTTCCTCCTCCCCTTTCCCCTTTTTCTTCAATAAAAGACTCTTTTTGTTATATCCTGTTGTCTGGGTCTCGTTATGGGTCCGACTCGTGCCACGTTCGTGACATATCAAGAATGAAGGAGTGAGAACAGGAGGATAATCTGTGAACTCAATTATTTGTATACTTGCACATACTTCTTTTTGGTAAGGGTTAGCTTAACCAGGCATGGGTAGGGTTGGGTACCGAAGTTCGGTTCCGGTATGGACCCGACCGTTACATCATCGGTACTACCCGGACCGAAATACAACATGAATTTTGGTGCGCCATTTCGGTGCCCCAAAATATAGCCGCCTAATTACGCCCTCTGGTGTTTGCCGTTAATAAGCTGTAGCCTGTAGCACACAAACGTCACGTGACACGCACGCAGCAGACTGCCGCAGGAAACACAACCCCGACACGTGCACTCGCCCATCTCCTCGTCCCTGCAGCAGTCCAGCGGTGACGTCAGCCGCGGCTCCTCGCATCTCTTCACCCCGCAGAGCACACTGGTCTGAATGGTGCGGGCAGAGGTCCACTTCATGCCGGCCGTCACTCACTCGCAGCGCGTCCCATGAGATCGGTGGGACGCGCAGCTGGTCCCCGCAGCTGGAGCAAGGATCCTGGCTCCAGCTGCGGGGACCAGACGCTCGACTCCTCGCCGCTCACCGGAACAGCCGATCTGCCTCCTCCTCACATCCTGCTGCTTCTCCTTTTTTCCTTCAGCACACCTTTCATTTCTTTCGTTGTCTGTCCTTTTCTTTTCTGTCCTGTTCACTCTCTCTGTCGCTCTGTCAACCTGAGTGGCATCTAAATAAGTTTCCTCCTGGACACGCCCACTTACAACAGGTGACAGTGATTATCATCATGTTAAAATCAGTCCACAGTGATCCAAAGAATTAAAAACAAACAACATTAAAACAGTATAAAACATGCAATAATAATTATAAAAACAGGAAAAAAAAACCTTGCAAATAAATAAAACTTAAAATAAAAACCACATTTTCACTGTGTGACAACAAGAACACCACAGAGCACCGATCTGAGTGTTAGTTCAGTGTTATGGATTGTATTTCCATTGTTAGTCAGTAGATTGAGTTGATGTTCAGTTAATAATTGTTCAGTTAATGTTTTGTACATTTAATTAATGTACAGATAATGTAAATATTTTCTTTCTTTAAATTATGAAGAATTTGATGTTTGGCTCGGCCTTTTGCCTTAAGAAATAAAAAGTCAGGGGATCATTAAAAAAATCTGTGTTTTTAGGTTTTAAAAGTACCGATTTAAATACCGTTTAGGAACCGGTACCGTTTTAAAAGTATCGAAATGGCACCGGTACCGAATGAAACCCTTTCAATACCCAACCCTAGGCATGGGTAGACTGCAGCCTTGGCCTCCACCAGCTTAGTGGGTCTTCAGCTGTTTGGATGAGGGGCTCATCAAGATAGGACCTCAACTCCAGCATAACATCAGCTGTGAGATTTCTCCTTGCAGTTTCTCCTGTTGCTCTTTTGTCAAAGAGCCCCCACACAGCAGAAGCTTGTGGTTCCTGTGAACATGCGCCTGTTCAAATTCTTTCCTCTAGGCTCTCTGATGGAAGAGCAGACAGGCCGCTGAGGTTGCATCTTGCTGCTGCTGCACTTATTCTTTGTGTAGCGTTTTGAAATAACTATTAGTTATTTTAACTACACCCTCTTCAATAACATTAGCTTATTTTATGTTTATAATGAAAAGTGATACACTGTCATTTAACCCTGATAATAGCTAATATTTATTGAAGGTATCTAGGTTCTTTGAAAGAGTACAGTGAATTGAAATACCTTATTAATAACGTGAACTGAGACCAGATAAAATTGAACAACCATTTAATTTGAAAAACCTAAGAACACAGACAGATAAGACAGTTTGAAAGTTTGATGTAAACACAATTAATATTCTTAAACATGTTGAGGATGTTAAAGATGGTTTTAATTGTGAGTTTTAACGGACCGTAGCATATGTTTTAATGACTAGGGAAGTTAGTTAATTTAGTCAACCTAGTTGTGACTTTAAGAGTCAATTTAGGCTAATTTGAGTTGTTATGGAATTTAGTTTTGGCTTAATCTAGAGTGGAAGAATTAAGCTTTATCAAAGCAAACCTCTCGATCAGAAAGTGGTGTTCGCTCACTGAAAGGTGGACGCTCCTAGATCTGGCAGGCGTTGGTTTCTCCACGAGCTGAGGCTGGAGTCCCCAGACTCGGAGTGGTGGTCCTGGAAGGCTTGGCCGCCGAGGACCTCGCCGGACAGTCCGTGGATACGTCCCGGTCAGCAAGGGAGGCATTTCAGCAGGCATGCTGAAGTCATTTCTGATCTCTCCCGTGGTGAGGGAGAGACTGAGAGGCCTTGTTCAAAGCTGATGAAGGTTCAGCTAAGATAGCAGCATAGCAGCTCCAACTGCTTCAGGCTGTTGCTCAGGCCAAAACTGAGACTGTATGAAGACTCGACAAGACCAGACAAGACAAGACTGCCTCGTACCGGAACTGAGTATTAGTTTTGAGATGAGTTATCTTAAATTTAACCAATCAGAAGATATTAAGTGTACTAATCAGAACTGAGTTAGTGGAGTTGTGAATGGTTCTGATTGGACAATGGACTGTGAGGGAGTTACCAAGTCACATGACTTCCGCCCGTTAAGACTCACATTATAATGTAGAAATGCATGACATAGCAGAGAAGCATTATAACACTTTGAGTGTGAGTGTGTAGGTGACCCTGAACAGGAACACTACAGAGAATGTTCTGTAAACAAGAGATTACAGTTTGAACACCAGTCTGTGGTGTTACAGAAGAGACATCTTAAAGAGAGTGTTTTATTAGACCAGTTAGTGTCCAGTTAAGGTCATCTGGGAGATGGACATCTGAAAGTGGACAGTTGGACACCTGTAGGGATCTTGATTCAGGTTAAAACATAATCCAAGAGTGATTGTATTCCAAGTTATTGGGAAAAGATGGATTATTGTTGTGATGGTCAACAGAGGTCAAAGGTCAGAGGATGTAGCCTATTTGGTGAGGCTACATATCCTCCCTTTATTTCAAGGTCAAGGACACCTAGCAGAAGGTCGTTGCCTTGAAATACCAAATCCGATGACGGAGGACATCATTGAACATCAGGACCCGAAAAGGAGGAAGGTTTGTGGTACCTTTCCAACGGACAGAGTCAATCAAAAATGAGAATCAGAGCTTGAGTTTAGAGTTTACCAGACACAGGGGAACCTGTGTCGATGACCTTCAGGATTTTTGAGCATCCCACAACAGAACAGAATGAGGAGTAGGGCACCGATCCAAACGATGCCAGGAGACTGAGGAGTGGGGCAGTTTGTGAAGGAGTAGGCAGCAGCGGAGGCGTCGTTGAGGAAGATCTCCAACCCAGAGCAGCGTCGGCAGATGAGTCGCAGACAAGACCAGTTGGGACCTTGGACGTCCGGTCGCTGGACAGAAGAGTAGAGCTGAGGCACAGCACAGCAAAACAACCACAATCTGATGGAGGGCATTCAAAAAGTGTGAATGTAGGCAGATTTGGTTAAAATAAACTAGAAAAATTAAATTAATCTAATTTTAAAATAAGGCTATGTGTCATGCCATTACATTTAATTAAGGATTTAACCTATTTAAATGATTTAAGAGCTCTATGATTTGTATAAAAGTCTGAAGAGATTGACTTCACTCCCATGAGGTTACTCTAGGAGTGACACTTTTTAAGTGAATTCGGAAAGACATTACGTCATATTTTAAACTAAGTTTAAACTATTTAAAGTTTTGGAAATACTTTAGTAAACTAAAGATTGTAGTGTTTGAACTAAGAATTTTAGTTTCAGGTTAGAGAAGTAAGATATTAAAGACTTGACATGAAAGTTTAGGAGGACATAGTATTAATCTTACATTACCTTATTATCCTTAAATTTGATTTAGGATCGGGAGATTTGTTCAGATCAGAGTGTTCTGATGAATCAGACATTGTGTATGTTGTTGAAGAAAATTTATTTTGAATGAAAATATCTGTAAATACTGGTTAAAACCCTGTATTTTTAGAATCAGTGTCTGAAGAGTAATACCCTTTTACACCAGCGAGGCGCTACCGTGCCTTTAAGCCTAATGACCGCCGAAGAAGATTATTTCCGCTTCCGGTTTTGGGACAACGTCCTTAAATCGCGGATAATTCTTAAACGGTTCACTTTTTACGGTGAAAATAGGTATATTTAGTCAGATTGATCCCTTAGGAATGGTTTAAGATAGTTTGTGTGTTTGCGAACGCGCTTTGTGAGGGTTAGCGATCTCGCCGGGAGTGGCTAACGCTAGCTCCACTCTGAGCTGCTAACGTCGCTTTTAGTGGCGAAAATCAGCGTTTTACCCGGTAAATAGGTACCGGGCTCGACGGAGTGACACTCGGTTTTGTACCCGGTTTGTCCACGTCGAGTTTTAGACGCGAGGTTGTTTGTTTTTAAACCTCGATCTCTAACCAGTATGGCGGCTAACAAGCGGCCAAGCTGTGTCGGCTACCGAACTTTTATGCGGTTGACAAAGTTACACAAAACATTAAAACACATTCACAATGAAGTGTTAAGTCCCTTAAACATTCAAAAAGACAATAATGAACATCAAGTGACATGCATAAGCAGTTAACAAAGTTTTTAACTTTGTTGAGTGCTGAAGGAAATTTGCTATCTTTTAGCCTTATCTGTTACGAGTACGTGGCTTATTTTAACAGCTTATAAGTCATAACTTAGGACATAAAACTTTGCAATTAAACCTGGCTGGCTATTGCCACAGTGCCACAAACACTGTTTCACATATCGTTGATTGACTCTGCTGGTGGGAAGGTACCACTAACCTTCCCTCCTTTTCGGTTCCTGATGTTCACGGATGTCCTCCATCACTCGGATTGGTTGTCAAGGCCACGGCCTTCTGCTAGGTGCCCCTGCCCTTGACAAAAGGGGGGTCTGTAGCGTGATCAATATACGCTCTGACCTCTGACCTACGTGATCATCGAAAATAATAATCCATCTTCTTCCCAATAACTCGGATTATAATGACTCTTTTATTATGTTTTAACCTGAATCAACATTCCTCCAAGGTCACGGTCGTATCGGAAGAATTCACCGGACTTTATATAATAATAATAATAAAGACTCTTGGTGTCTCTTCCTAAAATGACACCTTAATCTGTTACAGAAATGTCTTAAATGATTAATGCACTTTCTCTTACAGCATTGTGAATGTTTGATCCAGCTTCAGTATTATTGTTACTTTGCTAAAAGGTTAAATCAGTATTATTACTTATTTCCACCTTGCTAAGGATAAATAAGTAAACCTTCCACACCCCTCACACGGAGGTGACGTATGACTTTAGAGCCTGAGTCACGTGTCTTGTTTAGAGTCTCCTGATTGGCCCACGTTTTACTGACAGCTCTCAGCTGTCTGCCCAACACGGGAAGTGTTCAGTTCTCCGCCAGCCTCGGAGGAGACGACAACCCCGCTGTCAACTTGCTACACAGTGGGTTATTGATGCCGACTGCTCCCGTAACGGGTCAAGCCCCGTAGCAGTCGAAGAAGCTTCTTACCCCTGAGAGCAGGAAACATCCACCTGCCTCTCTGTCTCAACCAGAATGGGTAAGACAGCCAGCTATCAACTGACCAGCCATGGGTCCCACTGACGTCGCATCCACGGACGCTCTCCATCGCCCGGGCGGGTCGATCGACCTGTCAGGGCTCCCAGATCGACCGAGGGGGAATCTCCGCTTCCTCGTTGAACTCAAGCAGCCGGACGCGATCCAGGAGCGAGGTGCAGTACAACCCATGACCTGGTAAAGCAGGCTACTTTGATAAAGCTAACCCTCTACCACTAGGCTGCTCATCAAAGTAACCTCTCCACTTTATCCCTGATAACTAAACCCTTAAGCTAACTACCTAGTCTTGACACCGCGAGACTCAGGTTCTAAACTCAGAAGATCAATATTAGAACATCTATCACTTAGTGAATGCTAACCAACTTGCTACCTCAAATGCTAATCTGTTTACAAATGTTCGTCAGCTTTTATAATAAATATTGAATATATTTATTCCTGACTCAGCTTCCATTCGTCAAATAACAGGTACATAAATGCTCCCTGCAACTAAATAGAATCTAGATAATCCTGCTTTTATCACAAACAGTTGTTCAAACCCAGGTCTCCAGAGCACACAGACTCTCGGTTTTAAACCCTCGGTAACTGTAATGAATAAGCGGAAGGTGAGTAATAAAACATAGCTTTTATACACACTACATTTGAAATACCCACAGTTTGGTTGTCATTAAATGCTACCAGGGTTCCAGAGCAGTGGTATCTGAAATCACAGTGTTGTACTCTATCCTTAGAAATTTTTTGTCCATGGATGAAAAAAGCGCAGTGGCCAGCTCCTTTACTTTATCCACTGTTGCACTCTGTTGGTGGTGGGCTGTTACCTGCTGTAGATCCTTGCAGAGAGGAAGCATTTTGGAGGCTGTGACATAGCAATCAAAAAAGAAAATGTGAAAATAAGATTTTGCAATGTGATTCATTGCCTTTTTTTTACAATGAATAAATCAACTGTCTGTAATACACAGTATTTTGCTATTTAGTGCAATCTTTAACTGAAGTTATCTGTAGTTAAAGATTGAAGTAAATAAGTAGTAAAGTAAAAAGAAAATTGTTCAAGGTGCCTTTCTGCACGTCTCTCCGCAATCACCTCCTCAAAGGGCTCCAGAATGGTGCAGACCTCTTTCACTGTGTCCCATTCCTCTTGACTTCAAATATCAACAGGAATGTTGAATACAGCCAGCGTGGAGATGATGGGATCTTTTAATTCAGGAATGCGTTTCAACATACAAAATGCTGACTTCCTTGGATCCCCATCTGGCATTGCATAGACCTTAGCTTATCTGTGGCAATTGTGCTTTTATGGAAAAACTGTACATTAGCCATTACCTTGTCCACAGATGGTTTCACCACCTTCAGCTCATCTTTAACTATCAGGTTTATTGAGTGTGCAAGGTATGGGTTGTGAGTACACTGCAAGTTTTTATGGCTTTTGATATCTTTGCTGCATTATCAGTAACACAGCAAACCACTTTGTCATTTACTGGACATTCTTTTGCCACTCTTTGCTCGGTTTTCTGTGGTATGTTCCTCAGCAAACTCAAAACAGTCAAGAAGGCAGGATGTCATCCTAAAGTGACAAATCACAGACATTTACGAGCATGTTTCTTTGGATGTTCAGCAGTCAGTTGTAAGGCAAACTGCTGAAGCTTTTTTGACTCTGTCTTGCCACAATGATCGCTCCTTGTTAGTTGTGGAATAATTGGGACAAAGTTTTTCTGCTAGGGAGAACATACAGTACATGTGGTTTAAGGCTTGTCCAAAAGTTGTAAGTCATCTGTCCTCCACAATGGAAAATGGTTGAAAGTCACTAGCTATCTGTAGAAGTGTGTGTTAT
Organism: Callopanchax toddi; assembly: GCA_006937965.1. Classification (NCBI taxonomy): domain Eukaryota; kingdom Metazoa; phylum Chordata; class Actinopteri; order Cyprinodontiformes; family Nothobranchiidae; genus Callopanchax; species Callopanchax toddi. The sequence goes on from SSNR01000180.1 coordinate 175,833, forward strand.
ATTTAAAAGTACACGCTGGAGACTCCATCTCGGTTGAATACAACTTCCTCTTTATTCTTTTCTTACTCTTAAAACATCCACAAGCCCTACTCCACTAAAACCCCGATGACGCCACCTACAGCCATCATGTGTTATCATTCTTGAACATCACTACATCCCTCCCTTTTAGCTTGTAAACTTCTTTATAAACCTTCAAGATAAATTTATACTGAACTTAGCTGGTACTCCAAATAATAGTTACCTCACTTATAGTCTAATATTTTAACTCTTATCCAATAACAACAAGACACAACATTATTTTAGGAACAACACTCTGTTTTAAGGGCCGGAGATAACTACCAATAGAACGTTTACAAGTCCAGTCTATCCGGTGGGCGGGAAACCCTTCCCGACCTGGTGACAGTTCCACCCGGAAATCTCTGTCTCTGGCCGGACACTGACACATCAGGGCCAGGCAGATCTCCTTCAGGGAGCACGGTCAGGTGAGCTCTGTTCCTTCTTAAGCCCCCTTGGTCTGTTTCCACCTCATAAGACCTTGGTGTTGATGAAGGTCCTTGAACAGTAGCTGTGGTTTGCGCTGATCTAATCCACACTCTTTGACCTGGAGCCAGAACTGGTAAATCCTTAGCCTTGTGTCTCCGGTCGAAAGACTTCTTCTGGTTTTCTTTTAACTCCTTGTCCTTCCTCCGGAAGACGCTGAGGTTTGGCCAGGCCGGTTTCAACGCTTGTGCTGTGGTAGGAACTGTTGATCTTATCCTCCTCCCCATCAGCAGTTGCGCTGGACTCAGTCCGTGCGCCAGCGGTGTGGCTCCGTATGCTAAGAGAGCTCTCTGAGGATCCAGACTTTTACTGAGCAGCTGTTTGACAATACAAACAGCTCTCTCCGCCTCCCCATTGCTCTGAGGATAGCGAGGGCTGCTAGTTGTGTGATGGAAACCATAGTCCTGAGCAAAAAGTCCAAACTCTGCAGACGCAAACTGCGGGCCATTATCAGTCACCACAGTTTCAGGTACTCCAAACCTAGCAAACATCACTTTCAGCCGCTCCACCGTTGTAGCTGTTGACAGAGTTGGGAGGTTTGCTACTTCGATGTATTGGGAGAAATAATCCACCACCACAATGTAATGGCCATTTTTCCACTGAAAGATATCAGCTGTTACTTTTTGCCATGGTCGAGATGGCAGGGGTGTGGTCATTAACGGCTCTGTCTTTGTCTGTGAAAACTGGCAACAGATTTCACACCTTTCCACCAGTTCTTTAATCTGTCTGGTTATTCCTGGCCACCACAGGGATTCTTGTGCACGTGCCACACGCTTAGTCACTCCCTGATGGCCTTCGTGTAACCTGTCCAACATTTCCCCCTGCATGCAGGCAGGGATCAGAATCCTCAACCCTTTCAGGAGCAGGCCCTCAGCCAGGAGGATATCGTTCCTTTCTGGCCAGAATGGGAGAAGATGTTCAGGAACGTTTCTTCTGTTAGAGGGCCAGCCATCTTCTGTGAACGTTTTTAGCTGTTTGCAAACACTATCCGTGCTTTGAGCTTCCCTGATTTGAGCCAGTTTACTTTCTGTGGCCGGCAGGCGTTTCAAAATGTGGGCAATATATGCGCAGCATTCCTGCTGTAAGCTGCTATTGGCCTCTCTGTTCTCCAGTCCTTGAGGAGCTCTGGAGAGAGCGTCGGCTGTGACAAGTTGTTTTCCCGGAACGTGAATGATTTTGTAGTTAAACTTCAGCAGTCTTAACCGGAATCTGAGAATTCTTGGAGGTAGATCATCTAAGGCACGAGAACCCAGCAGGGAGACCAAAGGTTTGTGGTCGGTTCTCACTGTGAACTCCAGACCCAGCAAATATGAGCTGAGTCGCTCACAAGCCCATGTTGCTGCCAGAGCCTCTTTCTCAATTTGTGCATATTGGATCTCAGTGGGTGTCAGGCTCCGTGATATATACACAACAGGTCTCCACATGCCGTCCTCCTGCCGCTGTAGGAGGACAGCTCCAAGACCATATGAGGACGCATCTGCAGACACCATCGTTTCTGTCCTCGGACTATATTGTGCCAGCACAGGGGGAGAACTCAGTTCCTTTTTTATTTTTTCAAAGGCTTTTTTCTGCTGTGCGTCCCATGTCCATGTGCTGTCGCTTTTTAACAAGTCACGTAGTGGTTTTGTGAGGGCTGGTAGGCTTGATGAAAACTTACCAACATAATTCACTATCCCCATGAAACGACGGACCTCCTCCACATTGCGTGGTTCTGGCATGTTTTCAATGGCGCTGATTTTATCTGGATCCGCCTCTATTCCTGATGCGCTGATGTTGTGTCCTAGGAACTTCACTTTCTCCACGGAAAACACACATTTTTCGTTAAGCGTGAGGCCTGCCCTTTCACACCTTTTTTGTATTTCCTGCAGCCTGTTGTCATGCTCCGCCTTGTCTTTGCCGAACACCAGAATATCATCTGCATGGCACAGAGCGCCCTCGGCCCCTGCGATGATTTGGGAGATTCTCAGCTGGAAATGTTCCGGAGCAGAAGATATGCCGAAGGGGAGTCTTTGGAAGCAATATCTTCCAAAGGGGGTTATGAAAGTCGTCAATGGCTGTGATTCCTCATGTAGAGGAACCTGCCAGAAACCGGAGGTTGCATCTAATTTTGAAAAGACTTTTGCCCCTTCCAGCTGAGCCAGTGTGTCATCCACAGCAGGAAGGATGTGTCGCTCCCTGCACACGTTTTCATTCAGTCGAGTGAGGTCCACACATATGCGGGGTTTCTTATTTGCCTTTGGGACCACCACCATTCCTGCACACCATGCAGTTGGCTCCTCGATTTTCCTTATGACCCCCATCTCTTTCATCGGCAGTGGGACTCGGCGCGGAGCTGAGAGAGCATATGGAACTGCTCCATCCTTCAGTCGTATCTTGTAATCCCCTTGCAGCTTCCCGAGCCCTGAAAACACTTTTGGGAACATCATTCTGTACTGATGACACTTCTCCTCCTGAACCGAAGCCACCTGTTTAATCAGGTTTAACTTTATCAAAGCAGGGAGTCCCATTAAAGGCATCACTAGGTTTGACACCACATACACATCCTGCTTTGTTTCAGTCTGTTCAGTTTTAATGTGTGCCCTCATGACACCCAAGACCTTTAATGGACAGTTATCGGGTCCTTTAATCTTTTTCAGAGGCGTCATTAGGCCTCCATCACGTGCTTTTGAGTACAAGGAAGCTGGAACAGCTGTGACTGAAGCTCCTGTGTCCAGTTTAAACGTCACTTTCTCTCCATTAAAGCTGAGTTCTTTTAACCATTCCTCTTCAGTCCCATTTGTGTTAACAGTCCCCATGAAAGCGATGTCATCCTCTGTGTCGCTGTCCACTATTGTCTCCACTCTTTGAGATGATCTGCAGACCACAGCGAAATGTTATTTTTTTTTACATTTACGACATTCAGCCTCCTTTGCGGGGCACTGTTTCCATGAATGTTGTGGCGACTTGCCGCATCTTTTACATTTTTCTCCATAACAAGTCTTATCTCCAGCTTTTGGGTTAGATGTAGGCTGCTCTGACCTGCGTGTAGGAGCCTGTTTATAGTGTGTTCCCCCTCTATTTGTATTTATGGCGTCCACATTAGCACCTTTAATTTCGGTGTGTCCACCTCGCAGGAGCTGCTGTTGTTTTCTTATTTCCTCCTGCCGCCTGACCTGGGTTATTGTTTTTGCCAGCGTCAGGTCTGGGTCTAGCTGCAGTCTCTCTGAGAGCTTGGAGTCTCTTATCCTGACCACTATGCGGTCCCTTATCATTTCCTCCATCAAAGCTCCAAATTTGCAGTGTTCTTCTAATTTATGCACGTCTGTGATAAAGTTCTCTGCAGACTCGCCTTGTTGCTGCTGTCTACTACTGAACTTCGCACGTTCATATATAACATTGTGCTTATCGACAAAATGTTCAGTAAAGGCTCTTGTCACCTCTGTGTAGACTGCCTTCTGTTGGTCCGTGAGAGGCAATGTGCTGAGAATGTCGTCGCTTCTGTCCCCCATCACATACAGGAGGGAGTTGACTTGATAATCATCTGCTTTTCCTTCCAAACCGGAAGCTCTCCTGAACCTCTCGAACCGTCTTATCCATTGCGGCCATGAGCTGGGTTCCTCAAAGTTGAAGTTACCCGGAGGTGCGATAGAGAATATCTGATCCGTCATCGTCACGTTTCCAACCCGAAGTGCGGGACCACGTCGTCTGCTGCACACGTGTAGCTTAGCAACAATAGCGCCCGGTAAACAGCCTCCGCCTGACAAACTCTGAGTTTTTACACAGAACTAACGCCACTCAGCGCCCACTTTATACTCACAGCAGGTTCGCCTTATTCTGATTTAAAAGTACACGCTGGAGACTCCATCTCGGTTGAATACAACTTCCTCTTTATTCTTTTCTTACTCTCTTAAAACATCCACAAGCCCTACTCCACTAAAACCCCGATGGCGCCACCTACAGCCATCATGTGTTATCATTCTTGAACATCACTACACTATCACTTTAGCCAGCTCCCCATTGATACTTATTTGTTTGTCTGGCGTCATTTGTTTTGGAATAAATTTGCTTTTTTTTTGTTTGAACTGAAGATTGGGTTATACCTGCAGTTTTCCGTTAGACCAGTGGTGTCCAATCCTGATCCTGGAGGGCCAGTATCCAGCATGTTTTAGAATTTCTCTGCTTCAAGACATCTGATTTCAACCAGTGGCTGATTAAAGTGATAATATGCAGCTTTTTCATATTTTTAAATATTTTCCTTGAGCCAGTCTGTGCTAATATGACCTTTACAGAGTTAATGAAAAGTCACTTAGCCCCATCTGGTGATTACAGCCGGAAAACCACTATTGCAAGATCTCCGTCGCCGTCACGGTACCCAGGAAGTCACATGTCTCACGAGGGTTAGGCTAACCCAAAGTGGCTAGCTGTTATGCTATCTCTGGAGTGTTTTTAGCTCATGATTCCTGCTTTTTTTCAATCTCTCCCTGCTTGAACACAGCTGATTTCTTTGAAAGAGTAAATAACCGCTCCTGTAGAAAGCTATGAAGGCTGAGGAGACATTTCAACAGGTAGATATTGGCGTTTAGAAGCTGAAACGATCTGGTAACTTGTTTAATGCAGTAATTTAAAACGGACACCAGAGGGAGCCCAAAACAAGCAAAACTGCATATTGTCACTTTAAAGACCTTGTGCAGAGCTTGATTACCTGCAGAACAGGTGATTCAACCATTGACTCAGGTGTGTTGGAGCAAGGATGGAACTAAAACATGCTGGATGCTGGCCCTTGAGGACCGACTTTGGACACCACTGCGTTAGACAGTGGATGCTGCAGCAGTCTCTTAAAACAACAGTACAGTTATAGGGGGACAACCTTCTGATAAAGTCCTTGATGAATGAATGTGTTTTAGTGTTAATATTGTTTGATTGGCTTAGTTTAGTCTGAGAAACACAGCTAATGGAGCTGCGTGCTCCCACAGTGAAAACTAACTTTACGGCACATCTCCTTGCCGTCCCATAATGGATGCATGTGTGTAAAAGTTGTGGGGGGGATTGATGAAGTTGGTTCGGTTGCCTCCTGAACAGAGGTACCACTGAGTTACTCACTGGAGGATTGGTCAGATGATCCTAATATGTTTATGTTTACGTTTACTCATTTAGCTGACACTTTTATCCAAAGCGACTTACAATTGAGTCTGTGAGTGCGCTGGGCAGCTCCTTTAGTCAGAGACTGAAACATCCCCACTGTAGGAAGGAACGCTTTTGCAGATCATTCATCCCAACAGGAGTCAGACTCTATAACTCATAATAATGTCATGAGCAATTTATACAGTAGTGTTTTTCAGCCACTGTTCCGCGGCACACTAGTGTGCCGTGTGAGATCATCAGGTGTGCCGCGGGAAATTATTCAATTTCACCTATTGGTCTAAAAAATATTTTTTTGAAAATGTATTAATTATTATCTGTAAATAATATTCCATTGTCGAGCGTCTGTGCCAGGCATCACCAAATGGCAGATAAGATACAAGATGACTTTATTGTCATTGCATCAGCGTCCTGATACAACGAAACTTAGTTTCAGTACAGCTGTTCCAAGATTCAGACAAACAACATAATACAAACAGGAAACAGTTGACTGCGGGCATGCGCATTTGTGTGCGCTCCCTTTAGTAGAGGAAACCACTTGGAGGGGAGGGTGTGTGTGGAGGTGATAAAAAAACATCTTCCTTCCCCTAGGCTCAAGCGTGAACAGGAAAAAAAGGCCTCCTACATAAAAAGCACAAAACTCTGACAATCACAAAAACATAAGACACGTGATGGAGTGTGGGGGGTTACGGGAGCCCCCCACCCCCAAGGTCGAGTTCACAGCATTTTTAGCACGGCCATCAGACTAAGGTTGCAGGGGGAGGAACGAGTGATAAGGTCCAAGGTGCACGTTGAAGTGTAGGGCGTGATGTGCGTCAATATCATGTGTGCGTAGTGATCAGTACGTATGAGGGAGGGGAAGGAGGGGGCGGCATCCACCCACAGCTGCAACTGGTGTTTTGTCTTCAGCCAGTTTCAAGGCCTGCAGGGGAGTCGAATTCAAAATAACAGATTTGTTTTGGGTCAGGAGTGATAAGGTTTTCCACATCCTTCAGTCTTAGTGGCCAGGTTCCTTCAAACAGCCGAATAAGGGTCTGTAGCCTCACCAAATAGGCTACATCCTCTGACCTTTGACCTCTGTTGATCATCACAACAATATTCCATCTTTTTCCCAATAACTTGGAATACAATCACTCTTGGATTATGTTTTAACCTGAATCAAGATCCCTACAGGTGTCCAACTGTCCACTTTCAGGTGTCCATCTCCCAGATGACCTTAACTGGACACGAACTGGTCTAATAAAACACTCTCTGTAAAGAAGTCTCTTCTTTAAAACCACAGACTGGTGTTCCAACTGTAATCTCTTGTTTACAGAACATTCTCTGTAGTGTTCCTGTTCAGGGTCACCCACACACTCACACTCAAAGTGTTATAATGCTTCTCTGCTATGTCATGCATTTCTACCATTATAATGTGAGTCTTAACGGGCGGAAGTCATGTGACTTGGTAACTCCCTCACGGTTCCCTTGTCCAATCAGAACCACTCACAACTTCACTAACTCAGTTCTGATTAGTACACTTAATATCTTCTGATTGGTTAAATTTAAGATAACTCGTCTCAAAACTAATACTCAGTTCCGGTACGAGGCAGTCTTGTCTTGTCTTGTCGAGTCTTCATACAGTCTCAGTTTTGGCCTGAGCAACAGCCTGAATGCAGCCGGAGCTGCTATCTTAGCTGAACCTTCATCAGCTTTGAACAAGGCCTTGAGAGACCTGCTGGTATCTCTCCCTCTCGTCTCTCCCTCACCACGGGACGATCAGAAATGACTTCAGCATGCCTGCTGAAATGCCTCCCTTGCTGACCGGGACGTATCCACGGACTGTCCGGCGAGGTCCTCGTCGGCCACGCCCTCCAGGACCACCACTCCGAGTCTGGGGACTCCAGCCTCAGCTCGTGGAGAAACCAACGCCTGCCAGATCTAGGAACGTCCACCTTTCAGTGAGCAAACACCACTTTCTGATCGAGAGGTTTGCTTTGATAAAGCTTAATTCTTCCAAACTAAATTAAGCCAAACCAAATCCAAACTCAAATTAGCCTAAACTGACTCTTAAAGTCACAACTAGGTTAACTAAATTAACTAACTTCCCTAGTCATTAAAACATATGCTACGGTCCGTTAAAACTCACAATTAACCATCTTTAACATCCTCAACATGTTTAAGAATATTAATAGTGTTTACATCAAACTGTCTTATCTGTCTGTGTTCTTAGGTTTTTCAAATTAAATGGTTGTTCAATCTTTATCTGGTCTCAGTTCACGTTATTAATAAGGTATTTCAATTCACTGTACTCTTCCAAAGAACCTAGATACCTTCAATAAATATTAGCTATTATCAGGGTTAAATGACAATTTATCACTTTTTATTATAAACCAAAAATAAGCTAATGTTATCTGAAGAGGGTGTAGTTAAAATAACTAATAGTTATTTCAAAACGCTACAGGTCAAATCCACCAAAGCCAGCTGAGTATTCCTCTCAGCTGTTCGCCCCTCCGCTGACAAGTCAGAAACCACAGACAGACCCCTGCTGAGTATTCCTCGGAGATGTTTCCCTGCATATGAGTCCGAAAACGTGACCAGAACGCAACGCCTCCAGCCCATGCAGCAGCTCAACCAGCTGGGTTAAGAGTTCACACACAGATTAGTGCATCTGACCTGTGATTCAGCTTGACCTGTGGGATTGAGAGTTCACATGCAGCACGGCACCATCCACAGAGCCCGGGCTGTTTGTCAATTGGTCCTGCAGCTCCAAATTTGACGACAATCCGGATCCCACACATGCCAAACAGCAGAGCCTGATCGCCATGATCCAATTTGTAAACATCTTTGAGTAGTGGGAAAAAAAAATGTGTCCATCGCATTCCTAGACCAGCTGATCCAATTTATGGTTAAAAGTCCAGCGGGAGATGAAAGCAAGTTCTCCAGAGAAAGTAGACAGGACAGAGAGTCGGGGAAGACGGGGAGGGAGGGAGAGAAGAGGAAATGCGTCCACTCGCCTCAAGAGCCAGAGAAGAATCTGTTTGGAGTCAGACCACGCAGCAAATCCAGGACCTGGACCGGGTCCAGGGTAAAAGGGGGATGTGTCTGTGGAGATGCGCTGTGCCCCTGAGGAGCTACTGCAGCCTGCAACAAGCTCAACACCTGGCACTCCTCCTCCCCCTGAACTAGACCACACCAAGCATGTAGCTTGGACTTAGTTCGGCTTGGAGGAGGTGCTGCCAAGCAAGTCGCGGACCCAAGGCAAGAACTTGGCAGAGTTTGGTTAGAACACTGGCCACGCTTCGCATCAATCAAGCACGGACTGGCTCTCTGATGAACCCGAGTTTCTGGTGGACCGACAGTCCTGACTTTTAAAAATTCATCTGGTCCATAAAAACAGGAGATCAGCGAGTCCACTGAAACTGGGTTGGGCCAACATCATTCCCTATGGCAAGCCATTTAAGCATTTATTACATATCCTTGATTTCAAGTGACGTTTCAGTTAATTAATTTTACTACACTGACTAGTTCAAAATTTGCCACAACTAGTTCAGAAAACAATGTACTAGTGAGTAAAAATTCATACTAGTAAGAATTTTTTGCTAACTAGTCACATTTTTTGGTAAACTAGTTGAAGCTAAAACCACACTAGTCGGCCAAAAAAACTGCACTAGTATTAGTAGGCTTTTTATGCACTAGTTGACTCCTAGACTGAACTAGTCAATGACTTTGTCATACATGTTAACACGTAAGCACTAAAAAACATTACATGTTGGACTTCCGGGAGATGGTGTAGGAGGAAAAGACGTGCCTGGTAACCACTCCCTGAGACAGAAAGATTAGGCCCACTAAAGCTCGCATTTAGACAACTTATTTATAGCGGAACATACGACTGAGAGGAGAAGACAGAGTAAAGAGGTGGACAAGGAATAAATATGCCTAGAGCACAAGACAGAAGCGTGCCAACAAAAGCTAGCACCGCAGCGGAGCAAGCTAACACTAGCTCGGAGGCTAACGCGACGCCAAACGACCTACTGAAGGCTACAGAAGCACTTAAGAACGACCTAAAGGGGGACAATGATAATCTTCAAAAGGACATTACCTCTTTACGCCAAGAGTTGACCAGTAAACTCGACAACATTGCTGAGGAGATGGGTTGTCGGTAAGAGTGGACGAGGCAGAGACTCAAGTGGGGCTAGTGGAGGATGCAACAGTGGAGTTGTCGGTGGCGATTACCGAGTGGATTAAACGACAAAGGAATATCCAAAACAAGCTGATAGACCTTGAGTCCAGATCTAGGAGGAACAACATTAGACTTTATGGAGTGGCAGAAGGCAAGGAAGGGAAATTGATGTCTCTGTTCATCATAGATCTTGTAAAACGGGAAATAGAACTCCCAGCCGACCTGGACCTCAAAATCCTGCAAGCCCACAGAGTCTTCACAGCCAAACTCCGAATGAATGTACAGCCGAGACCAATTATTGTCAACTTTCAGGAGTTTGCAATGAAAGAAATGGTCTTAAAAGACGCTTGGAAGAAAGGTCAGATTCATTTAAAAGACTCGTATATTCACTTTGACCATGATTATGCAACTGAGGTGGTTCAAAAGCGCTGGGAGTACCAAGGGATTAAGAAAGCACTGAAAGAAAAAGGGATCCGTTTCCAAACACCTTTTACTAGCATCCGGATTCATTGGGATGATGGAATCCGAGCATATAGCAATGCACACGAAGCTGGTATGGAGTTGCGCAGAAGAGGCATCATTGTGGAGATACCTGCAGTGCCAATGGAAGAAGATGCGGTAATATTCCGTTTGCAGAAGATCATCGGTGAGCGGCGGGGGGTCCCCCTAGCTACAACCTGGATCATCAATGACGCGACGGGCAAAGCAGCTGAGAAGGTTTCAAAGATCCGATAAGTAACAAAAACGGGGAGACCTTGTTCAATGGGAGGAGCAGAGGAGCGGTGTCAGGGAAAGGAGAGAAGACGTTTGACAGATAAGATGGAGGCATTCTTAAGGTGTGCCAAAACTTACATAGGGCCCTCTCCTTATGGGAGCAGATACCCTAAACCAGCCAATGGGGATGAGGGGTAGAGCTGGAGTGATTCATTGATGACGTCGACGAATCAATTTAAAAAAACGTCGACGTCAAATCCGGAAGTCGACGCGTCGCACGCACTCGCCACAGGCACGCGAGGAACCAAAACAAAGCCGCATGGAGAACAGAACTCCGTCTCTAACAGCTTTCAGGCTCAGCAGCTTGCACTCCCAAGCTCTACATGTCTCCAGAACACAACCCACCGCCACACCTCAAGGTTTTAGGAATACTTTAAACGCAGCAAAGGACAGAAATCCGCTCCAGTGGTGGAAGGAGAATGAAAAGAGACTCGCTGCCATGGCTGTTGTGGTAAAATCCTGCTACATGTACCTTCTGAACGTTTGTTCTTAGATTGTAAGCAAAAAAAACTAGGCTCACCAAAGAGCAACACATTCCTCTACAGTAGGCATCACCAAATGGAGGTCCGATCCCAGACCCGTTCAGACCGGGAAAACCCAGAACCTGGTCCTGGGGACGGGGGGCAGCCAGGGAGACACCCAAGCGCTCCTGAGGAGCTACAGGGGCCCGCGGTTAGCGCAACACCTGGCTCGCCCCCTGCCCTAACTGGACCGCACCATGCGGTTCGGTTCTCTTGGTTCGGATCGGAGAAGGCGACCGTCTGCAGCGGTGCTCGCGCCTGTCGCCACGGGAGCACGCGCCGCTCTTCTAGCTGTGTTTCTCAGTATAACTGTCAACAGTTGTGGCTTAAACAATATTAACACTAAAACCACACATTTATCTGTCAGTGACTTTATCGGAAGTTAGTCTTCCTTTAACTCCAGTTGTTTTCAGAGACTCACGTTAAATACTAATAACCTCCAAAAGTAGTTTCTTTAGCCAAATATAAATATAACTGACTCCCCCTGTTCTACAGCGATTCAGAGTGTAATACAGAGGAGGAGTAAAGTGTGGTGATGAGGGAGGAACACAGTGGTCAGTGCTATATTGCACACACTAACAGAATAACAGTTCAGTTTTATTTTGGGACTATGAAATAGTTTAACTAACACACTCAGGAGTGTATGCTGTGAACTACACAGTGTTTGTTTTTGCTCTGCAGTTTTTAAAATTTTAAAACAAGAGAGATTTATGTCAAACTGCAGCTCTTCCTTAGAAACTGTCATTCTATTTTGTGTTAAACACTCAGGAATGTCCATACTGTTTTTCCAAACCTTCAAACTAGAGTTATTGTACTGTAAAATAACAATTTACTGACAGCTTTTCCATTTATTAGAATGCTGCTTTGATTCTGTTTTAAGCAGAAGATGTTTGGCTGTGGAAAACAGTTGTACATTTAAGTAATTTATAAATTTTTATTTTTTTTTTTGGGGGGGGGGTATCTATTTTAAATTTTATGGTTTTTATTAATCATGCCACAGAAAAATTATCGTTAGAATTATCGTCTAATCATCCATTAGAATAGTCGACTGTTCGATAAAATAATCGCCCGAATAATCGTTTTAAAAATGATCGGTTTCCCCCAGCCCTAACGAGGGGGGAGAATCACTCTCCCCACATGGTGGAAGACTCAGATATTTTTCGTTCTTTTGTATTTTAGTTAACTCAGTTGATCTTTTTCGTTGTTTATCTGGTTCAGTAGGTTACAACGGGATTGATTCCAGCAGTTTATTTATTTATTTTATTTCACCTTTTCTGTTTTTTCTTTTTTTGTGGGATCTGCCATCCCTGCATGCATAAGACATGAGTCGGCGGGGTAACTTGAAAATAGTGACATTAAACGTAAATGGTCTTGGAAACCCTATTACTGTAAAAGGAGTAGAGTGTTAACGAAGCTAAGAGTGGTGGCACAGGAGATAGATTAGATAGGATGGATGGATGGATAGATAGATACTTTATTCATCCCCAGAGGGGAAATTCACAATTCCAGCTTCACCGCGAAATACAGATGACATTAGAAAAAACAAGAAAGGTTAAAAAATAAAATAAAAATTATAACAATACAGGGCTGTACAGTGCGACATATATGTCGCACATGCGATTAAAAAACAGTCTGTGCTACAAACTATTTTTAGACGTAGCACTTGTGCGATCAGGGTTTCCTCTACATGTAATTGATCGTGGCGCACCGCCACACCGTCAGAATTAACTTAATATATATATATATTAAAAACAATGTCAGGTGGCCTCAGCGGGTCTCCAACCCAGCGCTAGAACTCAGACGCGGTGCCAGTTCAGAGCATCTTGCCTGGCAGCGCAACGCGCTGCATCCGCTGGCTCGGGCACGTCCTTCGTCTCCGTTTTGATCATCCGACCAGAGCCATTCTGGATTTTGACCCGAGGGCCGCAGCCTGGAGACGACCACTACGTAAACCCCGGCCGCACCCGATGGTTCCATGTCGTTGCGGGCGACCTCCCAACAATCCGGAGTTGCCGTCATGCCGTGGCGCAGCTGGCACAAGATCGCCAGTACTGGAAACACCTAGGCTCAACGCACTGGTGCGGGACGACACCCGACCCTTCGCAGCAGCCGTGATGATGATGATGATGAAACAATGTAAAGCATATTAAATATATATAGCCTATATTTGCGCACTTGTATGGATTAAAGTTCTGCGTCGAGTCGACTGGCGTGTCTAGCGACGGAGTTCCATCAGTTCTAGCTGTTCGGAAAAAAACTCTTTGTGACTCTGAAAGTGTCCCTGTGCTTCAGACACACATTAAACCAGAGGAACTGATAAATCTGAACGGGTCACACTGATGTCTGTTAACGAGTCCACGGTCCGAGTCAGGGGGAGACGAGGCTTCACACCGGAGTCTGACCCCGCTAAACGCAGCTCAGCCCCAGGGGCGTATCTAGAACTTTTTCCTTGGGGGGTCCAGGCAGGGGCAAAGAAGGGTGGCACAGTAAAAGGTCATTATATTTAAATTATATTTAAATGCTCTGCAGTCTTGGACTGCAATGGACTGCAGACCAAAGTTTTAATAACATTTATTTACTGAAGTAAAATCTGTTTAGCAAGAACTATGCAGCAGATTCAAAATCAGGAGACAAATGAACATTTTAAAACATCACAGTCTCACTGTACACCATAAAAACTGTCTGCCTGTGAATTTGCTTTCAACATCGAAATTAATAATGATAATAATAATAATAAATTTAACTTATATAGCACTTTATGTTTCACAATCTCAAAGTGCTACAGAGCAGAAGCTTAAAATAGATGAGTCAAAGTTCATAAAATAAGTAATATAAAGTAGAATTATAACAGTTTCTGCATTTTATTAATAAATCAAAGATTATAACAGCTGAAAACATCTGTTTTTGTGGTTTTGTGCACACATTTCTCAGCTCACACTCGCACTTTGAAAAAAATCTACACTAATTTGAATGAATAAATGTTCTTCTTGAAATTACATTGACATATAAACATGTTTAAAGATATTTCTTGTTATTGTGTTTTCACAATTAGCACTTTCTCAGTGTGTTAAAACGATGGGTACTAATTTTGGCTTTAGAGATTGTAGCTGAATTTTTATGCTGGTGCTACAACTTTTTGTTCTGTGCTACAAAACCTGCAACCTTTGTAGCACCAGTGCTATGAGCTAAAAAAGTTAACGTACAGCCCTGCAATACTTATCATTTATCGTTGTGGTTAAGGTGCATCATTTGCAGTGTATACTGCCATGTGGATCAGTTTAGAGCTCCCTCCCCCAGGGGGAGTTAAAGAGCATATTTTAAGTTAGACACTCCCTTAAACAAATGTTTAGAGAAATATAATAGAAACTTTTTCTGAATAAAAATTTACACAAATTCAGCTTATTTAGGCTCTTGGATTCGTTTTTGTGAGAATTGTCAATTTTGTCACCAAACCGGAAGTGACGACAGTTCAGGGAGACCGTTCGTTCTCTATATAGAAAACTGATCCACTTATCACTGCTTGTGATGAGCAAAACAAACCCCCAGAGTGCCGTTATTTTATTACTTTATTACTATAGTGAGAAGTTATTTTATTAAGATAAAAAAAAAAGCTATAAACAATCAGTCCTGTAAGGCTGTACCCTGTCGGTCCAGCTGTAGACCTTGACCCACCTCCTCACTTGAGTCTGGATAAAATACCAACGTTTAGCACCAGGTTTTTGATCATCAGAGCTCCAAACATTGAGCTGCGTTCAGGTGGATTGTTAAGAAATGAAAGAGTTTATAAAAAGTTTCACAGGATACAGCTAAACGGTTCGAGGCTGACCGAAACAGTGTCGGGTCAGGCTGGAAACCCCGCTGGGAATCCCCTCTTGGGAGCCGCTGGGAACGGGAAGCCCCTCTGGAGAGCATCGCGGTATGGATTTACTGTACCCCGCCAGCCAGGTGAGGGTCAGACACCTGAAGGAAATGCTCTCATGAAATCGCGGATCGGTACTGGACTACGACCCACCACGAACCGTACCAAACCTGGCATGCCCTGCTGAAAAAACCAGCATAGACCAGCATATGCTGGTTCCAGCATATGTTGTGTTTTGGTGCTGGTATGCTGGTCCATAGTGATCCATTAGTTCAACCAGCATAGACCAGCACCAAACCAGCATAGACCAGCAACAAACCAGCATAGACCAGCAACAAACCAGCATAGACCAGCATTGACCAGCAAACAAATCATGATGGTCTTGATTTATATACAGGTCAATGCTGGTCTATGCTGGTTTGGTGCTGGTCTATGCTGGTTTGGTGCTGGTCTATGCTGGTTTGGTGCTGGTTTAGCTGGTAGACCAACATGATTCAATGCTGGTCTATGCTGGTTGAACTAATGGATCACTATGGACCAGCATACCAGCACCAAAACACAACATATGCTGGAACCAGCATATGCTGGTCTATGCTGGTTTTTTCAGCAGGGTGGAAACGAGACTCAAGTCTCCCCGTTAGCTCCTGTTAGCTGCTGCGTGCTAACAGCGGTTCCGGTGAATGGATCGAAGTAACGGCGCCTGTTTAGAGTCACACTGAATGTTTTTCGTCGGTATGTGGGACTCCATCACATCCAGTCCCGGACTAGACCAGGACCACCGGGGTTTTTCGTCCCCAAACAGAAGTCACCGTACCGGTAAGGAAGCCGTCTTGTTGTTGTCTCACTGTCCTGACAGACTGGTGATTGGCATTCACAAACATAATAATTTAGCATTTTTTATTAAAATGAATTCACACCGACTTGATTAAAGAGCGCTCTAACCTAAAACTAACAACTCATCGTCGACAGCGAGCAGGCAGCTGGCAGACTAGAGCGGTGCCAGTCTGAGATGTTAAAGTAGTTTAGCTTTAAAAAATCTACACAATGATTAAAACAAGCATCTGTTACACAAACTCCACACAACAAAGGGCTCAAATGATCATATTTATGGGATTATTGATCGTACAGAGTGTTAAATTATCCTACAAATACTTTATTTATCTACATCTGACAACACTGTAAGCAGCGCCACCTAGCTAGGAGCTCCCTTAGGTGACGTCACAGGTCCAAATATGAAAAAAAAAAAAAAAGCGTTTTTAGAAGCTTTGCAAAAAGGGACACTTTTGACTAGAAAAATGGTTTAAAAAACGTATTGTAAAACAAAATACCCTCAATGAACATTTCAAATAGTATTTTTGGACAGAGTCTTATCAGAATAAAAAAAAAAAAAAAGAACTTTGAATTTGCTCTTTAAAGCCATACTCAGTAGCCAGGTAAACAATGTAGCTTTTAACATTTTTTTTAAAGCCTCTTAACAACGTTCTAATATAGTATAGCCCAGTGTTTTTCAAACTTTTTTGGACCAAGGCACACTTTTTCATTGAAAAAATCACAAGGCACACCACAGGGTGAGGTGGGGGCTATAGTTGCTGGCCTAATAAAAAATCCAGTACTAACACCTGTCAGAACCAGACCGGAGTCACAAATCCACCCAACATCCACCAGACCAGATGAACTCTGAGCTCATTGATGGTTGATAATAATAATAATTTATCCTTTATTGATCCCCTTGGGGAAATTCATCTCTGCATTTGACCCATCCTCATTGTTCGAGGAGCAGTATAAAGCAGTAAAAGCAGCATAAAGTTATCAGATGAATTTGGTCCAATCAAACATTTTTAACACTAAAACAAATTAATCTGTCAGGACTGCAGCTGTTTTCTAAGGCTCACCCTGTTTTAATAGTTTTTACTGTAGAAACCTTAACATCTTTTGACAGTAAAGGACCTGATTAAAGCATCTGTCTTTTTTACCACATCAGATAACTTTTTTTTCACCTGTCAAAAAGTGACTGTAACATCCAGTTTATCTGTAATGGATTAAATCTGCCTTAAAATGTCTTTATTTCTCTACTGTTTATTTCATTATTCACATTATAGCATGCAGGACTCTGTCATCATGTTTTTGGTAGTAAAACTTTTGGGTGTATTTAAACATTAGTAATAAATGACAACCTGATAAAGTCACTGACAGATCAATGTGTTTTTAGTGTTGATATTGTTTGTTAAATTTTAAGTAATCAGTTATGCTGAGAAACACAGCTGTGACGTGCGCTCTCATTATGACAACATGCGCGAGCACAGCTCAGTTACTGACAGGTGATCAGAATAACGGGACCTTCAGCCAAAGAGAGGAGACACTGGAGACAAAACCCAGTGAGCCTCTCAGAACGTTAAAAAACCAGTTATGCTGAGGGGGTTTACTCTGACTTTTGTTTTTCTTTTTTGCCAAATGTGCGTCACGCAGGAACAAAGCGACATGATGACGACCCAACCCAGTGTCCGTGGACCTGCTGATCTGGTATTATGGACCGGTCAGATCAAAGTATGAATTTAAAAATGTCGGGACTGTCGCTGCTCCACCAGGAAACACAGCCAGTCCAGGACTGGTTCTCCTGATCGGGGCAGCGGGGCCGCGACCGCTTGCCTCCCCCTAGCCAAACCACAGACTTGATGTGGTCCAGTTCGGGGGAGGAGGCATGCAGGTGCTGAGCGTGCCGCGCGTAGAGCGCACAGCCTGGACCACGTCCAAGTCTTGGACTTGCTGCGCGGTCTGACTCCAAACAGAACCGGAGTCTGTCATTTGGTGATGGCTGGAACAGACACGCGATAATGGAATATTATTAGCGGATAATAATTAGTTTTCAAAAAAAAAATTTAAACCAATGGGTGAATTTGAATAATTTCCCGTGGCACACCTGACAATCTCTCACGGCACACTAATGTGCCGTGGAACAGCGATTGAAAAACACTGGTATAGCCATAAATATATCGTGGAGATAAAAAAAAAACCCGAAAGAAATCAATAAAGTGGTTGTCTCTCAGTTCTCTAAAAACTTCAGCCAATCCTATTGTTCGGACCTAACGATGGACTCTATTGTCCAGATCTGTCTGCTGCATTTCTGCACTGCTTGGATAGGCATTAATCCACCCGGACACATTTTGGGGCAGAACACCTCGGAAGTGAAAGTGAAAGTAGAAGTGGCGGTTAGTGCTTCCATCAACTCTGCTCAGCTCCTTCTTCACCACAACAGACCGGTTCAGCGTCCGCATAGCTGCAGAAGCTGCCCCAATCCGCCTGTCGATCTCCCGCTCCCTCCTTCCCTCACTCGTGAACAAGACCCCGAGATACTTGAACTCCTCCACTTGAGGTAGAACCTCTCTCCCGACCTGGAGTTGGCAAGCCATGGCCTCAGACTTTGAGGTGCTGATCCTCATCCCAGCCGCTTCACACTCGGCTGCGAACCTCCCCAGCAAGAGCTGAAGGTCAGAGCCTGATGAAGCTAGGAGGACCACGTCATCCGCAAAAAGCAGAGACAAGATTCTCCTGTCACCAAACTCAACCCCCTCCACACCACGGCTGCGCCTAGAAATCCTGTCCATAAAGGTTATGAACAGGACCGGTGACAAAGGGCAGCCCTGGCGGAGTCCAACCCTCACTGGAAACAGGTCCGACTTACTACCGGCTATGCGGTCCAAACTCACGCTCCTCTGGTACAGGGACTGAATGGCCCTTAACAAAAGACCATCCACCCCATACTCCTGGAGCGCCCCCCACAGGTTGCCCCTGGGGACACGGTCATAAGCCTTCTCCAAATCCACAAAACACATGTGGATTGGTTGGGCAAACTCCCATGACCCCTCCATCACCCTAGCGAGGGTAAAGAGCTGGTCCACAGTTCCACGACCAGGACGAAAACCACATTGCTCCTCTTCTATCCGAGGTTCAACTACCGACAGAACCCTCCTCTCCAGTACCCTGGAGTAGACCTTTCCAGGGAGGCTGAGGAGTGTGATCCACCTATAGTTGGAACACACCCTCTGGTCCCCCTTCTTAAAAATAGGAACCACCACCCCGGTCTGCCACTCAACAGGAACTGCCCCCAATGACCACGCAATGTTGCAGAGACATGTCAACTACGACAGTCCTACAACATTCATAGCTTTCAGATACCCTGGTCGGATCTCATCCACCCCCAGGGCTCCGCTGCTATGTAGTTTTTTGACTACCTCAGCGACTTCTGCCCCAGAGATTGGACAGTCCGTCCCCAGGTCTCCCAACTCTGGTTCCTTATAGGAATGCATGTCGGTGGGATTGAGGAGCTCCTCAAAGTATTCCTTCCACCGCCCGACTATAGCCCCAGTTGACGTCAGCAGCTCCCCGTCCCCACTGTAAACAGTGTGAGCGAGTTGCCGCCTTCCTCCCCTGAGACGCCGGATGGTTTGCCAAAACCTCTTTGGAGCCGACCGATAGTCTTTCTCCATGGTCTCACCAAACTCCTCCCACGCTCGGGATTTTGCCTCGGAAACTGCCATTGCTGCACCCCATTGCCATTGCTTGGCCCTTTGATACCTATCAGCTGCCTCTGGAGACCCACAGACTAGCCACGCCTTGTAGGCCTCCTTCTTCAGCCTGACGGCTCCCCTAACCTCTGGTGTCCACCAGCAGGTACGGGGGTTACCACCACGATTGGCACCGGTTACCTTGCGACCACAGCTAGCAACAGGCGCCTCAACAATCGCAGAGCGGAACAAGGCCCTTTCGGACTCGATGTCCCCCACTGCTCTCGGGACGCGGTCAAAGCTCTGCCGGAGGTGGGAGTTGAAGACCATCTTGACAGGCTCTTCTGCCAGGCGTTTCCAGCAGACCCTCACTATGCATTTGGGTCTTCCCCTGCCATCTGATCCAGCTCACCACCAGGTGGTGATCAGTTGACACCTCCGCTCCTCTCTTCACTCGAGTGTCCAAAACATACGGTCTCAGGTCAGATGATACAACTACGAAGTCAATCATCAACCTGTAACCTAGGCTGCCCTGGTACCAGGTGTACCGATGGGCATCCTTATGTTCGAACATGGTGTTCGTTATGGCCAACCTGCGACTTGCACAGAAGGCCAAAAACAGAACACCACTCGAGTTCAGATTGGGCGGGCCGTTCCTCCATATATATATATATATATATATATATACACAATACACATATATATTGTATGTATGTTTACACACACGTGTGTATGTGTTTATACATATACACAGTATATATGTACACAGTATATATGTTTACACACACGTGTGTAAACATATATACTGTGTATTTGGTTATATTGTCAAACATTTACCGGTAGTGGCTATAGTAATATTAAACCATGTTCACATCAGATTAAAGGTCCCATGTCATGGTTTTCCATGTTTTCTGACTTATCTATCATGTTGCAATGTTGAGTTCTCACCTTAAACCTGCCAGAAAGAGCAAAAAACAGCATCCATCTGTCTCCTAGTATACCTAGTGAGAAATTCTTCAAGATTTCAGACCCAGGTTTCAAACCGTTTTTTTCACTCCAGCCCGCTATGAGGTCATAGTGATCCAGACTTGCTTATATAGTAAATTCTCTGCCCACATGCACGTTCATGACACCTGGAGCGAGGAGAACGCCAGTGCTGCTGCCGCCATTGACCATAGACCGTGTAGTGTTTAGTTTCAGTTTCGTTTCTCTTTCACGTGACGACACTGCCCCCTACTGCAGCAGAAGTGCCAGGCTGCCAAATAAGGAGAAACCCAGCAGAACCGGAAGGCGGCGCATTCTTCTGATCTCTGAGTTGCTCGTTAGGAAATAATTACAACGTATTTTGTGTTATAACGGTGCAACGCTAATCTAGAGGCATCAAAGATTACATCTGTTAAATATAAATTGATTTAAATACCGTGTCATGGGCACTTTAAGAACTCACATTTTAATTTTAAAGTTTTAACTGTCAGAAAAAAGTTTCCATTCTGATAAAGAGGATCTTAGGCCTAGATGTCAAAACACCATTTTAATCTAACTTTTTACTGAAACAATAGAGTTCATAAATGTTAATAAAGCAAAGAAATGATAAGACAGAAGAGAAGTTCTTTTTATTTTTTACCACACTTTCTATTACAGAGCAGAGCTTCAGTGAGGTACTGAACTCAAAATTAACACATGTCACTCCTCACAATATTTTTGGTGGATTAACTGACATGAAGCCTGACCACAGACTAGACAGACCAACCCTGAACAAGTTGTTTGCCATGCTGAGAGCTGAGCACCATGGGAGCTCTGGAAGGGACTTGAGCTTAAAGCAGCACTCTGGATTATTTCAGCAAGAGAGCAGTTTTTGAATCTAACGTCCAAAGGCTCCTCCTCAAAACATCTCGACACGCGCGTCCGGTCGCGTGTGCGCGCGTGCACACGGCGCATATACGTTGCGGATATGAACTGTACAGCTCAATGTGTAGGGTTTAATCACTCACAGTTCACAATCTTATTCCAACACTACGAGGGTCTGATGAGCCCTCTCTGTCCCTGCTGCTTCTGATATTAGCTCTGTTAGCAGCGAGCTGCTGCTGGACTCTGAAGCTGAACTTGACTCGGCCCTGGATGAACTTTCTGACCAAAATAAACGCATAATCCTGTCAAACCTTGCCATTCTGTGAGGTGAAAGGTTTAAAAATAAAAATAAATCCATCTTTAGCTGGGGAATGGGTAGGTTTTTAGTAGAAATGAGCCGTGAGGCAGAGACGCAAACAGAGAAACACACGGAGCGTCCTGTATGACAGCGCCCCCTACTGGTACAAGTTTGGTCAATGCGCGTGCATGTTGAGAGAATGCAGACATTTGAATTTTATTGGCTAAAAAATGTCGGCGGCAAGAAATAATGGAAAGGGGTCTCTAGGAGGAAGGAGGGTCTTCATCAGAATGACAGATGTTGTGGAACTCAACCCATAGATCATAGTTTAGACCTGAAATATCATTTAAAACATTTAGAAAACTTTGATACAGAGAAAAATAATCCAGAGAGCCGCTTTAAGCCAGGGGCTGAAGCAAAATATTTTCATCCGACGGAAAATCAGCCGCTCGCGGGGGGTGTTGGTTATAGGTAGTAAGCGCAGCTCCTTTTGAAACCGGCAGGTCCAAACAGACTTCTGTCCAGGTGGTGGAAGCACATAGTAAAATATGCAAAATCAATGTAATAATATAATTAATTATTCATTATTTTCGTAAAGAAAAACAACAAATTTAGATGCATGCTCAGACCAGAGTTTGAACCCAGGACTCCAATGTGAAGTGTGGTTGCTCTACCACTAGACCATGGTTCTTTACTCTCTTTTGTTCTACTTTTTCTCAGTGTGACTCATTCCATCTCCTACCTGTTACGTTCGTGTGTGAGAGGGAGTCTGATTCGCGGGGCTGAAAACGTAAATAACCATAATAATTTGCTGAGCTGCAAGAGAAAATTTTTTTCTTTCAAAAACCGTTTGAACTTTTTTATAGCACAAACCATTGTGGAGTGCAGAAATGTGTCGAAGACGCGCTGGCGTTAAGGGTAAATGTGAGACAGTGTCTAAAGTTGTGGAACGTGTCAAAAGTACCATAATGAAAACACAGGACAATCCTGCACAAAACGAAACATCTGGTCACCCTAAGCTCTAGCGTATATCCTGGACTGAGGTACCGTATATACCGTAACAGGTATAAAATAACCCAGAAAACCACCCCTTTAAGTAAATAAATTAATTAAAATAATCAAAATGTTGGTCTGCTGTTTAAAACTGCAGAGCATTTACTGTATTTGCCTGAATATAGGACAACCCTGATTATAAGACGACCCCCATTTTTCAAGACTTGATCTTCAGAAAAAAGAATAAATTCACTTTATAAAGAAATGTTTTTTAGTTAAATTTTGAGAAAATAATTTATATGATACCTTAATTACAGACTGCTTTAATATTTGCTTATTAACCAGACAGGAATTAAAGTTCTCTGTGACATATTTCAGTCAATTGGAAAAAAGGAGAAAAAAGAAGCTCTGGTCAATTTCCTCCTGTCTTCATCACTGGCTGAGTGGGCCCTCCCTCTTTCCTCTCTTTTTCTCTCTCTCACTGAGACTTTGTGTGAGTGTGTGTTTGTGTGTGTGTCCAGCCAGTACTGTAATACGTCAGACGCGCAGCTTCAGAAACGGGTCCTGTCTGTGGACGTCAGGCAGCGCTGGATTCTCAGGTGTTTTTCAGGCTTGAGGAAGAATGCGTGTGTGAATCGAGCGACACGCTCACCTGTACAGAGCTCAAATTGAAAACACTGCAGCCGCAGCGGGTCCAGTAATCCCAAATCACCGAGGTCCGACAGAAGGTGTCGGCTCCTTACGTACTAAACAGAACCGGACTGAACCAAAAACCCAAACTAGTCAGAAAACGCCAGAAGCTGGAGCTGGACTTTGCCATCAGGTGATTTAATCCTCAGTGGACCTGTAACTTTGAGGTGGAGCAGACGTCTGGGACTGCTCGCGGTCTAAGAGCTGCTTCCTGCAGGCGCCGCTTCTGCCGTTTGAACATAAAGCATGCACCCCCTGCTGGGGCGCGATAGTAAGACGACCCCCCCCCCCCCCCCCCCCCCCCCTTTTAAAATTATTTTTAATGAAAAAAAAAACCTTGTTGTATTTTCGGGCAAATACGGTAAATACAATTGACTTTTTAGTGGGCCACCCTTCTATAATCTTTGCCCCTGCCTGCCAAGAGATAAGTTCTAGTGCATCAGCACGGCGATCAGCTGCTGTTTAGTTTCACTTTAGCAGCAGGTCACTCTGCTGGCTCAGGGGTCATTAAATGGGTCATTTAGGATCTGAATTTGAGTTCTCCTGGTCTAATGTGTGTCTGCTGCTGAATTTCAGAAACATGTTAAACATCGGAGAATTTCTCCTCCGATCAGCTGATCGCTGCGGTGCGAGGGAGATTTTTAGCAGCACCAGTGAGGGATGAGGCCGCATTTGCGCCAAAAAGGTCTCATCTAAAGCCATTTTCAGTGCTAAAATATCAAATATCATCAAGTCAACACATGCAAGTCGAGTCAAGTCGCAAGTCTTTCTAGATTTTACCAAGTCGAGTCAGAAGTCATCAAAATGATGACTCGAGTCCAAGTCATGTGACTCGAGTCCCCACCTCTGCTATTCATCACCTTAAATTTGAATATTGTATTCCATAAGTAATGTATTTTAAGTAGCTCTGTGAACATTGTAACTCTTACAATTCATGTACCTATACTGTGAGCCTGGCATCGGCATTTCATTTTATATGTAAACCAGTGGTGTGTTTGTTGAACAACGATAAAAGCAAGTCTAAGTCTATTTGAAATTTGGAATGTGTAGGTTTTTTCTACAGGGCCATAATGAAACAGTGTTATAATAAGGACAGATATTGGCAAATGGAATGTTGTTTGTTTGACATTGTTTCATGTAGTACAGCATTCATGTGGTGTAATGGTAAACCCAAATTATGCATTTTTTAGTTTCTACAACAAAAACTTATGATTTTGAACCAAACTTTAAAAGTTGAAAAATATTTTGGGGTCAGATTGAACTCATGTGTTTTGCTTCAGTCTTCAAACAAATACTCAACATAAATAAAAGTGCTAGAAATAAATGGAAAAAATCAGCAATGAACATAAAAACAACACCGGAGAACTGTGATAGATTAGAATCTGAAAGTAAAAACAAAACTGAGTAGAACAAGTGAGTGACAACAAATCAAACCCTGTTGTGTGATGAAGGCTCAACCAAGAAAGACAAAACATTCTAAAACAGGATGGAAAATGAGCTGAAGGCAACACAAGTCACCAACAGTAATAATCTGAAACACACACATGTAGAACATGGATTTACCACACACGCAAGAAACTGAAGGCAAAGTAAAGAATATGATCAAATGATTAAAAATAGGAGGAGAATTCAGACCATGACAACTTCCCACACCTGTTTCAATCCAATATCTTGATGACATAACATAACTTCATTATCATTTACAGACTAAAGAAAACATCAATTCAATGATGCCATGAGTTTTTTTTTTTAATGTTTCTATCAATTGCTACTTCAGGAAGTTAAAGTAATAAGTTGGAGCACCACATCCAGGTGCTTAGCTCCTGCGTAATGGTCCCGCAGCCTTTTGAGTGAAAGCAACTCTCTGATCTTACTAATGGTAAATGGAACTCCTGAGATGTTTTCTATAAAATGGTGTTTAGTTAGTCCAAAGGACTGCTTTGAAGCTTTAAAGTGCATAAATAATGAGGCCTATTAGATAAGCGAATAATGTCATAGTCAACAATTGCAAGTATTTTCTAGAAAATAAAACTCATAAATATTAACAATTTGTCTGATTGGATGAACAACCCCACCCAGTGGTTCTGCTGTATCATGTGTCCCCTGGAAAATGTCTCTCTGTCCTAAGGCCCTAGAATTTTTAAACTATGACTTCCTTTCTTATCTAAATGTTTTCATGATTAACATTACTGTTCACAGTGGATGGGAGACCATTTTTGGCTGCTTCAACTCCTGCAGCCTTTCATGTGTGTGGTGTGATGTTATGGTGAGCTGAGGTGAAAAGGTTCACTGCAGCCTTTCAGGACTTACACACTTAACTCTTACTCTCAAATCTTTTAAAAAGAATCAAAACTATGTTCACGATTTGGGGGAACAACTTTTCAGGAACCACAGGAAAACAGGCTTTGACCTGAAAAATGTATACGTTTCATCAGGACAGGAAGGAAGTTAGCTAGCTTTAGCCTAGTTTTCAACATGAAAACTCATCAGCTGAAAAAAAGATGAGTTTATTCAAGACATTGTAACGGGATGAGCAGAGTGAAAAGTTCTGATATGAAAAATAATAAAGTAGTGTCATTTAGGTTGTAGCGTAATATAACCTGATTTTATCGTTATAGTACGGACACACTTCTACAAGGTTATCAGCTCAGTTTTGTCGGTTTTATGCTAAGCACTGTTAGCTACCTTCACTCAACTGACGGTTATGCAGGCATCTAGATTCACTTTGATTCAAAGGGAGACCTACGCACGTATATTTGAAAGGTATAACCCAGAAGCTGACTTAGACTTCAGTTATTTTATTAAAGAAAACAGATTGGATAAACAGACAGATATGAGGTAGATAGTTGCATCTTAAGAGATTCTTCTGATGTTATTAAGCTGAGAGTTAATGACGAGAGCCCGTGATATGTTAATATCTAGGGATCTCGGCTAGTTAGTTCTGAGGGGAACTAAGCTAACTTGATGGAGTGTTATTTATCAATAGCCTCGGGTTTACCAGGTCGGGTTGGTACCTACTGAACCGCTCCAGATCGCCTCGGCGTGGAGGTGTAGGAGGTTCGTCGAGTGCCGTTGTCAGACGAACCTCGGAGTTATCCCCGGGACCCGGAGTTGGTCCGAGGCACGGAGGGTCTGAGCGAGTCGGTGTCAGCGGCTCCATGATCGGCTGGTGCAGAGGCTAACCGGCTTTCCCATGGCAGGTGAAAAGAAGCAGACAGATGGTATCTGACTTCTTAGCCGGAGCAATGTTGTCATCGACCGGTGAGGCTGGCTACTCACGAGCTCGGTCGGCACAGAGGCCTTCCGTGTAGCGGAGGAAAACGGAGGCTGTGTTCTCTCGTCGTGGGGTTGACGAGAACTCAGGAGACTCAGCTCTTCCAGGCAGGAAGTTGGGACGTGGCCCGGTTTGGACGCGTGGACCAATGGGAACGGAGTTACCAAGTCACGTGGTTCTCGTCATTAGAAACCCAGGAAGTTTAATGGATTACTAATATGTTTTAACCTTTTAGCAAAAGTAGAAACCATAAAATAATACTGATGCAACATCAACATTCATGAATACTGGAAGAAGATGAATTAATCATATTAAGACATTTCTGGACAGTGGATTAAAAGGTAGTGTCTTTAGAATGAGACATCAAAGAGTCTTTAAGTTNTTTAGAGATTACCAGACACAGGGGCACCTGTGTCATTGACCTTCAGGAATTTGGAAGCATCCCACACCGGAAACAGAATCAGGAGGAAGGCACCTATCCAAACGGTGCCAGGAGACTGAGGAGTGGGGCAGTCCGTGAAGGGGTCGGCAGCAGCGGGGCGTCGTCGATGAAGAGTTCCAACCCAGAGCAGCGTCGGCAGATGAGTCGCAGACGAGACCAGTTGGGACCTTGGACGTCCGGCGGCTGGACAGCAGAGCAGAAGAAAGGCACAGCACAGCAAAACAACCACAATCTGGTAAAGGGGCATTCAAAATGTGTGAATGTAGGCAGATTTGGTTAAAATAAACTAGAAAAATTAAATTAATCTAATTTTAAAAATAAGGCTATGTGTCATGCCATTACATTTAATTAAGGATTTAACCTATTTAAATGATTTAAGAGCTCTATTTTGTATAAAACTCTGAAGAGATTGACTTCACTCCCATGAGGTTACTCTAGGAGTGACACTTATAAGTGAATTTGGAAAGACATTACGTCATATTTTAAACTAAGTTTAAACTATTTAAAGTTTTGGAAATAACTTAGTAAACTAAGGATTGAGTTTTTGAGAACCAAAAATTGAGTTTTGGAAATTGTGAAATCAGTCATATTAGATCTGAAATCTAAAGTTTTAGAGGACATTTGTGTTAAATGGCCTAAAGTATATTTTATCCTTCATTTTGATTTGAGGAAGGTATATTAAAATGGATTGGCTCGCCTTTACATTAATTATTATGATAAAATAATTATTGTAAGTAGTAGAAAATTAAACATTAAGTTTGATTTAAACATAAAGTAATTTTACTAATTTAATACAGCATTAGGCTGTAAAATAAAGGAACTCTGGCTAAGTTGTTTACCAGGATGGACGCACAGCTTACTGGAGTACAGCAGGCGACGTCAGCAGCTCAACCAGGTCTGTTTCCCATAAAAACACATGGTTAGTAACACATGGTTAAAAGGGAGGACATGAACGTGGACACACATTCACGCCACACACCGAAAAAGGGAGACAACAGGTGGAAACCTGGGAGGCCTCAAGTCACATCACCCTCTGAACCTGGCGGCGGCTGATGGTCCCCTGGATTGAAGAGGGGCTCTGTGGTTGGGGTTTGAGGGCTGATGTTGACCACAAACCAGGCAACCCTGAATGTAATCTGTGATGTCCCTGCGCATCAGTGGCCAAAATCCGATTCGGGCCAAGGCACTGAACGTAGCCTTGACACCTTTGTGTCCAGCGGACGGAGAATCATGAGCCTGAGAGATCATTTCTCCCCGTAGTGAAGGCGGCACCACGAGGACAGGTGAAGAGGGAGGCCTAGCCACGTGCATAAGCACCCCCCTTTCCATCCTCAGAGTGGCTCTAACACGAAAGAGAGAACGAAGTTCAGGTATAGAGTCAAGGTCGGCTGGAGAGGGTTGAGAAGTTTTTGGATCAGCCAGAAACCGGATCATCCTGCTGATAGCAGGGTCCTGGTCCTGGAGAGAGACAATGTCGTTTTCAGAGACAGCTGGAGTGACAGAGACAAACCCATCCGACGGTTGGTCGGAGGACGTCTTGGCGGCTTGAGCTCGCGTCACCACGCACACCTCTGCAGGTGCACGTGAATGAGAAGTGTCACTCTCAGGGGGTCCCTGGGAGTCAAAGTACCATGGCGTGCCGCAGTGGGCACCCTGTTTAGCCAACGAGTCGGCAAGGTCATTCTTATCTTTGTCCATGAGTAGGAGTTGACGGAGATTGTTATGCTCAACGTCGTCTACTAGAGCATCTGCTTCCTCCACAATCTTTTCGATGTGGGACAGAATTTCTGGAGGTCTCCCTGGAGGGAGGCTCTGTTGTTCTTCTACCAGACAGCGATGTTGAAGTCCGGCAGGGAGGGTTATGGGTTTGGGTTCTTTGCCTCGGGTCCACATCCTGGCCCTACCGTAATCAACTANGTTGCTTTTGTTAAGATTATAGCGCACCTCGATGTCGAAGCTTTGCAGCGCTAAAAGCCAAGAAGCAATGCGTGCATTAGTCACCACACCATCTCTGATGCGTTGACTGTTCAAGAAGGTCACGGGCTGGTGTTGAGTCTCAATGATGATTTTCTGGCCCCCAATGAAGTTGGAAAAGTGTTTAACTGCCCACATGGTGGACAGCAGGGCTTTTTCACAGTCAGAGTATTTTAGCTCTGGACCAGTCAGGGGCCTACTAGCGTAGGCTACGACACGCTTGTCGCAGTCGTGCTGTTGGTACAGACCAGCGCTCAAGCATTGGGTAGAGAAACCCACTTCCAGATGGAACTCTTTGTTACAATCGGGAAGAGCGAGGCAGGGAGCGGAACACAACGCGGCCTTGAGTGACTCCATGGCCTGCTGTTGTTGTTCTGTCCACTCGAAAGGCACATCTTTCTTTAGCAGTTTGTTTAGCGGTCGCGCTAACTCTGCATAATTTTCCACAAACTGGCGGGAGTAGTTGCACACCCCAAGAAAGCTCCGAAGTTCAGTGACGTTCGTTGGAGCCTTAATGGTGGTGACACCTTGTATCCGACCCAGCTGTGGCTGCACCCCGTGTGGTCCCACACGGAGGCCAACGAACTGTACCTCAGATCTGCACCATTGACCCTTTGAGACAGATATTTTTGCACCTGCCGCTGTTAGCTGACCCATTACGTGGTCTAGCTCGGTCAGGTGTTCATCTAAAGATGGTTGTCCAACCAGAATGTCGTCGACATAGATGATGGTTCCGCGCTGACGAGCGTCGGGACATGCCTTGTTTAAGAAGATGTTAAACTCAGAGGGAGAGTTAGAGTAGCCGAAAGGACACCGTGTGAAGGTGTATTGGCGGTTGGCAAAGGTGAAAGCCAACTTGTGTTGGTCGGATTCATGGACCGGTATAGTCCAGAATCCAGAAGCGATGTCAAGAGTAGAAAAGTACTTTGCCTCTCTTACCTTTGGGAGTTCCTGATCCAGGCGGATCGACGGCCACCGCGACAGCGAAACCTGTTTGTTTAGTTGTCGGTAGTCGATGGTCAGTCGCCATTTCCCGTTAGGTTTCTTAACAGGCCACAACGGCGCAGAGTAGGTGCTGTTACAGGGTCGAATGATACCCTTCTCCAACAGGTTGTCAATGATCTCCTGCACAGGTCCTTCGGACAGCAGGGGAAGTTTGTATTGTTTCACAAAAGTTGGAGGTGCACCCGCCGCTGTGGGGATTGTTACCTCATGGATTGTAGTCAGGCCACAATCCAAGGAGTCAACTGAGAGGGAGTCTTTGTACTTAAGTAGGAGTTGACGGAGCTTGTTACGCTCAACGTCGTCTACTAGAGCATCTGCTTCCTCCACAATCTTTTCGATGTGGGACAGAATTTCTGGAGGTCTCCCTGGAGGGAGGCTCTGTTGTTCTTCTACCAGACAGCGATGTTGAAGTCCGGCAGGGAGGGTTATGGGTCTGGGTTCTTTGCCTCGGGTCCACATCCTGGCCCTACCGTAATCAACTATTAGTTGAAGGCGATTCGTGAGGTCGTTCCCTGCAATGAAGTCGGCGTTTATGGACTCAGACACGTACACTGGGTGGTCGAATTCCATCCAACCGACCTCGAAGTGAAGGAGAGTCATGTGATGTATACGCTCAGACCTATTCACAAACCCCTGAATATCCACTTTACATGGAACCAGGTCTGGTGTGTAACCCTCTATCTCAGTGACCAGACAGATGGCGTCAAAGAAGAGGCGGGACATGAAAGTGAGGTCTGCGCCTGTGTCCATGAGCGCCTTAATGGTGAGCGCGTCCTCCACCCTTATAGGTAGGAGCGGCTTGTCTCTCTCATCTATTATGAAGTCACAGAGATAGGTCACCCCCCTGATGTAACTAGGAGGATGGACGTGGTGTTTGTCAGGTGGTTTAGCCCTCCTCTTTTCTTCAGGGTCCCTTTTAGTGACCCTGCGTTTACCCCTAGGAATTTTTCCAGCACAGACAGCTGCGATAAACGCCCTCAGTGAGTCTGTGGGGGATTCTTCTTCCCCCCCCTCTGAACTGGAGGCCTGTTCATCGACAGCAGTAGCTGTGATTGGCAGCATGTGTC
>SSNR01000180.1:215007-227302 GCA_006937965.1 Callopanchax toddi
GGGGGGGGGGGGGGGGGGGGGGGGTTGCGCAGCGTGGTGCTGACAGCACAGCTTAAACACACACACACAGAGAGGGAGGGAAAAAAACAGAAAGAGAGGGACCGGCGCCAGCCAGTCAGCCAGGTATATCAACGAGTTGGCAACACTGCGTCTGCGTGCGTTCTGCCATGTTGAATTTTCAACAAAAACAAAAGCTAGCAGCTGGGCGGACCGAAAGACGTTACCATCTCAGCCAATACACGTTGTGATGTCAAACCGTGCACAAATGCAAATCCGCATTTTTAAGTTTCATTTCTTACAGATTTTTTTTTTTTTTAAATAACCAGGGAACAGAGATTTTTCATGTTTGGCCTACATGAAGGCTCAGGGGGACCTATTAGAAACTATGAAAACCTGAAAAAAATGGATTCTGACAAAACCACCCCTTTAAACACTTTACAATGAGTTTAAAAGCTGGAGCTATGTTTTATCTTGTTAAGACACTTCTCTCATTCTAATTGGTTATCTTAAGACAACAGAGTTCTCAAAACTAATTCAGTTGACACGTCAACGTCAGTCTGCCTGCAGCCTGGGCTGGAACCTGCAACGCTGAGTTCTGCTGAGGGACACCGCTCCTCCTAGTCCCGGTGTGGGGGAGTCGCCCAAAACTCCCTGACGGGACCTCTGCTCTCTGCTGCCAAAGAGATGCATCCTCTCTAGACCAAACAACCAGGAACTGACTACGATGCTCCCAGCATGCCAGAAATGGTTATCACTGATCAAGGATCCAGGACTGTACCGCGGCCCGAGGCGACGCTGTCCCCAAAGGGCCCCCTTCTCCGTGTCTGGGGAAGACCACTTCAGGACGTCGAGACCACCAGAGCTGTCCAGATCCACCAGACTTCGAAACAGTAAGCTGAAACCACATTCTGATAACTGAGCAGTGTTGCCACAGTTACTTTGAAAAAGTAATCCGACTACTGATTACTCCCTTAAAAAGTAACTTAGTTACTTTACTGACTACTTGACTTTAAAAGTAACTAAGTTAGATTACTAGTTACTTTTTAAGTTACTTTTAGTGACATTCAGCTGCCAATGACTCCTCCTCCTGCCTCAACATTAAAATAACCTCCAGTTTTACTAAAACTCTTTATTAGAAGTGAATTTTAACAGCAAGTCAACAAAATGAATCTCCTGACATTAAAGTTGAACTTCCAAACTATTTCCTGAAAAAAAATTCTTGTTTTTTATGAAATATAAATTAAAGACAGTCTTTCTTGACCTGACATTTAACACTTTTATGGCAAAACTACCTTTTATAAAATAACTTGTTTATTACTGTAACTATTAAATTACTTTTAACATGTTTTATTAACATCAGAACATTTTAATGAACATTAGAACAAACCTTAATGTTATCATCTTTATCTGACACAAACTCTAAATCCTCACTGTATTTATTCCAGATAGAAAACGATCATCTCTCTCCTCCATAGTTTCTGTTTGTGTTGCTGTAGCTGGTTTTTACAGGATTTACCTGAAATCCAGGTCAACCCTAACCCTACCTGACCTCCTTTTTCTAAATATACTTTTTGGAAAAAGTTTTGTTTGACGACTAAATCTCATCTTTTAGAAAGATTTATTTATTCATTTATTTAAAAAAATCTAAAACATTTTTTTGAATTTAAAGTAAAGTAAAATGCACAACTATGACTAAAATGAATAATCTAGCTCCTGTCATCAGCACCGCGGTGAAGTTTTGAAGCTTTGAAGCGGAGGGTTTTAGGACCATGAGGAGCTAACATCAGCTCGTGTTTCTGCTGCTGCTTTGTTTACCGACTGCTGTGTTTGTCTGAAGGATGCGCCATCAAAACGTCTCTTTAGTTGCTGGTGAAGGTTCTCAGTCATCCAGGTCATGATGATAATCCAAAAAAGGGCTGGCGCTGCTTCATTCCAGCTTTTTGGAGCTACGGCTACATTCAGGCTGCTAGTGCCAGTCTGTCAGACAGACAGTCAGCTGTTCCTGCTCGGGTCGTTCTCCGTTTGTTCTCAGTCTCGCACTCCTTAATAAAGTCTAGATCCCGAAGATAAAACAAAGCTGTTGTATCAGAGGAGTTTACAAAAATAATGCCCAGATATTCAGGTAAATAGGCTACTTTATCACAGGTCAGTGACTCCTCCTCCAGTGGGAGCGACTCCGCAGCTGTGCATGTGTTGAAAACGTGACTTCACCTCATGCTGGGAACGTGACACAACGCCGCTTACAGAAATGCAGGAAGAAAATACATATTTTAAGGAAATGGACAATGATAGTAACGCACAGTGGCTCGAAAAAAATAACTTTAATCAGATTACTGGATTGGAAATAGTAGCGCGTTAGATTACTCGTTATTGAAAAATGACGTAATTTTAGAGCACTAACACCTGCAGCTGCTCCCCAACTGCAGGCAAAGAAGGAAGTCCTTTTAAATCAGCGGAGAGCCAATCACCAGCTCTCATCTGGGTGATTGGATGATGAGGTCCAGCTGCATATGGGCTCAAGCAGATGACATCATCTTGGAGCTGCAAGGGGAGAGGAGGAGGAGGAGAAAATCCACCCCTCAGGTTGGATCATTCAGGAGGGTGGGTCCTCTCATGCAGACTGAACAAAAACAAAACAAGGCTCAACAGAACAAGGCCTCCACAAAACTGAGGGGGCCGTAACAAACGCGCTACTTAGTAACGCGTTACTGGCAACACTGTAACTGAGTGGTCTCTTAATAAGTTTAATAGCCAAATTAAACTACTCTAAATTTCCTTTAGCAACTAAAGTAACTAGACTAATACTAGTCTAATAAAAACAGACTCCAGCTCTCCTTTAAACTCATAATTACACACCTTACAACATTACTCATCATGTTTAAGAGTTTATTATGATTCAAATGAATCTACCTCATCATTCAGCACTGTTACATTCTCCATGTACCATCTTAGCCTTTTTATAAAATTTTTTAAATGATTGTAAATCTTTTATTTTGTCTTTGTTTCAAATTATTAAAGGTATTATTCCCTGAAATACAACCCAAAAAAAGAACCTAGTTACTCTCAATAAATATTATCCATTTCAAAAGGGTTAAAGGCATACTCAGTAGCCAGGTAAACAATGTAGCTTTTAACGTTTTTTTTTAAGCCTCTTAACAACGTTCCAACATAGTATAACCAATAAATATATTGTGGAGATTAAAAAACCCCGAAAGAAATCAATAAAGTAGTTGTCCCGCAGTTCTCTAAAAACTTCAGCCAATCCTATCGTTCGGACCGAACGATAGGATTGGACAATCCAGCTGTCTGTCTGCCGCATTTCCTCACTGCTTGGATTGGCATTAATCCACCCGGACACATTTTGGGGCAGAACATCCCGGAAATGAAAGTGAAAGTAGAAGCCGGGCTGTTAGCGCTTCCATTTTAAGATAAAAATACCAGAGTCCCCCTCAAAAAACACCTTTTCTTTTTTTGTAATTTAATTAAATTTTGTAATATTTTTATTAATTTTTCAACAATTCACATACATTGGGGACATTAGAACACTTTGGCAGAGATAACCTCTGTAAGTATAGTCTAGGATATACATACAGGAGTAGAAGAGAGAAAAAAAAATAAAATAAGAATTACATATTTATGTGTATTGTACTTTCATCATACAAAGGCTTGTAATAGAGTTTGAAAATACTCATTATGGCTTCTTAATAAATAAAATATAATCTTCCCAACTTGACATTTTTCAGAAAAAACAACACAGAAGAGAAAAAAAATAAAATAAAAATATGTCTCCAGTATTATCCTTTTCTTCCCCCCTCTCTCTCTCCCCCTTGTCCCTTTTAAAATGACAGAAATGAAGAACAAAAGAATTAAGCGGTTACATTTTTTCTACTCCAATACACCCCTCTCATTCCTCTCCCCCGTTGACCTCTCTCTCTCCAGTTTCTTCGACTATATGCAGATATTGTTTAGACAAAATCAGGTCTCAGTGGTCTTATATAGGTAGTCCACTTATTCCAAAATTCCTTAAATTTATCCTTTTGTAGTCATAGAAACATTGTGAGCCTTTCCATTACATATATTTGGTATATAGTATTGTACCAATCATCAATCGTCGGTATATCTGCCTGAAGTCATTTCTTTGTCAAAGTTTTCCTCTCTGACAAAAGAAGAATTCTAAGCAAGTATCTATCGGCTTCTATAGTAAAGTCAGCAGTCTCCAGGCCTAGATATAAATGTAAGAAATCAAATGGTACATTTATTTGAACAATATTTTGTAAACCCCTATGAACACCTTGCCAGAAAGGCAGAACCTTTGAACAGGCCCAGAATATATGGTAGTGGTTAGCTGTTGTATTACCACATAGTCTCCAACAATCAGTTCCTATATTTTGGTGAGCTTTCTGTGCTGGAGTGATAAAAAACTTCATTAAATTTTTCCATCCAAATTCTCTCCAATTTGTTGAGTAAGTTGTTTTCCATTGGGTCCTACACAATACTTTCCAGTCGGTGTCTTCTATCTCTATACCTGTCTCTTTTTCACACCTCTTCTTTACATATAAAGTATCAATAGACTTACTATCTTGGAGTCCCTGGTATAATCTTGTTATGATTTTTTAGTCACATTAGTATTGTAGGCCATTTGAAATATACCTAATATTTTGCTATCTCTTTTTCCCAAACACGTTTTCTGAATGGCTTCATATCTATTTCTCATTTGTAAATACCTAAAGAAATCGTGATTATTTAATACATGTTTTACTTTAAGGGTTTGGAAGTCTGCCAACTGTCCCTTATGTTCAAAAGTAAAGTAGGAGGTGAGGCCTTTGTTAACCCATTCTTTAAATCTCTTGTCATGGCAGTTAGGTATAAATTCACTATCGTATGCGCACCATCTTAACATAATCTCTGCTTTGGTCAGATTATTGTCTCTACAGACTTTATTCCAAACCTCAAAAGTTAATCCTATCCAAGGGTTATCAACATCATTCAGGCAAGTTTGTAGTTTTCTATCTGCTATTATAGCCTGTATTGGTGGACCTCCAGTATGTTCCTCGATATCGTTCCATCTAGCTGTAAAGGCGGGGTCACACAGACACACTAGTGGCCTCAACTGAGCAGAGAAGTAGTAATCTCTTAAGCATGGTAATGACAAGCCACCCTTATCTTTTGAGAGTTGTAATGTACTAAATTTTATTCTGGTTTTCATCCTTGCCATATATAACGGGAGATGATTTTATCCCATTCTGAGAACTGTTGTTTTGTAACTTCAATGGGGAGGGTTTGAAAAAGGTAAAGTAGGCGTGGCAAAATACTTATTTTTACTGATTCGATTCTATTTATTAACCCCAAGGTAGGAATGATGTTCCACCTTGACAGATCAGATTTAATTTTAGCATTTATTGGGCTATAATTAAATTCAAATAGTTTGCTAGTATCTTTACATAGGACCACCCCAAAGTATTTCATAGAGTCCTGGTCCCATTTAAAACTATATTTATTTTGTAAATTTTGTGAGGGGACAAAGTTAAAGGTTATCGCCTGTGTTTTTTGAATGTTTAATTTGTAGCCTAAAAGTGGTCCAAATTTCTCTAATGTGGGCATTAACTGGGGTAATGACTCCTCAGGCTGACTTAAATACCGTATTTGCTCGCATATAAGACGAGGTTTTTTTCATTAAAAATAATTTACAAAAGGGGGGGTCGTCTTACTTTCGCGCCCCAGCAGGGGGCGCATGCTTTATGTTCAAACGACAGAAGCCGCGCTTGCAGGAAGCAGCTCTTAGACCGCAAGCGGTCCCAGACGTCCGCTCCACCTCAAAGTTACAGGTCCACTGAGGATAAAAACACCTGATGGCAAAGTCCAGCTCCAGCCAGGTCTTCTTCTGGCGTTTTCAGACTAATTTGGGTTTTTGGTTCGGTCCGGTTCTGTTTAATACATAAGGAGCCGACACCGTCTGTCGGACCAGTGGACCGCGGCGGCTGCAGTGTTTTCAGCGTGAGCTCTGTACAGGTGAGCGCAGCGCTCGATTCACACACGCATTCTTCCTCAAGCCTGAAAAACACTTGAGAATCCAGCGCTGCCTGATGTCCACACACAAGACCGGTTTCTGAAGCTGTGCGCGCGCACGCACACACACAGTCTCAGTGAGAGAGAGAAGGAGAGAGGGAGGAGGGAGGCAGGGCCCACACAGCCAGACTGAGGAAGAGAGAACTTCTTTTTTCTCTCTTCCCCCCCCCCCCCAATTGACTGAAATATGTTATCACATAGAACTTTAATTCCTGTCTGATTAATAAGCAAATATTAAAGCAGTCTATAATTAAGGTATCATATAAATTATTTGCTCAAATTTTAATTAAAAATTGTTTCTTTATAAAGTGAATTTATTCTTTTTTCTGAAGATCAGTCTTGAAACATGGGGGTCGTCTTATAATCAGGGTCGTCCTATATTCGGGCAAATACGGTAGATTAGGATATCATCAGCAAAAAGAGACAACTTATGGTCTTCTCTTTTTATGTGTATTCCTTTAATAAGTTCATTTTGTCTAATACTTTGTGCAAGGGGTTCTATAAACAGGTCGAATAAAGCTGGGGAGAGTGGACATCCTTGTCGACATGATCTTTCTAATATGAATGGTTTGGACAAGTTGCCATTTATTGTTAGTCTAGCTGATGGTTTATTGTAAATTAATTGAATTGCTTTAACCATAATATCGTGAAATCCAAATTTATGTAAGACTTTGTATAAAAATGACCAATTTACTGAGTCGAAGGCTTTCTCTGCATCTAGCCCAATTAGCATTTAGGGCTGGGCAAAACGATTATTTTTGTAATCGATTAATCTAGCGATTATTTTTTCGATGCATCGATTCATCTAACGATTCATTTTTCTATTCGATTCGATTTTGATTCGATTCGATTACCGATTATTTCCCCATTATTTGACTTGTATAGTAATTTGACATTTGGTATTTTAAGTATCTCAATGAAATAAACGCAAATTTCTTCATTTGAACACATTTTAATAAAAAACTTGAAAATAAAGTTTGTAGTAGTACAACATTTAACTCAAGATGTCAATCCAATGCTTCAATACAATTTTCATTCCAGTTTCTTCTAAAAGTTCTGAGGACCAGATATAAACACTGGGGTGACTGGGCTTTCTCTGTGGCGGCACCCCGACTCTGGAACCAGCTTCCATTGGACCTACGACTAGTCACTGACCTGGGCCTTTTTAAAGTCAATCTTAAAACGTTTTCATTCAGGAAGGCTTTTAACACTCCGTAGTGTTGACTTTTATTCCAGTTTTCTGATTCCTTTTAATTCTTAGTTTTGTTTGTTTTTAATGCATTCTTTTATATGTATTTTTGCTTTTACTTAAGCTTATAAAGCACTTTGGCTGTCTAGCTGACTGTTGTAAAGGGCTATATTAACCAATAAATAATAATAGTAATAATAATAATAATATTGAAAAATATTAAAACTACCGGTAATTAATGAGGGAGATGGACTTAAATGCAAATTTCCGGGGTCACAGACCTGTTTCTGTGAAAGCAGTCACAGCTGGGCGGAGGGGCGTGATGCTCCAGGCGCTGCTCTGAGCCTCCTGCTAGAACTCCGGTTATATTAACGTCCATTAGCTCGTATAAAAGCCCAACATACTACGTTATCCTACACAGAAATAGACAAGTCTGGTTTGTCTATCTGTCTATTTATTCTAACTGACAGAGAGAGACAGAGGAATCAGCTGCTCCGCGGGCGCGCAACAGACTTGACCAGATATTGACCAGGGATCTTTGTTCTGGTGAACTAAAACGACCGACTCCAACAGCCTGAACCTCTATACGTGATGGCAAAACGAACGTCTTTCTCAGAGGGGAATTATTTGCAGATTCAGAGCGCACAAGCATATAAACAGAGTGTCGGAGATGATTTAGCGAGCGCTGCGTCGTCCGGAACACATGCGTTCCAAACTATAGAGGGCGATCCATAGGGATCAGGATCAGTGACGTTCCATTGTACCCCTAGTAAAAACCAGCGTTCCGTTGCGCCCCTAGTAAAAACCAGCGTTAGTAAAAAAGTAGAATACTTTCGGTGTTTTGTCATTTGCGGAAGCTGCTCCTGGATGCCGCTTGAGATGCTGGTGCACCGTCGTGCTTTTATGATCGGCCATTTCCATTTTACAAAGCCGACAAACGACTGATTCGCTTCCTTTTCTGTTAAAATAGTCCCATACTTTTTAACTACGAGTCCAGGTGGACTGATTTACTCACTGGCGCCATGTTTGTTTTGAAAGCGATGACGCATCGACGCACATTTTTTGCGTCGACGTGTTTTACGCGTCGACGTAATCGATTACGTCGACGCGTCGTCCCAGCCCTATTAGCATTGCTTCTATGTTATTCTTTTTTATGTGATGTATTACATGCACAGTCCGTCTAATACTATCTTGGGTCTGCCTCTGATGGATAAACCCAATTTGATCCAGATTGATACAGTCTCAAATCTTTTAGCTATTATCGATGTGTATATTTTATAATCTAAGTTTATGACAGATATTGGCCGGTATTGGCTACAATTCAATTTATCTTTCCCTTCTTTGGGAATGACCGCAATGGTCGCTTCCTTCCAGGAGGGGGGGATCTCTCCACCCCTGAGAGCCTGATTACATACTACCTTCAGTTTTGGAGTTAGTTCTTCCCTGTATGTTTTATACCATTCAGTAGTGAAGCCATCCGTGCCTGGGCTTTTGCGAGCTCTCAGTCTAGAAATTGCTGCAATAATTTCTGCATTTGTGATTTCTTTAACTAAGATATTATTTTGTTCCTCTGTGACATTTGGTAGATTTAAAGAATCCAGGAAGGTTTCAATGTGATTGTCATTGCTCATTTTAGGTTGTGAGTACAGGTCTTTGTAATAATTTTCAAAACTTTCTTGTATTTTTTCCATGTCATTATGCACCATGCCTGTTTGCGGATGCCTGATTTTATATACAGTACTATCGGCTTGCTGCTTCCTCAATTTAAATGCCAACAGTCTTGTAGATCTGCCTCCTGCGTCATAGTACCCTTGTTTAAAAAAAAGCAGCTTTTTCTGTGTTTCTCCAGTGTAAATCATGTCAATTTCATTCTGAATTTTCTTCATTTGCAGTTTGTCATTATTGTCTAAAGTGTTTTTGTGTCGCAGTTGTAAAATTTTGAGATCCCTTTGCAGTTTTTCGAGCTTTTCTTTTTTCTGCTTTTTTAACAAAGTGGTATAGGCAATAACTTTACCTTGAATTACAGCTTTATATGCATCCCAAAGCACGGATGGTCCCACCTCCCCATTATCATTTTCTTGGAAATATAATTCGGTCTCTTTTTTTAATTGTTCCCTAATTTCTTTATCATATAAAATGCTTGAATAGGCTTTATGCACAGAGTACTTAGTAGAACTTCCGGTTTAAAATTAACTCGTGTGACCATTTCCGGTTCCATTTGAAACGTGAATATTTCCAGAGTTAGAGTGCATTTCCAGCTAAAGATATTGTTTATAATCAAAACGAGTGATAGTTTTGTATAGTACAGTATGATATATATATTATAGCACTAAGAAATGAAGCCATCATATAAGAATCAGCGACGGGAAGCCTCGATAGCTGAATACTGCTGTGTTCCGTTGTGTACCGCATCAGCTGAATATAATTCATCAGTCCGTTTCCACACATTTCTACTGAATAAATAACTACAAAAAGGAAGGATTGTGAACTTAAGAAGAGAAAACGTGATCATTTCTAACCACACCGTGTCTGCAGTCCACACTTTGCAGCACAGTAGTCAAAGAGCCGAGTGGAGGAGGCTAAAGGAGGAGGCGCGGTGCCGTTCGTGTGTTATTTCACTGGAACAACTATTCTTTTGGTGAATGAAGACTTGGTGTTTGATAACGTACAGCTAGACCAGAGAAAGTTGAAAGTTGGGAAGCAGTTGGAGCCCACGATCACGGCTATATAGATTTGTTTCACTGTTTTTTGATGATGGAAGCTACGAGCTAACGCTGTTAGCTTACCTTCAATTTCATGAATAAAGCTGGTTATATACAGCTTAAAGTCCTTCACCCGCTTGCTCACAGACGTCTCTGTGTGTTTTTCAAAAATCCGGTGGACATCGTCTACCGTGATGCGTGGGAGGTCTTGAAGAAAACGGGTAAAAAAATCCATTTTGTCCAGTCTGTGTGGGAACAGCGTTGAACCGGAAGGGAGGGGCAGAGTCTATCGCAACCAGGAAGTGACCGTGCATAAACCCTATTGAGCCTCCAAGTTGTGGATCTATGAGTATTATTGATACACACCAATAAATATACTGGAGAATGATCTGAAAGGTCAATTGTGCCAATGTCACACATTTTGATTTTATACCTGTCTTTATTGAATGTAAAGAAATAATCTATTCTAGAATATGTTGAGTGGGGTGCAGAAAAATGGGTATAGTCTCATCCAGAAGGGTAAAAATCTCTCCAAACATCAATGATACCTGTTTCATTCATAATATAATTTATCCTCTTTGTAAGTATCCGAAGCCAAAGCTCATGACCATAGGTGAGATCGCGGATACAAGCGGCCGAAATGAGTTTTCTCCGCAGGGTGGCCGGGCTCAGCCTTAGGGATAGGGTGAGGAGCTCGGACATTCGGGAGAGACTCGGAGTAGAACCGCTGCTCCTCCATTTCGAAAGGAGCCAGCTGAGGTGGTTCGGGCATCTTGTTAGGATGCCCCCTGGACGCCTCCCCAGGGAGGTGTTTCAGGCATGTCCTGCCGGCAGGAGGCCCCCGGGTCGACCCAGGACACGCTGGAGAAAATATATCTCTGGTTTGGCCCTGGAG
This sequence comes from Callopanchax toddi, assembly GCA_006937965.1. Lineage (NCBI taxonomy): Eukaryota > Metazoa > Chordata > Actinopteri > Cyprinodontiformes > Nothobranchiidae > Callopanchax > Callopanchax toddi. Next base: position 225,860 of record SSNR01000180.1, read on the forward strand.
CGCCTTGGGATCCTGCCGGAGGAGCTGGAAAAAGTGGCTGGGGAGAAGACTGTCTGGAGCTCCCTAATTGGGATGCTGCCCCCGCGACCCGGACCCGGATAAGCGGAAGAAGACGAGACGACGAGACTCTTTGTAAGTAATTTTTGTTGTTGAGGGCCAATCCCTTAAGTATCTAAATTTGACAACCTAATGTTCATGTCACCCCCACATCAACATTCCTTCAGTTTCAGATGACGATAGCTCAAACAACTGTTTGTAAAAATTCCAGTCACTCCCAGGAGGTGCATATACAGTAGGGATGAGCCGGATATCCGTTTCAGACGAGTATCGGTACGGATAATGCATATTTTCCGAATACGAGCATCATCCGAGTGAAACACGTTATTATCTGTGCTCGGGCTGAAGGAAAATCCTGATTGGGTAACTGTCTGACTGTCCTCTGTTCGCGCTCTCTGCCCGGCAATCACACAGAGCGCCTAAGGAGACGCGCACCTGGACCAGGGCCAGGTGTAGTGTGCGCCGCGCGTATCTGAGCAGACGCGCGGTGCCCATGAGAAGATACTGCAGCCCGCGACAAGCTCGGGACCTGCAGGGCCTCCTGAAATGGACCGAACTAGTGTGTGGTTCGGAGTTGGTTCGGCTTGGAGGAGGAGGAGGAGGCGGCGGGGGGACAGGCGATCGCTCTGCGTCAACCAGACTGGCTCTGGTGAACCCGAGCGTTTCCTGGTGGACTAGCGTTCGTCCAGACTTTTTAAAACTCATATTTTGATCTGACCGGTCCATAAAACCAGATCTGGGGGCATTACACAGGATCTTTCATCCTGCGTGATGAGCATTTGGAAAAAAAAAAAGGTCAGTGTAAAAACCCGTCAGCTTAACTCGATTTTTTTTCTCCAGTCACTCCTCCTCTCTTTGGCTGAGGGACGAAGGTCCCGTTATCTGATCACGCGTCCGTCCGTCCTGTAAACTCTGCGGGGCTCGTGCCTCTCATTATTATGGCAAGCCATTCGGATCAAAGATCGCCACCTTTTGGACACGTTAGGGTATTTGACGGCGTCTAAAACGCCGTTCTGAAACTCAAAACGGCGAAAAAAACGGCGTAAATTCATCCAGAACGCCGCATTTTCCGCCGTTCTCATGTGTCCTTCAGAGCGCCGTAAAAAACGACGTTTTCCTAGTCAGTGAACGCCGCATTTACCGCCGTAATGACAGCCTCGTGACGCGTCCTCAGAGCGGCGTTCAGAGCGGCGCTTTTGGACAGAACAAAACGGCGCTTTTTACGGCGTTCTGTGACTTTGCCGACGGCGCAAAATACGCCGTTTTAAGTTTGGGTAAGGAGGCCACTCCCAAAGGTTTTCTCTGCCACTCATTTTAAACTGCGATCGCCCAATCCAAGACGAGAAAATACAGGCAGCATTAGTTAATCCCAGATGCTACTTCCTG
>SSNR01000180.1:232259-299671 GCA_006937965.1 Callopanchax toddi
TCTGGGTGTTATTTTCGACCAATCAATGTCTCTTGAAGGTCACTCAAAACAGCTGGTCAGAAACTGTTTTTATCATCTGAGAAATATTTCCAAACTGAGAAAGTTGGTGTCAAAACCTGAACAGGAAATGGTTCTTCATGCTTTGATCTCCTCCCGTCTAGATGACTGTAACACACTTTTCACATGTTTGAACCAAAAAGCCCTTTATGGCCTTCAGCTGGTCCAGAACTCTGCAGCGAGGCTCCTCACTGGAGCAAACAGGAAAGATGACATCACTCCTATTCTGAGGTCTCTGATTGGTTACCTGTTAAATGTAGAGTTCATTTTAAAATCCTGACTCTAACTTTCAGGGCCCTACATGGTCAAGCTCCTCTTTATGTTACTGAACTGATAAAGCCGTACGCTCCAACCCGAGCTCTCAGGTCCACAGACCAGAATCTCCTAACAGTTCTAACCCAAGTCCTCAGGTCCACAGACCAGAATCTACTAACAGCTCCAACCTGAGTCCTCAGGTCCACAGACCAGAATCTACTAACAGCTCCAACCTGAGTCCTCAGGTCCACAGACCAGAATCTACTAACAGCTCCAAGGACCAGATTTAAAAGTCGAGGTGATCGCTCCTTCCAGTCTGTTGCACCTCGACTTTGGAATGACCTTCCTTTAGTTTTACGCTGTATAGACAGTCTGGACTCCTTTAAAAAGCAGCTGAAGACCCAAATATTCAAAACTGCTTTTAAATAACTCTTTTATGTTCTCTTGTTGTTGTTTAACGATTTTGATTTGTAATGATATTTTGTTTGTTTTATTGATTTTATTTGTTTTTTATCATGTTTGATTCTGGTTTGTTTTTTTTAAGCACTTTGTGATTTTTATCTGTGAAAGGTGCTATATAAATAAACTTTACTTACTTACTTGATAAAAATTGGTATGAATGAAAAGGTGAAAAGTAAAGGTTTTAAATTACTCACACTTGTGTACATTGCTAGTAAGTTTTCAGGCCAATGGCCATAGAATTTGGGATTTTGATAAATATAGTTTAAAAGTCATGCAGTCCCACATAAGCTCTTGGGAAATTATTAGGGTGGAAGTTTAAAGTTCATTCACCTCACTTGATGGAAGGTACTTTAAAAAAATATAGGAATTAGATTGGATTGGATTAGGAATTGCAAACACAAGAACTGAATAAAAACAGACAAAAACACAATGAACCAATTGAAATCAATTTTTAAAATACATATGTAAAGTAGTTTTTTTAAATGTCTACTGAGGCTGCCTTTATAACATCTTCAGTTTAGTGAAGGTGAATTGGAGCAAAGTTAATAAACATTTTTATCCACTAAACACAAATTAACCAAACTGTTTTTCCCTTAGCAAGACTGTCACCATTATGAAATTAGTTCAGTTTGAGCCTGTAAGTGGTCCCAGCAGAAAGAAATGAATATCCATTATTTGTGACCTGTTATATTTTGGGGAGGTTGTAAATAGTAAATTTGTGATTGATGGTTCTGCAATTTTAGAAGGGTTTCTGATCATGAAAAAATATCAGAAATGTAAAGAACATGCCACCCTAACAAGTTCCTATTCCTACATTAGCTCAATAATTACTTTATTTATTAATTTACATATAATCATAAAATTGACTTGATGAAGTTCATTTTACCAGTCATCATAGCAAATAAACAATACCTCCTTAGCCTTTTGTGTACATGTGGGTGACACCTAGTGGCGAATAAGTGCTACTGCTAAAACTGATTACAAACGTGTCATCGGTCCATGTCTTGCTTTTTAAAAATAATAATAAAAGGAAAAGATCGTGTCAATGTCTTCATTTTATTAATACAGAGGCTAGTAGCATTATACAGTAAAATCATGTCTCACAAGAGCAAGCCTCTAGATCCATTTGAGTTTCAGAAAGCTCACTGTGTCCTAGCTTTAAAAAAAATTGCATTAAAAAAATAAAAAATGCATTAATAAATAATTAAGTCATACATTTAGACATAATATGCATCGACAAGTACTACAGAATAGGTTAATTGGGTGAATTAAAGTAGAAAGTATGACTGGAAGGAAATCAGGAAGTAGCATCTGGGATTAACTAATGCTGCCTGTATTTTCTCGTCTTGGATTGGGCGATCGCAGTTTAAAATGAGTGGCAGAGAAAACCTTTGGGAGTGGCCTCCTTACCCAAACTTAAAACGGCGTATTTTGCGCCGTCGGCAAAGTCACAGAACGCCGTAAAAAGCGCCGTTTTGTTCTGTCCAAAAGCGCCGCTCTGAACGCCGCTCTGAGGACGCGTCACGAGGCTGTCATTACGGCGGTAAATGCGGCGTTCACTGACTAGGAAAACGTCGTTTTTTACGGCGCTCTGAAGGACACATGAGAACGGCGGAAAATGCGGCGTTCTGGATGAATTTACGCCGTTTTTTTCGCCGTTTTGAGTTTCAGAACGGCGTTTTAGACGCCGTCAAATACCCTAACGTGTCCAAAAGGTGGCGATCTTTGATCCGAATGGCTTGCCATACATTATAATAAAGTGAACGGGAGCGCGCGTCACAGCTGTGTTTCCCAGCATAAACTGACAGCTTAAAATGCAACAAATCAAACATCAACACTAAAAACACATGTATCTGTCAGTGACTTTATCAGAGGGTTACAGTTGTTTTCAGAGGCTCATATTAAATACTACTGTAAATACCCCAAAAGTAGTTTTACTAAAACATGATGACAGAGTCCTGCATGCTGTAAAATAGAGAAATAAAGTCATTTTGAGGCAGATTTAATCCATTACAGATAAACTGGATGCTACAATCACTTTTTGACAGGTGAAAAAATCAGTTTGAAGTTGATGTAAAAAATACAGTTGATGCTTTAATCAGGTCACCTGTAAACTAAATCTAATCCTTTATTGTCAGGTGGACAGATGAGAGTTTACAGTAAAACTATTAAAACAGGGTGAGCATTAGTAAACAGCTGCAGTCCTGACAGATAAATTTGCTTTAGTGTTAAAAATGTTTGATTGGACCAAATTCAACCTGCTAATTTTATCAAACATCAATGAGCTCATATTTCAAATGGTCTGGTGAGTGTTGGGTGGGTTTGTGCAAATTGCCCTGTGGTGATTTTTTCCAATGATAAAGTGTACCTTGGCTCCAAAAAGGTTGAAAAACCCAGCCATTATATTGTGATCAAAAACATTGAATCTCAATTCTGAGGCTGCTCTGTAAATAGTTTTCAAATAAACAATACATATAGCTAATTCTGATCAATCCATATCAATTTCAGACTTAAAATAATGTACCCATGTAAGCCACGCCCACTTCAGGGCAAACCACACCCACTTCAGGGGCAAGCCCCACCCGCTTCCGGTTTAGGCACCGCCCACTCCGAGTACAGATACGGATACAGATAATTTAGATGGTTGAACAGATACAGATAATGCTGTACTCGCTCATCCCTAATAAGAACCTCTTTTTAATTTTTGGTGTTCCCCATCTGACAAATGTGTCTCTTGGAGAAGGGCTATGTGAATTTTTTCCTTTTTAAGCTTAGCCAATATTTTTGATATCTTCTGTGGGTTTACAATACCATTCACATTGTAGGAGAGGATTTTTGTATTCTGATTAGAGTCCATAAGAGTAGGGAGTTAAAGTTTCAGTCCTATCATTACCGCCTGTCCTAGGAACAAACTCACAGCTGCACAGAACCGCAGCCAACAAATAGAACATAACAATGAAACATAAAGCGTATTTGCCCGAATATAGGACGACCCTGATTATAAGACGACCCCCATTTTTCAAGACTGATCTTCAGAAAAAAGAATAAATTCACTTTATAAAGAAACTATTTTTAATTAAAATTTGAGCAAATAATTTATATGATACCTTAATTATAGACTGCTTTAATATTTGCTTATTAATCAGACAGGAATTAAAGTTCTATGTGACAACATATTTCAGTCAATTGGGGGGGAAAAAAGAGAGAAAAAAGAAGCTCTCCCTTCCTCATTCTGGCTATGTGGGCCCTCTCTCCCTCCTCCCTCCCTCCTCCCTCTCTCACTGAGACTGTGTGCGCGCGCGCAGCTTCAGAAACCGGTCTTGTGTGTGGACATCAGGCAGTGCTGGATTCTCAGGTGTTTTTCAGGCTTGAGGAAGAATGCGTGTGTGAACCGAGCAACGCGCTCACCTGTACAGAGCTCACGCTGAAAACACTGCAGCCGCCGCGGGTCCACTGGTCCGACAGACGGTGTCAGCTCCATACGTACTAAACAGAACCAGACCGAACCAAAAACCCAAACTAGTCTGAAAACGCCAGAAGCTGATCTGGCTGGAGCTGGACTTTGCCATCAGGTGTTTTTATCCCCAGTGGACCTGTAACTTTGAGGTGGAGCTGCTTCCTGCAAGCGCCGCTTCTGGCGTTTGAACATAAAGCATGCGCCCCTTGCTGGGGCGCGAAAGTAAGACGACCCCCCCCCCTTTTTGAATTATTTTTAATGAAAAAAACCTCGTCTTATATGCGAGCAAATACGGTACTAACGATATGGAAAAATGTCCGAACTCCCATCAGTGGGTTTTCTTCAAAATAACCCTGTAATGCCTGATGTAATATGGTCTTCAAGAGGGAAAGCCCCCCTATTGGGGATGGGCCCTCATAAAAAATGTCCTCACGCAGTGACATATACATTCTGTTCATACAATAAAACAAACTTCTCCCGGCGTTTAAATCTAAATTAAACAGAAGTCTTGCACATATTCTTCTTTTCAAGCAAATAAGGTATGTTGTCAAATTATAAAAGAAATTTTCCAAGTAAGTAAAGAGTTTAAACCAAGGGGAGGGAATGGGAAAAAAAAAAATCAGTCATAAAACGTCTCATCCTTCCCCCTCCCTCCCCCCGTTACCTGAAACTTTCTATTTCACGTGATTATGTCCGTCTTCATTTGCACATTAACCACTGCTTTAAAGCGATTACGACTTTCTACGGTATTGGCGAAGTTTATCTTTGAAGCATGTTCCCGTTCCTGATGGTCCCTCTCGTATGCGCCGCTGACGCTGTTCTCTCCGATTCCCCTCGGCCATGGTCCACGTCAGTCTTCGTATCTGCTCTAATAGTGTTTCCGGTGGCTTGATCACAGTAACGGGGAAGCCCTTCTCTGACATATCTTTCGTCGCCTCTTCGACTGTGTTGTATAGCCGTGTCCCATCCTGGTAAAACACTTGTAGCTTCGCTGGGAATGGAGTCTGAAAGCGTATCCCTTTTTCTTTCAATACTCTCTTTGCTTTGGCGTATTTCTGTCATTGTTTGAGCACACTGGGAGCGTAGTCCTGGTCTAAATTAACCCGGTTACCTTTCCAGCTGAAGCCCTTCTTTTGCCAAGCGTTTTTGAGGACCTCTTCTTTTGTTCTGTAGCTCAGGAAGTGTACTATGATGGACCGCGGCGCCACTCCAGCTGGCGGCATAGCAGCCAAGGCGTGGTGCGCCCGTTCAATCTGGAGATTCGTTGTCGGGGGAAGCTGGAGATTTTCCTTGAGTAACTGTTCGACAAAGTCTATCATTGATGGTGCGTCTTTTTCTTCACCTTCAACCACTCCGTAAATCCTCAAATTATTCCGCCTAGAATGTCCTTCTTGGTCGGCGAGTTGTGAGCTGAGTTTTGCTTGGAGTTTTGTTAGCTCGGTCATTACATCTTCCACTGATTGTACTCATTCCTCCATCTCCAAGACGCGGCCTTCAACCTCTTCAATCCTGGCGTTGGTCTTGTTTATCTCCTCTTGTATGTCTTTAAGTTGTTGTCTGTTGTCCTGTCTAAAGTCCCCAAGCACTTTGTAGACTTTTCGAAGATCAACTTCTCCGTCATCACTCTCCATTTGTCCCGCGGTGCTAACACCACCAGCGGCGCCGACTTCAGCTGCGTTAGCACTACTAGCTTCAGCATTAGCCAATGTGCTTTTTCGGTTAGCTTCTTCCATGTCTTCAGTAACAGCTTCGTTTTGTTTTCGTGTTTTTGACTTACTGTTCTTTTCTTTCACCATTGCCTTTCCTTATTTGAAAACTTATATTTACGAATACGCAAGTTTTAGGGCTTTTTAGTCAAAAGCTGCCGGGAGCAGCAGTTTCATGCAGCCATCCTGTAGGGTGCTCCCCCCCAAAAAACACCTTTTCAGCTAGCAGAAAACTAAAAACGTTTGGAGGTGAAAAGAGGAGAAAAGCTGGGGGAACGTTTCAGCGGCTGGAGTTATACTCTGCTTTGTCACCTTTGCAAACCGTGGTCCTATGTCGGCGGGAGGCTGGCATATGGATTTTACCCGATGGGAGGGGTGAGTTCACCAAGACGTGTTTCTGTAAAATAGCTAGCGAGACCTTGTTTGTTTACCTGGCTACTGAGTATGGCTTTAATGTTATAGTTCCTAACTTATCATATAATCTTTGAATAAGTTAATATTTCATTGGGAAGAGTGTAGTTAATTCACAACGCTACATATGGGTATGTCTGTTTGTGTTTGTTAAGAACCTAACAGCAGCGTTTTGCACCATCTGTAGCCGGTTTAATGCTGAATTGGGGGTACCACCCTGCTGAAAAAACCAGCATAGACCAGCATATGCTGGTTCCAGCATATGTTGTGTTTTGGTGCTGGTATGCTGGTCCATAGTGATCCATTAGTTCAACCAGCATTGAATCATGTTGGTCTACCAGCTAAACCAGCACCAAACCAGCATAGACCAGCACCAAACCAGCATAGACCAGCATATAAATCAAGACCATCATGATTTGTTTGCTGGTCTTTGCTGGTCAATGCTGGTCTATGCTGGTTTGTTGCTGGTCTATGCTGGTTTGGTGCTGGTCTATGCTGGTTTGGTGCTGGTCTGTGCTGGTTGAACTAATGGATCACTATGGACCACCATACCAGCACCAAAACACAACATATGCTGGAACCAGCATATGCTGGTCTATGCTGGTTTTTAAGGAGCGAATTTGCGTAATCCAGGTGGGATGTGATAAAAGCATTAATCACAGATTCCAAATGCGCCCACTTCAGAACACGTTTTAAATGGACTAAGCGGCGCAGTTGAAAGAAACATGATTACACGACAGCATTTATCTGAGGGACCATTACAAATCCAGCTTCCAGTTTGACCACTACGCTAGTGACACAATGTTTACTGCCATAACTTAGAAGATCTGGGACGAACGGTGAGCGAGAGAGGTTTTTCGGGGCAAAAAGAATAGATTCAGTTTTTGAGTAATTTAGCCTGAGGAAGTTAGCAGCCAACCATCTCTTTACTTCAATGAGACACTCCTCAATTAACAAATCTGTATTTGGACCCTTCATTTCCAGGTAGATCTAACAATCATCGGCATAGATGTGATAACCAATGTCAAACCGCTCAAAAATCTTTCCCTGAGGGAAAAGATAGATGGAAAATAGGAGGGGCCCCAGGACAGACCCCTGTGGCACCCCCCAATTTAGCAGAAGACAATGGTAGGCGCACTCGCCAATCTGCATGCAGAAAGATCTATTTGCCAGATAGGAACAGAACCAGTTCAGTGCTTTACCTGAAAGACCAACCCAGGACTCCAGGCGATCCACCAAAATCTGGTGGTCGACTGTGTCAAAAGCTGCAGAGAGATCTAATAGCAGCAGCAGTACATGGGACCCTGAATCAGATGCAACCAGAACATCAGTGAGCACATGAATCAGAGCCGACTGTACTTTGGCCTAAAAGCAGACTGAAACACACCCGACAGTGCATTTGTCTCCATGTGAGTTGTAACTTGTGCATGGACCACTTTCTCCAGGACCTTCGACAGGAAAGCGACCTTTGAAATTGGGCATAAGTTATCAAAGTTAGAACAGTCCAGACCAGGCTTCTTCAAAATCGGCTGCACAACCTTTTTTTGAAGGTCGTAGGAAACACGCCAGTGGAAAGACTGGTGTTCACGATGTTTAAAATAACTGGACCAAGGACATGAATAAGGTCACGCACCAACTTCGGAGGCAGGGGCTCCTCAGGAGAGCCTGGTGGTTTTACAGATTTTGATCAGTTTCCTGAGATCACAGAGGTGGACATGGGCAAAATTTGAGAGTGGGTGGGGTTTGTGATTCCACTGTGCACACATTTCCCAGAGGCAGCAGACTGAGACAATAACATTAGAAAAATACCTGTCTTGTGCAGATCTCACCACTCAATGATACTGCAAAAGTGATTTGGTGAAAAGCTGCTGAGATATAGTCAGTTTGTCCTTTTTCCACTTTTGCTCCAATACAAGGCGAGTTTTATCATTTAGCCAGGGGTCTGAGGTGTTTTTTTTTTCTGTCTAACCCTAAGGGGGGGCAACAGAGTCCAGAGCTGCCAAACAAGCACTATTAAAGGCATGCATTCACATCTCTTGAGGCACCAGAGCTGGATGAGGAGAGAGAGTCTACATTCAGAACAGATGGTATCTGAGTGGTTATGGCTGGTGAGATATGCCTGTAATAACTGGGAGCTTGCTTTCTAACTGGGGGCAGTAAACCAGTAACATCAAATACAACAGGATTTTTTCCAAGATGTCAAAAAAATAAAGACAGGACACACACAACAACTCACTGAACATCTGAACTCAATGGACACTACCGGAAACATATGATTCACGCACGAGGAGGAAAAGAACAAAACAATAGCATTCCTGGACATGAACATTCACCACACAGAGGACGGCAGCATCAAAATAACAGTAAATACAGGAAACCCACACACACAGATCAATATCTGCTATGGACATTAGAACACCTGACAGTGCACAAACTATCAGTAGTAAGGACACTGTATGAACGGGCCAGTTTCATCACGAAAGAAACAGACAGACAGCAGGAAGAGGAACACATCAAACAGGCACTAATGCACTCTCAATATCCAAAATGGGCCACAGAAAATGGGAAATGACAAGTCAAAGAAAAAGAAAGCAGAGAGAAAAAAAGGAGGAGGCAAAAGCAAAGACAGGACCACTCATATACAGAAACCATCACAGTCCCATACATCCGGGGTCACAGAACAGATTCAAAGGGCCACGAAGAAACAAGACATCCACACGATAATGAAACCGTGCAGAAAATTAAGACAGCTATTAGTACACCCAAAAGATAAAATAGAATCAGGAAAAAAGTGCAACACAATATACGAAATACCCTGCATATCTTGCAATAAAACATACATAGGAGAAACCGGAAGACTGTTCGACACAAGGAAAAAAAGAGCACCAGAAGGAATGTGAGAAAGCAACAACAGAAAGACTCACAAGGACCATGAAACAAAAAGCAGAACAAGAAAACCTTAGGTCAGCCATCTCAGACCACTGCAAACGGAACAATCACATTATGGATTGGGGTCCCTCGGGCGAGGGACAATCATTCACATGGAGAGCAACAGATACAAGCGTTGGATCAGAGAGAGCATCGAAATACGGAAGCGGGAGAAGTGGACTATGAATCGGGACGAGGGGGCCTACCAGCTGTCACGTACCTGGGATTCTCTACTCCAGAGACCATCTAGCGGATGTGGGCGTGACCGGCCCAGCAGACCTGACAGTTCTGGGCCGGTCACGCCCAACGGGAGAACAACTGATAAAGACGCGTAAAGACGCACCATAACACCGGTGATACTTCTGATGAAGACCGCAGTTGACGGTCGAAACGTCAACGTAAAATGGTAAATAAGAACTTACCTATACCGTTTACATGTCTGAACAAAAAGAACGCTATTATTTCGTTAAAGAAAGGAAGACATGATGAACTTCATAAAGTATATATATAAAGTTACTGAGAAATCAACATTCTTTGTTGGGTTATGCTAAATCTTTATTTTGGTTTTTGACATTCCTTCAGAGCATTCTTTTTTTTACAACCTAAATGTAGGAAAAATAAACACACACACACACAGGCAGAAGAAAAAAAAAACAATTGACAGAGAAATGGAACATAACATAGTTGAATCCTTTTTAAAGGCAAACACAAGGTGTTGACTGAAATTTGAAAAGTAGAAGTGGTGTTATTGATTCAAGAGGAATCTTGTTTCCTAATCTTCTAGTCCACTACTGGGTAAACTAGTGAATCTGGCTCTTTTAGTTTCAACATGAACATGTTACCCCACACCTCTCAGTCATCATCAATACATCATAGCGCAAAAAGTTTATGGTACAGTTGTTGCTATAGGGACATTGCTATAGTCCATTGTAAAAGATTAAAGTGCCTGTGACTCCATATTTAAATCACTTTATATTAAACAGGTGTAATCTTTGATGCCTCTAGATTAGCGTTGCACCATTATAACTCAAAATACACTGTAATTATTTCCTAACGAGCAACTCAGAGATCAGAAGAAAGCGCCGCCTTCCGGTTCTGCTGGGTTTCTCCTTATTTGGCAGCCTGACACTTCTGCTGCAGCAGGGGGCAGTGTCGTCACGTGAAAGAGAAACGAAACTGAAACTAAACACTACACGGTCTATGGGCAATGGCGGCCTGCCTCGCTCCAGTTGTCGTGAATGTGCATGTGGGAGGAGAATTTACCATATAAGCAAGTCCGGATCACTATGACCTCATAGCGGGCTGGAGTGAAAAAAACTGTTTGAAACCTGGGTCTGAAATCTTGAAGAGCTTCTCACTGGCTGGACTAGGAGACAGATGGACGCCGTTTTTTGCTCTTTCTGGCAGGTTTAAGGTGAGAACTCAACGTTGCAACGTGTTAGATAAGTCAGAAAACATGGAAAACCATGTCATGGGCACTTTAAATAAGCTATCCTGACCACAGACCTTGTAAAAGATTAAATGAAAACACACACCTGCATTGAATCATGCAAACTACCAAAAACCAAGTCTGTGGTAAACAAGGCAGAAACACATCTCAAAATATGCTTCTTCACAATTGAAACATGAATAAAGTAACAATAACTAGAAATAAATGTCCTCAGACCACCAGGTCCTTCTGACCACCACCAGGTCCCTCAGACCACCACCAGGTCCCTCAGACCACCACCAGGTCCCTCAGACCACCACCAGTAGACAAGGTGGGTGAAGTGTCTTGCCCCCTACTGAGCTACATGCCACCCTAACAATGATGCTATCTTCTGCTTCTGTAGTGAGGAGAGCTCAGAGAATGGGGTTTATGCACGGTCACTTCCTGGTTGCGATAGACTCTGCCCCTCCCTTCCGGTTCAACGCTGTTCCCACACAAACTGGACAAAATGGATTTTTTTACCCGTTTTCTTCAAGACCTGCCGCGCATCACGGTAAACGATGTCCACCGGATTTTTGAAAAACACACAGAGACGTCTGTGAGCAAGCGGGTGAAGGACTTTAAGCTGTATAAAACCAGCTTTATTCATGAAATTGAAGGTAAGCTAACAGCGTTAGCTCGTAGCTTCCATCATCAAAAAACAGTGAGACAAATCTATATAGCCGTGATCGTGGGCTCCAACTGCTTCCCAACTTTCAACTTTCTCTGGTCTAGCTGTACTTTATCAAACACCAAGTCTTCATTCACCAAAAGAATAGTTGTTCCAGTGAAATAACACACGAACGGCGCCGCGCCTCCTCCTTTAGCCTCCTCCACTCGGCTCTTTGACTACTGTGCTGCAAAGTGTGGACTGCAGACACGGTGTGGTTAGAAATGATCACGTTTTCTGTTCTTAAGTTCACAATCCTTCCTTTTTGTAGTTATTTATTCAGTGGAAATGTGTGGAAACTGACTGATGAATTATATTCAGCTGATGCGGTACACAACGGAGCACAGCAGTGTTCAGCTATCGAGGCTTCCCATCCGCTGATACTTATATGATGGCTTCATTTCTTAGTGCTATAATATATATATCATACTGTACTATACTATACTATTACTCGTTTTGATTATAAACAATATCTTTAGCTGGAAATGCACTCTAACTCTGGAAATATTCACGTTTCAAATGGAACTGGAAATGGTCCCGCGAGTTAATTTTAAACCGGAAGTTCTACTAAGTACTCTGTGCATAAAGCCTATTCCCTGACCTTTATTTTTGTTAAACATTAAAGAGAAGCCTTGATGAGCATGGATCCAGTTACTTCATGTCCAATGTGTATGAGGGAAATGTGTGTATATGTTTGGTATTACTGGTAGTGCTGTCATGCGATTAAAAAAATTGTGCGATTAATTAATTATGATCTGTAATTAATTAATCTAATTAATCGCATTATTAATCGCATCTAAAGAAATGGCTAAAGAAAGCCCTCCTCTTGAGTTATTGTCATTTAAATTCATTAAATGATTGTGTCAGACCAGTAGATTGATATAGAACAACATAAAGTGTCTTTCTGAAGTCATTTATTGTGTTTAACAGACTTGAACAGATTCAGTCCCAGTGCAACCATTACTTTGGAGAGTAGACTCCAGTAGCAGCTCTGTTAACCCCTCATCTGATTTTAGTTTATGTTTTATTTGCTGTAAAGCACATTGTGTTGCTCTGCAGGAAATGTGCTCTATGAATAAAGTTGATTTGATCTTCCACCAAGAATGAAATTTAAATTTCAAAGGTGGGGGGACACAACTTGAATGCAGGGGTGGGAGATGGTGGAGAAAAGGGTCTGAACTGTTTAAAAAGAGCCATAATATCAACCCTACACCTAAAAACAACAGCCAGAATCCATTTAATATAGAGCAACATTGTTTTAGACAGTAAAAACTACAGGATAAAAACTGACTTTAAAAACGAGCAGAGGCTACGTCCCCCCTGCACCCCCCCAAACTACATCCATGTCTTCCATCGGGCACCGCTGACTGGACCGGTTCATAACACCGCCAGTCCAGCGGTGTACTAGGCCTACTGGTAACCAGTGGTCAGCGCTGTGCTGGACAAGCGGTGGAAACTGTGAGCCGGCCGGTCGCGCACCGGACCAGCTGATATTTAAGGCTGAAATACACCAGCGATCAGCGCTGCGCCACGTCGCGCCGTTACTTTGAATATAAACCGTTGTAGTCCGTCAGATCACTCAGTGTAGGCTACTAGTGATCAGCACGGCGCTCCACAAGCGGTGGAAGCTGTCAGCCGGCCGGTCGCGCACCGAACCGGCTGACAGTTACGTGTAATCAGAGCTGTGCTGGGCTGACGGTGGTCATTCCGGTCGAGTAGCTCGTGAAATGATCAGGTCGTTTTAATTTGCACTTCCTGTTGCAGCGGGGTCAGATAAATAGCGCTCTACAAGGTGATGCCGGTTTCATAACACCGCTATGGCCATCAGCTGTTTGTTTTGTCTCGGCATCATGCGTAGGTCACGTGATCACTTCCTGAAAGTGAGGAGCTCTGAGCCTCACAGAGCTGCTCAGTGACACACAAACACCGCGAGGAGACCAGCTCAGCACACACACATCACTGCAGCGGCAGACTGCAGGCAGAAACGGTCAAGCGATTAAAAATGCGATTAACGCGATTAAAAAAAATAACGCGTTAATTAGGGCTGTAATTAATTAATCGTAATTAACTCGCTAATCTGACACCTCTAATTACTGGTAGTTGTATCACTGTCCATGTGTACACACAAATATCACATTTTCAAGGATAAATGTGAATAAACAAAATCCAGCTCTAATAATATGAAAATACTTAAAGCGGCTCTCTGGAGCATTTTTCTCTGTATCAAAGTTTTCTAAATGTTTTAAATGATATTTCAGGTCTAAACTATGATCTATGGGTTGAGTTCCACAACATCTGTCATTCTGATGAAGACCCTCCTTCCTCCTAGAGCCCCCTTTGCATTATTTCTTGCCGCCGACATTTTTCAGCCAATGAAATTCAAATTTCTGCATTCTCTCAACATGCACGCGCATCGACCAAACCTGTACCAGTAGGGGGCGCTGTCGTACAGGACGCTCCGTGTGTTTCTCTGCCGTCTTAGCCGTTCACTGAGGACTCACAGCTCATTTCTTGTAAAAACCTACCCATTCTCCAGCTAAAGATGGATTTATTTTTATTTTTAAACCTTTCACCTCACAGAATGGCAAGGCTTGACAGGATTACGCGTTTATTTTGGTCAGAAAGTTTATCCAGGACCAAGTCAAGTTCAGCTTCAGAGTCCAGCAGCAGCTCTCTGCTAACAGAGCTAATATCAGAAGCAGCAGGGACAGAGAGGGCTCTTCAGACCCTCGTAGTATTGTTGGAATAAGATTGTGAACTGTGAGTGATTAAACCCTACACACTGAGCTGTACAGTTCATGTCCGAAGTATATGCGCCACGTGCACGCGCGCACACGCGACCGGACGCGCATGTCGAGATGTTTTGAGGAGGAGCCTTTGGACGCTAGATTCAAAAACTGCTTTCCTGATGAAATCCTCCAGAGTGCTGCTTTAACTCGATTTTTTTTCTCCAGTCACTCCTCCTCTCTTTGGCTGAGGGACGAAGGTCCCGTTATCTGATCACGCGTCCGTCCTGTAAACTCTGCGGGGCTCGTGCCTCTCATTATAATAAAGTGAACGGGAGCGCGCGTCACAGCTGTGTTTCCCAGCATAAACTGACAGCTTAAAATGCAACAAATCAAACATCAACACTAAAAACACATGTATCTGTCAGTGACTTTATCAGAGGGTTACAGTTGTTTTCAGAGACTCATTAAATACTCCTGTAAATACCCAAAAGTAGTTTTACTAAAACATGATGACAGAGTCCTGCATGCTGTAAAATAGAGAAATAAAGTCATTTTGAGGCAGATTTAATCCATTACAGATAAACTGGATGCTACAATCACTTTTTGACAGGTGAAAAAATCAGTTTGAAGTTGATGTAAAAATACAGTTGATGCTTTAATCAGGTCACCTGTAAACTAAATCTAATCCTTTATTGTCAGGTGGACAGATGAGAGTTTACAGTAAAACTATTAAAACAGGGTGAGCATTAGTAAACAGCTGCAGTCCTGACAGATAAATTTGCTTTAGTGTTAAAAATGTTTGATTGGACCAAATTCAACCTGCTAATTTTATCAAACATCAATGAGCTCAGATTTCAAATGGTCTGGTGAGTGTTGGGTGGGTTTGTGCAAATCGCCCTGTGGTGATTTTTTCCAATGATAAAGTGTACCTTGGCTCCAAAAAGGCTGAAAAACCCAGCCATTATATTGTGATCAAAAACATTGAATCTCAATTCTGAGGCTGCTCTGTAAATAGTTTTCAAATAAACAATACATATAGCTAATTCTGATCAATCCATATCAATTTCAGACTTAAAATAATGTACCCATGTAAGCCACGCCCACTTCAGGGCAAACCACACCCACTTCCGGGGCAAGTCCCACCCGCTTCCGGTTTGGGCACCGCCCACTCCGAGTACAGATACGGATACAGATAATTTAGATGGTTGAACAGATACAGATACAGATAATGCTGTACTCGCTCATCCCTATAAGCTTGTTACATAATTATAGTTTTGTTTTTTAAAGGGGCAGAAATGATCAGATTATTACTTCTATCTGTTCTTGCTTTGTGTTTAGATTTGTTTTAAATTTTAATTTTTAAATGAAATAAATTCTTTTTTTTTTAAAAGCCAACAATTTTCTTCAGGGGCGTAGCGTATAAATTATATTTATATTGTAACTGAGTAGTTTTTTTAAGAGTACCTTTTTTGGTAAAGTATTACTTTCTTAAAATATATATATAAAAATATATAAACTAAAAAAGGGCAGTGTTTCCTTTTTTGTCAAATATTTGGGCGTGGTCAGGTAGGGGGAGGGGTCATCAAAGGACAACTTTGTGATGTCATCAGATCAAAGCCAGTGACATCATCGGTCACATGACTTTTTACCGCTACATGGACAGACAATTCATTTCTCATTTCACAAGTAGTTCAACACAGAGCGACATCCGTCACGGATAACTCCAGTAAAAATCTTAATTCTGACAGATATTTTCCTGGGAAAGAGAAGAAATCCAATATGGAAGACAAAGTGGATTATTCTGAAAAAGATTTAAATGTATTTTTTAGAGAAAAAGAACAGGAAATCCTAGAATTAAANTAGGCTACTAGTGATCAGCACGGCGCTCCACAAGCGGTGGAAGCTGTCAGCCGGCCGGTCGCGCACCGAACCGGCTGACAGTTACGTGTAATCAGAGCTGTGCTGGGCTGACGGTGGTCATTCCGGTCGAGTAGCTCGTGAAATGAGCAGGTCGTTTTAATTTGCACTTCCTGTTGCAGCGGGGTCAGATAAATAGCGCTCTACAAGGTGATGCCGGTTTCATAACACCGCTATGGCCATCAGCTGTTTGTTTTGTCTCGGCATCATGCGTAGGTCACGTGATCACTTCCTGAAAGTGAGGAGCTCTGAGCCTCACAGAGCTGCTCAGTGACACACAAACACCGCGAGGAGACCAGCTCAGCACACACACATCACTGCAGCGGCAGACTGCAGGCAGAAACGGTCAAGCGATTAAAAATGCGATTAACGCGATTAAAAAAAATAACGCGTTAATTAGGGCTGTAATTAATTAATCGTAATTAACTCGCTAATCTGACACCTCTAATTACTGGTAGTTGTATCACTGTCCATGTGTACACACAAATATCACATTTTCAAGGATAAATGTGAATAAACAAAATCCAGCTCTAATAATATGAAAATACTTAAAGCGGCTCTCTGGAGCATTTTTCTCTGTATCAAAGTTTTCTAAATGTTTTAAATGATATTTCAGGTCTAAACTATGATCTATGGGTTGAGTTCCACAACATCTGTCATTCTGATGAAGACCCTCTGTAGTAACTTGGAGTAGGAAGAAACCACAAAAAGACGAATGTAGCCGAAATTTCTTTATGAAGCTTTTAAAAAGGACAGAGAAAAACACAGACAAGTAGATAGCAGCGACTCCCAGCTCTAACTAGCTGCAACTGACAGCCTCAACTGACCATGGCGCCAGGCTCAAGAGAGCTACCAACTGCCCAAAGATTCTAAGGTAACTTAGCTCTAGTAGCCAATCAGAACTTTACATTCCAAAACATCAGCTTTACAACACCCTCCTTCCTCCTAGAGCCCCCTTTGCATTATTACTTGCCGCCGACATTTTTCAGCCAATGAAATTCAAATTTCTGCATTCTCTCAACATGCACGCGCATCGACCAAACCTGTACCAGTAGGGGGCGCTGTCGTACAGGACGCTCCGTGTGTTTCTCTGCCGTCTTAGCCGTTCACTGAGGACTCACAGCTCATTTCTTGTAAAAACCTACCCATTCTCCAGCTAAAGATGGATTTATTTTTATTTTTAAACCTTTCACCTCACAGAATGGCAAGGCTTGACAGGATTACGCGTTTATTTTGGTCAGAAAGTTTATCCAGGACCAAGTCAAGTTCAGCTTCAGAGTCCAGCAGCAGCTCTCTGCTAACAGAGCTAATATCAGAAGCAGCAGGGACAGAGAGGGCTCTTCAGACCCTCGTAGTATTGTTGGAATAAGATTGTGAACTGTGAGTGATTAAACCCTACACACTGAGCTGTACAGTTCATGTCCGAAGTATATGCGCCACGTGCACGCGCGCACACGCGACCGGACGCGCATGTCGAGATGTTTTGAGGAGGAGCCTTTGGACGCTAGATTCAAAAACTGCTTTCCTGATGAAATCCTCCAGAGTGCTGCTTTAACTCGATTTTTTTTCTCCAGTCACTCCTCCTCTCTTTGGCTGAGGGACGAAGGTCCCGTTATCTGATCACGCGTCCGTCCTGTAAACTCTGCGGGGCTCGTGCCTCTCATTATAATAAAGTGAACGGGAGCGCGCGTCACAGCTGTGTTTCCCAGCATAAACTGACAGCTTAAAATGCAACAAATCAAACATCAACACTAAAAACACATGTATCTGTCAGTGACTTTATCAGAGGGTTACAGTTGTTTTCAGAGGCTCATATTAAATACTACTGTAAATACCCCAAAAGTAGTTTTACTAAAACATGATGACAGAGTCCTGCATGCTGTAAAATAGAGAAATAAAGTCATTTTGAGGCAGATTTAATCCATTACAGATAAACTGGATGCTACAATCACTTTTTGACAGGTGAAAAAATCAGTTTGAAGTTGATGTAAAAATACAGTTGATGCTTTAATCAGGTCACCTGTAAACTAAATCTAATCCTTTATTGTCAGGTGGACAGATGAGAGTTTACAGTAAAACTATTAAAACAGGGTGAGCATTAGTAAACAGCTGCAGTCCTGACAGATAAATTTGCTTTAGTGTTAAAAATGTTTGATTGGACCAAATTCAACCTGCTAATTTTATCAAACATCAATGAGCTCAGATTTCAAATGGTCTGGTGAGTGTTGGGTGGGTTTGTGCAAATCGCCCTGTGGTGATTTTTTCCAATGATAAAGTGTACCTTGGCTCCAAAAAGGCTGAAAAACCCAGCCATTATATTGTGATCAAAAACATTGAATCTCAATTCTGAGGCTGCTCTGTAAATAGTTTTCAAATAAACAATACATATAGCTAATTCTGATCAATCCATATCAATTTCAGACTTAAAATAATGTACCCATGTAAGCCATGCCCACTTCAGGGTAAACCACACCCACTTCCGGGGCAAGCCCCACCCGCTTCCGGTTTAGGCACCACCCACTCCGAGTACAGATACGGATACAGATAATTTAGATGGTTGAACAGATACAGATAATGCTGCACTCGCTCATCCCTATAAAATACCATACTGATCCTGCACTTCACCACTCATGTAAAAGGAAAGCAAGTGACTCTCTTTTACAACACTTCAAGTGACAAAAGCAGTTAAGTCACAGGTCACTCAGTAGTTTGGATGTGCAGATAGGATATACTAGGCCTACGTTTTTTTTAGAACCCTTAAAAACACCTGCTGGGAGTGGGGGGGAGTGGGAATGATGTTATCAGGACTAGGACGGGAGGGAATTTTATTTTTCCTTGCTGTCTGGGATTGGGACAAGAGCATTTTTTTTTTTCAATGGGAGTGGGATGGGAGAGCAAAGAAAATCTACTCCCGTGTCATCCTCAACTCCAGATCGTCAGGGTCAGTTTAGTGGTGAACGTCTGTCCAAACGTGATGGATTGTCTCCATTGTGAGTTTGATCTTTTCACTTAAAACTGAACCTAATCAACAACAGAGTTGGTTTAGCCAAAAAGAATTGACACAAATATTCATAATGCTTTGCATATGTTTTATGTTATCTTTGACACATTTCTCAATTTCCTAGTGAAAACTCTCCATGTGAAAAAGCCCTCTAGCTCTTTAGTAGAAAGAATTTCTCACGCCAATACGGGAGTTAAAAACTCATGGTGAAAAGAATGCTGCAATCCTGATTTAGTTCCACCTCAGACAGTTTGAAAGATTACCCATATAACCACACTACGTCTTGCTTCAGGCCAGGGAGGAAACAAGTCGATAAACTCTCACAACCTTCTTACATCGAGCTTCATTCATAATCTGCTGAGCATGTTGCGTGCAAAGTACACAAACTGGTCAAACCTGTTGTAATCAAAGAAGTTCTAGAAGATGTTATAAAAGGGAAAGCTAGCATTCTTATTTCAGAATGAAAATGAACTTTCTTGTCTAAACCAATTTAAAAGAAAAAAAAAGTTTCTAAACTTCCCAAGTTAACATGTTGAATTGTACCTGGGCAACATTTTCACAAAGTTTTATTTTGAATTTGGATGATACACAAAATAAAGGAAAAAAATAAAATCTTGTATTGATTGTGCCTTTCAGTATACAGTAGTCCCTGATTATCCTGGATCAGGTCGTGGACATAACAGGAAACCCATACATCCCTAGTGATACGCTACAGCTCCTCTAGGGGTCTCAAATGATTCACAGGCTGGACAGGATAGCAAGTTCTGGATCTGCCTGTGCTATCCTCACAGTGGGACATACAAAACCTCCAGAGCAAGGTGACAAGAGGTACCCCAAGATGATAGAGTTCCTCACCATATCTCCGAGGACTGAACCTAGTCATCATACAAACAAAGCAATATACAGCCAATTGTATCAGAGATTTCAGTCTTTTAATCATGATCTAAATCTCGTGACCATATGTGAGACCTGGATCAAGATGGAATAGCATTTTAAGAGTTTTGCCATGGGGCTGGAATAATGCCCTTATTACTGTAGACCAGGGCTACTCAATAAGAGGCAGATCTGGCCAGCGAGCCAAATACTGTGTTCCCTGAGCGGTAATTCCTTAACTAAATCCACGGTGCAATCATCAGTTTGTGCTGAATCACACAACTCATCATTACAGGATGAGGAGCTGCAGTCCTTCAGTTTCACTTCCAATATTGGAATGCTGACACCCATCCGCTGCCTCTCTCATACCTCCCCCTCCCCACCAAAAAAGAAGATAAAACCTGGTCTACAAACTTGCTCGCTGCCCTTTAGACCTAGTCCAGCCCAACTCTCCCTCTATCCTACATTCACTTGTAGTAAAACAACACAATGCTAAATCTCCTACTCCTGAGATAACGACACACTCCTGACCTTGAAGGAGCATTCCCTCCTTCTCCAGTAGAAACTCATAGTCTCAAACTTGGAAGAGCAGACTCTCATCCTGGTTGCATCACATTCAAATGTGAACTGCGAACACTGAAGGTCCTAGCTCAAAGACACATCATCTGCAAAAAGCAGAGATGAGACCCCAAGGTTCCCAAAACAGACAAACTCCTCTCCATGGCCACATCTTGAGATCCTGCCCATAAACATCACCAACAAGGTCAGAGATAAGAGACCTCCCTGGTCTAGCCCCGCTTGGTGCCGAGAAGCTGGACAGACAGTAGATCCATCTTTGGTTGTACTGGGTTGACCCTAAAAGTAACTCTGCCCTCACACTGGTCTTTGGTATTTTTGTATTGATTATAAAATTTGAGCACACATAATGCCATCTGAAAACATGAATTATACTATAATGGACAGACCAATTGCTGCTACACAGTGAAACACCTATAATTAGGTCAGATTATAACCCACTTTCTCTTGTCAACAGGAAGTTAAACTGTCCATCTGGCCAATAGTAGACAAGCTAGGATTGACTTTACGTACAAAAATAAACCACTCACTACAGTCAAGGTGTCAGCAGATATAAATAGCATCTGTGTGCAATCATTTGACACACTATTAACCCAACTGAACAATCTGTAAAACGTCCCCGCCTCGCCTTCCGCTTATCCGGGTCCGGGTCGCGGGGGCAGCATTACAAGTCAGGCAGCCCAGGCCACCTTCTCCAGCTCCTCAGCTGGGACGCCCAGGCGTTCCCAGGCCAAACTGAAGATGTATTTCCTCCAGCTTGTCCTGGGTCGACCCGGGGGCCTCCTGCCGGCAGGACATGCCCAGAACACCTCCCGAGGGAGGCGTCCAGAAGGCATCCTTACCAGATGCCCAAACCACCTCAACTGGCTCCTTTCGATATGGAGGAGCAGCGGCTCTACTCCGAGTCTCTCCCGGATGTCTGAGCTTCTTACCCTATCCCTAAGGCTGAGCCCGGCCACCCTGCGGAGGAAACTCATTTCAGCCGCTTGTATCCGCGATCTCGTTCTTTCGGTCATTACCCAAAGCTCATAACCATAGGTGAGGATTGGGACGTAGACCGACCGGTAAATCGAGAGCCTTGCTTTCTGGCTCAGCTCCCTCTTCACCACAACAGACCGGTTCAGCGTCCGCCTCACTGCAGACGCTGCCCCAATCCGCCTGTCGATCTCCCACTCCCTCCTTCCCTCACTCGTGAACAAGACCCCAAGATACTTGAACTCCTCCACTTGAGGCAGGATCTCTCTCCCGACCTGGAGTTGGCAAGCCACCCTTTTCCAACCGAGAACCATGGCCTCAGACTTGGAGGTGCTGATCCTCATCCCAGTCGCTTCACACTCGGCTGCGAACCTTCCCAGCAAGAGCTGAAGGTCAGAGCCTGATGAAGCTAGGAGGACCACATCATCTGCAAAAAGCAGAGACGAGATTCTCCTGTCACCAAACTCGACACCCTCCACACCATGGCTGCGCCTAGAAATCCTGTCCATAAAGGTTATGAACAGGACCGGTGACAAAGGGCAGCCCTGGCGGAGTTCAACCCTCACTGGGAACAGGTCCGACTTACTGCCGGCTATGTGGACCAGACTCACACTCCTCTGGTACAGGGACTGAATGGCCCTTAACAAAAGACCATCCACCCCGTACTGCTGGAGCGCCCCCCACAGGGTGTCCCTGGGGACACGGTCATAAGCCTTCTCCAAATCCACAAAACACACGTGGATTGGTTGGGCAAACTCCCATGACCCCTCCATCACCCTAGCGAGGGTAAAGAGCTGGTCCACAGTTCCACGACCAGGACGAAAACCACATTGCTCCTCTTCTATCTGAGGTTCAACTATCAACAGAACCCTCCTCTCCAGTACCCTGGAGTAAACCTTCCCAGGGAGGCTGAGGAGTGTGATCCCCCTATAGTTGGAACACACCGTCTGGTCCCCCTTCTTAAAAATGGGAAGCACCACCCCGGTCTGCCACTCAACAGGGACTGCCCCCGATGACCATGCAATGTTGCAGAGACGTGTCAACCACGACAGTCCTACAACATTCATAGCTTTCAGATACCCAGGTCGGATCTCATCCACCCCCGGGCTCCGCCACTGCGTAGTTTTTTGACTACCTCAGCGACCTCTGCCCCAGAGATTGGACAGTCCGTCCCCAGGTCTCCCAGCTCTGGTTCCTCATAGGAATGCGTGTCGGTGGGATTGAGGAGCTCCTCAAAGTATTCCTTCCACTGCCCGACTATAGCCCCAGTTGACGTCAGCAGCTCCCCGTCCCCACTGTAAACAGTGTGAGCGAGTGACTGCCTTCCTCCCCTGAGGCGCCGGATGGTTTGCCAGAACCTCTTTGGAGCCGATCGATAGTCTTTTTCCATGGCCTCGCCAAACTCCTCCCACTCCCGAGATTTTGCCTCGGCAACTGCCATTGCTGCACTCCGCTTGGCCCTCCGGTACCTGTCTGCTGCCTCTGGAGACCCACAGACTAGCCACGCCCTGTAGGCCTCCTTCTTCAGCTTGACGGCTCCCCTAACCTCTGGTGTCCACCAGCGGGTACGGGGGTTACCGCCACGACTGGCACTGGCTACCTTGCGACCACAGCTAGCAACAGCCGCCTCAACAATCGCAGAGCGGGACAAGGCCCATTCGGACTCAATGTCCCCCACTGCTCTCGGGACGCGGTCGAAGCTCTGCCGGAGGTGGGAGTTGAAGACCATCTTGACAGGCTCTTCTGCCAGGCGTTCCCAGCAGACCCTCACTATACGTTTGGGTCTACCAGGTCTGCGCGGCATCTTCCCCTGCCATCTGATCCAACTCACCACCAGGTGGTGATCAGTTGACAGCTCCGCTCCTCTCTTCACCCGAGTGTCCAAAACATACGGTCTCAGGTCAGATGATACAACTATAAAGTCAATCATCGACCTGTAACCTAGGCTGCCCTGATACCAGGTGTACCGATGGGCATCCTTATGTTCGAACATCTGTAAAACGTGCTGAAGAAATACAGCATGGACATCAGTAAGCTCTGAACTTATAAACAGTAGTCAGGAACAACAAGGCTAATGTGCTGATGAAGCAGGATGGTCAATACTGTTAAGCTATTCTAATCTGTGTGTCTGACTCTGAAGGAATGTTGACAGACTAGACAAGTGACTGAAGAGGATGAATGAATAAAACTAGAAGACTTGTTGAACATGCCTCCTTCACAGAACTGCTTCAAGTTATAGCTTGAATATTTAAAGTGTAGTTCAGTGGAAAGTTCACAAACAATTACTACTACTACTACTAATAATAATAATAATAATAATAATGAGGATGATAATAAAAAATTAACTTATTAATAATAATGGTAATAATAATTTATCCTTAATTGTTCTCTTTGGAGAAATGATTTCTCATCATATAACCCAGTGGAGTGGTAGGCTACCATCTGTACAGCGCCCTGGGTAACTTTGGAGTTCGGTACCATGGATACTTTGACATGTGACCCACACTGGTGGTCAGGGATCAAACCACTTATACCTTCCAATCAGTGGACAACTGTCCTTCCCTCATGAGCCACTGCTGCAGTCAGTCAATCACCTTTATTAATCCCAGGTAGAAATTAAATCAAGACATCCATCCCACCTTCTTCATAACACCCCACAGAGACAAAGGAGCTCTTTTTCTGAAAGGTTTATTTTAGACTCCTACCTTTTATACATGTAGTTTTTATGGCTGCTGCTTCATCAATTGAGTTTTCCCTGGAGATCAATAAAATCTATCAGTCTACCTATCACTCTTTGTCTGCCCATACACTTGCCCACCTGCCCATCCATCCAGAGCTAGAGCTTACATCTAAAGGACCAATGCACTAACCTTACCTTAACAGCTAGCCCAGACTAGCTTAAAACAGCTACAATTACCAAAAGTTCATAGTGGTTCATGTGAACACTATTTCATAGAACCATAAATATCAAGTTCCCATTATCTTATCATCTTAACTATCATTTTCTCATGTTGTATTGATTCAAATATATTTTGTGATCTGGGTCATTAGAGAAACTTGATATTATGAAGATAGATTTGACTTCTCATATTCACCTGCAGACACTGGAATGTCAGAAATCCTTTAGAGGCTGTTTGATGAAGTCTCAGTTATGTTTTGTTTCTCATCCTGTGAATGTATGTGTTAAGCCTGATTTATACTTCTCCGTCTGCGTCGTTACGGAGACACGCAACGCCATTATGCGTCGACGCAAGCTCTCTACGACATGCTCGCAGAGGTTGACAGAGACATGCCCAAAATTCTAACTATGCGTCGAAAGCGACGGACAACGCATGCCTGTGATTGGTCGGCTCAACACCCCGTGATCATTTCCGGCTTCATGCCGCTATCAACAGAGTAGTAATAGTTGAATCTCGCGGAAGCAGATATGGATCAGCTAGAGAAACGTCTGGCAGAAGAAGTACGAACATTTATATAATCCATCAGTGTCCCTAAAGGGTTAAACAAGAGCTACATTTTCGCTCGTCGTCTGCCTCGTCCTCACTGAACGGACGGACATTCAACAGACGCCGCTGTCTCCTCACTTCTGTTTAATTCTTTTTAACAACATTGTTTGTTCTTCGAGATCAATCTATTCAAGCTTAATCAAAACTCGCTCTCTGTCGGCGATTACTGAGCTGAAATAAACAAACTTTGGTCGACCGGAGGCATTACTGCAGAAAAGTTATGCGCCCTCTGCTGTCCTGGTGGAGAATTGCTTCACAACACTGACGGAGAAGTAAAAATCAAAAACGTCTCCGTCAATATGTCAGCGTCTGAGCGCAAACGTGCTGTCGGAGAAGTATAAATCAGGCTTTAGTGTGTCACAGGTGTAACACATACCACACAAACACAGCCTGTTGACATCTGGTAGCCCTGCTAATCCTGCCTTGATTAACCCAAACACATCTTTACTACAGTGTTTCAATCTGTTTCAGTCAGATCCTTTTTGTGTGGATCAGATGGTGTTTGTCTGTCTGTCGTGTGTTCGTTCTATCAGCACTTTCTGTTCTAACTGGTTTCCCTGTTCTCAGGTCAGGTGTCGATTCACCACCAGCGATGTTGAACAAGGTTTTTCTTGCCTGATTTAGGAAATCTTTCAAGCCATGTAACCTTAAACTCCTTACTCTCCCTTTTTTGTCCAACATAAACAAGGTGAGAGGATAAATAGAGACCATACTTAACTGGAAAAAGCAGAGCATGTGTCACAATTCTCACTGATGACAAACTCACTGTAGGCACATGCAGGTAAAAAAAAATTTAATTTTTAGCAGTCAAATAAATCATATGCATTCCTCTATAATGTATTGAGTTCCGATGGAAGCTTATAATTCAAGATTTAGTGGATTCCCTTTGGGGAAATAGTGTCTTTCTGAGCAGATGACTGATCTAATGCTAGTTTGAGGAGGACAACGGCAGTCTGACATCTCAAACATAGATGGGTTCTGTAAACATCTTTTTCTCAACCTAACCAGTCCCTCCAGGATTTCGCGATGTTGCGATCGCAACTATCAATGCAAATTCAGCCAATCCTCGCAAGTTTTGCACGTCTTGCAATTTTATCCAATCAGCGCAACTTTAACGCAAATTTGACCAATCACGACGCATTTTCTTGGTTTTTTTAAAAGTACGTCATCACGTACACTTCCTGTTTACTCCCGAGGGGGAAATATGTCTTTAAAATATTAATTTTGATTTATAAATTAGAAAATAAAACGTGTTAAAAACGTAATCGCAGCTTGCATTTGAAGCATGGCGGAACACTCAGCATGATTTCCTGCAACCCCGATGCGACGCACACACCGGACCTGACGCTGCCTGTGTGTAAATTCAGAGGCTGCAGCGGGTCCAGGTGGTCTCTGTAAACTCAGGCCACCGCTCCTTCAAAAACAGAAAGTAATCCGCGGTGAAATTGAACGGTCTCTAGCCTTTAGAGTTATTCCTGCCCCTTCCTCGCTGTACGGTCCGGTTCGGATGGAGACCCGACCCGGATCCGTCATTAAAAATGATGCAAAAGTTTCAAGACCGTGGGTCAGTTTGAACACAGCACTGCTAAAAACTATTCACTCATACCATGTCTCCACATGATGGAAATCTTTGATTATTATTATTTTATAACAATACCCTTCTGAAAATGTACTTAAACTGAATAAATAAAATAATATAGTATTGTACTTTAGGGTCAGGTCAGGGATATTTTATGGTTTTTCTACTGTTTTGAACCAAAATGTAATTTAAATGCATTCTTTTATAAATTAAAGGAGCTTTAGTTTATAATATTAAAGTTTAGGTCTTTTATTTGATTCTTTCCCACAATAAAATCATAAAAAAGGCCTTTTAGGGCAAATTTTCAAGTTTAAAATGTAATTAATTGCGATTAAATAAATACAAAGTCTAAAATGTGATTAGTGTTTTGAATCGAGTCCCCACCACTAATTAAAATGTTAAAATAAGATGCACACACATTGTATAAAGCCAATGGTACAGACTATAGAAACATTTAAAAAGGGAACATTTACATTATCAAACTGAAACAATTTATAAGCATGCCTTTTTGAAGGTGCCTTTTGCACCTGATTTGTGCACTTTAAATTCTTTTGTCTGGAGGATTTTATTTATTTTTGTATTCAAATGAATGTAAACAAATGTAGGTACCATGAAACATTTATTGATTTATAATACTCAGACAAGAAACACTTTCCAAAACATACGGTCTCAGGTCAGATGATACAACTATAAAGTCAATCATTGACCTGTAACCTAGGCTGCCCTGGTACCAGGTGTACCGGTGGGCATCCTTATGTTCGAACATGGTGTTCGTTATGGCCAAACTGCAACTTGCACAGAAGTCCAATAACAGAACAACACTCGAGTTCAGATTGGGTGGGCCGTTCCTCCCAATCACGCCCCTCCAGGTCACGCTGTCATTGCCCACGTGAGTATTGAAGTCTCCCAGCAGGACTATGGAGTCCCCAGTAGGAGCGCTATCCAGCACTCGTCCCAGGGACTCCAAAAAGGGTGGGTACTCTGAACTGCTATTTGGTGCATAAGCACAAACAACAGTCAGGACCCGTTCCCCAACCCGAAGGCGCAGGGAAGCTGCCCTTTCATCCCCCGGAGAAAATCCCAACATACAGGCAGAGAGTCTTGGGGCTTACAGAAAGCCCACCCCAGCCCTCCGCTGTCACCCGGAGCAACTCCAGCATACAAGAGGGTCCAACCCCTCTCAAGGACTCGGGTTCCAGAGCCAACACTATGTGTCGAGGTGAGCCCGACTATATCTAGCCGGTATCGCTCAGCCTCTTCCACAAGCTCCAGCTCCTTCCCCGCCAGAGAGGTGACGTTCCATGTCCCGATAGCCAGTTTTCCTGTCCGGGGATCGGACCGCCAAAGCTCCCGCCTTGGTCTGCCATCCGATCCACAATGCACCGGACCCTTTATGTTCCTCCTGCAGGTGGTGGGCCCACAGGTGAATGAGCCCATGTATCCAGTTCGGGCTGGGCCCGGCCGGGCCCCATGGCCGAAAGCCCGGCCACCAGGCGCTCGCTCACGGGCCCCAACCCCAGGCCTGGCTCCAGGGTGGGACCCCGGTAACCCTCCCGGCCAGGTACACTGGCTTGTAGATTGTATTTCCATGAAGAGTCTTTTGAACCGCACTTTGTCTCACCCCTCACCTAGGACCAATTTGCCATGGGTGACCCTACCAGGGGCACAAGTGCCCCAGAAAAACATAGCTCCTAGGATCATTAGGGCACTCAAACTCCTCCACCACGATAAGGTGACGGTTCACGGAAGAGAGATAGAACAAACATTTTAATCAAATTAGTTTAAAGGTCTTACTGTTTCACAAAAGCGTCTCAGAAATTGGTTCAACTCAATGAACTAATATTGACATTTTATTGAAATGAGAGCT
Source organism: Callopanchax toddi (assembly GCA_006937965.1). NCBI lineage: Eukaryota > Metazoa > Chordata > Actinopteri > Cyprinodontiformes > Nothobranchiidae > Callopanchax > Callopanchax toddi. Next base: position 260,697 of record SSNR01000180.1, read on the forward strand.
TTTAAGATTCCATTGTGTCTACTTTTGTCCACAGCAATACATTTTGTTGGTTTGCTAGCATTTGACTGCCATCTACTGAAGGTAATGTTCTGTTGGTGTAGGAGCAGCTGACCTCAAACAACCCCGCATCAAAGCAACCAAAATGTCCTTTCAACCCTTCAAATGCGGTCAGAGAGATTACCATTAAAGCAACTGTTTGCTACTGTTCGCAAGATGTTTCAGCCAGCGTGGCTAATTTTGTTAAGGTCATGAACTTTGAGGTCATGAACTTTGAGGTCATGAACCTTGTTTTTCAGATCTGTTTTAATGCAGAGGCCATAAAGGTTAAGTTCAACCCTTTTGTACAGATTTTAAGGATTTAAAGGCTGAGCTGGGATTGAAACCAAACAGATTGCTTTTGTCTGCCATGTATTACGATTCCTGTGCTGTAACTCATTTAGACATCATTTAAATGTCCTTTCTCTGTGGTGGGCCTTAGCAGGTTGAACTGTTCCCCAGATCTTTAAGAGGCAGTCCTAAATGATTGGTTAATAGAAAAGAAACATACTCCAGTAAATCACTTTTCCACTACCGTGTTGATGGTTTTGATCATGTAAAGCATTTTTAAAGTCTTTGTTTCACCAGGTTGGTATGTAGTTGGATCCCTGGATTCTCCAATCTATTCTGCAGATAGTAAATAGTAAAGCAACTTACTAAAAGTTAATTTACTACTCAACACTGCTGTGAAGTGAGCTTTCCTCATATGACACTGACTCAAAGTATAAAACAGGGCTGTGTGAACGGAAAACAATGAAAGACTGGGACTGCAGGGTCGTCCCGTCAGCATATATCTGTGATGGTTTTCAGGTCAAACTGTTTCTCCAAATTCTGCCTTTGCACATTTCATCAGATGTATTCATGTTAGTTTTTCTTTGTGGGGTACAAAAACAAGCCACCTGCAGTTAGGTTCAGAGAAAAGACATATAAGCGTCTTTAGACTTTTGTGAACTAGCTTGCATTCACAGAGTTTTCTTCAAAAGCTTATTACTCTACATTTTTCTGTCTAAATTGAATAAACTCTCAGAAAAGAAGCAAAACATCTTCAAAAATTCAAAGTTGTCTGGTGGCTTTTTTTTCTGAACCTATAAGGATTTCCATACCCAGATGACTGAGGACCTTCATCAGCACACAGGTCATTTCTATCTAACTCCAACCACTATGTACCACATTTTGACCATTCAGTAATCAATTTGTTACTGGTTCATACCTAACTTTGTAGTCGCTTATGATGTGGAGTACACCATTGTAATGGGGACACATTTTCATTATGCTCATCAAAGTCGGAAATGTGATTGTTATTATAATCATAAGAGTGATAAGGTGGGCATTGACAGCTGTACCCGTGTTCTGAACAAGAGCTCAAGATAGAAGAAATTAAACATGCAGCTCTCATCAAACCAGACATTAACTCCTAAAATAATCATGTTCACTTGAAAACACAAGAGAATGGATTACAGTAATCATGTTTTGAATCCCATTTGCTTCACCCCACCTGCACAGTTGAGTCTGTGTCTGGAACACACATATATCAGTCATCAGTCATGATTTACTATACTACAGTACACTTTAAAACACTGGTTCACAAAGCTTTTAGCTTTTAACCCACAAAATAAGTCAGACTTGTGACCCTAACAATTGCTGATTTAAAGTAAATAAAAACCATTAATTAATAAATTAATATATTATTTTTGACTTTTTATAGCAACTGTTTTTATTTCTTTGTAACAGTAACCAAGCCCAACTTTTGAAACCAACGCTTTAGAAAAAATGAGGAGGATGACATTTCCCCCTTTAGCTTCTTCTAATAGTTTGAATGAAGTCATTTTGTTGCTATAATCTACTCAGTCAATTAAGACTCACCAAAACAAAGATAAGCAGTCTGAAACCAGTTTTATTATTAACGTTATCATTTTTATTATGTAAAAAATGAACGTGTGCAGAGCTGATGCCTCTGTAAACGGATACATGTAGGGCCAGTTGAAGCAAAAATCTAAATGAAAAGTTATAGTATGTAATAGTGTGGACTGTGAAGTGAAGCTCACATGGCGCCTACGTGACTGTTTTAGGTACATACGTAAGAGCCAGCAGGGGGCTGTGGGGTGTGAGCAGAGCATGTAGGGTCAGACTGAAAACCTCCAGCTACATGAAAAATCAGGAGATTGTGTCACTGGACAGATAGAGACAATCATCTTAAATCCTGCTATGGATCGATCTTAAAGCACACAGAGTGTCTATTGTTTGGACACTTTGGCTGATTCTAGTTTAGATGGGGTGTTTGGTTGATTCTGAACATGAGGCTAATGCTCAGAGCATGACCCTGAATGTATTCACTCTAATGTTAGGACACAGCCAGCTGGTGCTTTAATCTGAGGGCTACAGGGATGCAATGTCTTCTGTTTTCATTCCTCAGTAAACAGATGGTTTGTTTTGATTTGCCTCACATTTAAATCAAACAATAAAAAGTTCTCTACAGCCAACACTTCCTAGAATCCAACACAACAAACTAAAGACTGACAGACATAATGACTGCATTCATGTGTTTTAGTCAGCTGATTGTGTCTACTTTAGTCCAGTAACACACTGGTGTGATGAAATGTGATTACACATTAACTTAAACAGCCTTCTGCTCAGATTGGATCTAATTTAGCATAAATAAAGTGTAATGTGATTATTTTAAAAACGTTTTGAACTGATTATTTAATTAATACATGTCAATTATTTTAAAATGCTATATAACCCTCATTTTTCTATGTTTGATCGAAACTAGAAGAAGCAAATCAACAAATGTGTTTAATTTGGCTTCATGTCTGAAGCTGAGACCAGTCCGGTGGAACTACTTGACACCTTTACAGCACCAGTAGGAAGATCTCAAAAAGCTGATCTAAGCTAAGGCAGTTTTCTGTTCCCTGAACTGTACCAGATGTTTGTAAGAAGCCCTTTCATGTGGGTGATGTCAGCATACAGTCCAAGCAGCGTCAGGAGGGCTTTCAGCACAGCAGTAATGTTTAACAGCTGAATGGTGGTCAATGGCTTGTGGCTGAGCATTACTGCCCTGTTAAAATACCAACATCAATTTTCACTTTTACTCTTCAGTGGACATACATCACCAAAGCCCACGGTGTGCCTCGTCTTTTAGGAGGAGTTAAATTATTTTATTGGCTTCTTGTCATTGTCTTTGATCCTGTGATTCCTCATCATTGTTCATTGTTGTGGAAAGAAAGAAAGTACCAGAATGTTTTGCCTAAGAGGGTTCATATTTTAAACAGCTGCTTCGGTCACTTGTTGATATCAGCAGAACAAGTTAACATAGTAAAAGGGATTATGTACAACTACTTTGTGTGCATATACGCTCACTGGCCACATCATTAGATTCATTTTGCAAGTACCAGGTTGGACCCCATTTTGCCTTCTGGACTATTGCAATCCTTTATCATATATTCAACAAGGTGTTGGGAAAAGGACGACTCGGTAAATCCTTGTTACAGCATAACTCAACTGTCTAATGGCAGGAAGCATCGGTGAATCAAAACTAGGGATGTCCCAATCAGGGGTTTTTTGCCTGAGTCATTTGATTTTGAGCATCTGCCAATACCAAGTCCCAATCCGATACTTTTATAATACATTAAAAAAACATAATAAAGAGTGAAACAGATCCAGGATGTTCCTTTTTAAAAAAATTTTTAAAGCCACCTTATTTTAAAGGTACTGGCCAGACCAAGCATCAAAATTGTATAAATAGTATGAAGCTACAGTTTACTATTTATATGAGCAATACCAGATATCAGTTTTTCATGTCGATCAGCAAATTTGTCATAAATTTAAATCAATTCAGCCTAAATTCCCGTGTCTCATCTTGAAGAACAGTTTTTCCGCATACGTCACTGATGACGCTCATCGAGGCGCCGTCTCTGTAAACAACCAGACCTTCCCGTCGAAAACAATTGGATTAGCCAAGTTCTGTTCACCTTCGTGGTCAGAATGGTGTATAAATGCCTTCTGCACGGCTGCACAAAAAAGTCAGAGCCATATGTCCGAGTCCTGCACGAGTTTCCCCAAAACGCCACCGCTTTTAAGGCATGGAAACGTTTTGTGAGCAGGACGAGGGCGCACTGGAAATGCAGTTCATCTTCGCGGATCTGTAGCGACCACTTTGACGAAACTTGCTACTCGAACTACAGGGCTCGGTCAATGGGATACAGTCGGAGGTTGGACCTAGAAAATGAAGCTCAGATTCCAACTATATATCCCTCTGGGACCTGTAAAACTGCAGCATCATCACCAAAAATCATCCTAAAAAAAGTGTCCTAATTTATAAAAAACAGGCCTGAAAGGTGCTTCACTTTCTCCACAAACTTTGGGATTAAATGCACATTTTGGAGACGGGAAACCTGGCCGCGCAGCTGGTGAGCTGAGTTATAAAATGATTAATTTAAGAAACTATTTCAGACTGTGGGCCGCGCGCGTACACACACACACACACAATCAATCGTCACCTCACCTCCACCCCCGTTTCTGAACGGAATAAAAAGAATCTGAACAAACGCATGTCGCATTTAGGAGTTAGATCACAGTTTGTTCATACAGACGTCTTCAAATATTTATTATAACGGCAGTTATTGGTGCTTTATTTGTGATCAGGTGTGTATCATTTATTGTCTCTACGAGAATTACGTACAAGAATCCTCGTGCGTAAAGGACGCGCTCCGTCGCGTCAATATGAGGCAGAATCTGGATGATGGCTGGCTGACCAGCTGGTTTAGACTTAGATCAGCCCTATATCTGCTGAACCACCAGACCTGCTCCTGTCTAATGTCTTTTTGGATTAAATGTTTTCATTAAATGATGTTCTTAAAAATGAACTCTGCCCGCGGCGGCTCCGAGCGGAGCTCCGCGTCTCGGTGAGGCTCCAATCCGCCCTACAAGGAGCTGAAAAACAGTGATGCATTCCGTCTAAACATCACTGCTGGCATCAGGAACAAGCCAGCACGGCGTCTTCAGTGACCAGCAGCCTGCAGACACACTTCATTCAGTCTGCTGCCGCTGAGCTCATCTCTGAGTGTTCAGCGCTGCAGCGACCTGTCACTCAGAGCGCTTCACCTCCGCAGCGTAACAATCAGTGGAGGATGAAGCGGCCAATGAACAATTAATATATTATTTTCAATGAATGAAAATTAAATGCCATTAAAAATGTAATAAATACAAGGTTTTTTTAATTATTAGGCTAAATGACGGATAAAAATAGATTGACCGAATTTTTTCGTCGGGGTCTAACTGGCTCAAACATGTACGCCTGATCTCCTAAATCTTTATTTACCTGATAATCACTGTCTTCAATAGAATAAAAGCAGATAATTCTGACTGACTAGCAGAAGTTTCTGATGCTACATCTGACTCTGATGAAGTGTTCTCTGCCATAGTTTTAACCTTTTCCTGTTTGCTCTCTGAAAGCTATGCCTGGTATGACGTAAGTGGCCGGGGCGGGGGAAAACACGGAAATAGCATCTTTTTTTCTGGAGACGTTTACAAAAATTGCTTTTTCTTAAAATCCAGCCTTGGGAAAAATTTTGTTTTTTTTTTTTGCCAAAGGATATTTGAATACTTTTTACACATGTCAATAAAAGGAAAATTCCCTCTGGCCAGTACCTTTAACATTTAGCCACTCTGTTAACAAACGGAGCACTTCTGTGAGGTAGCTTGAAAGATCAAGTAATAAATAACATAAATTCTTCACTTGTAGACTTTAGTGCAACAGTAAATATAAAAAAGTATAATATAAAACCAAATAGCACCTAAATTTAAAATACCCAGCAGGCATGTAAACAAATAAAAAAATTTAAAAATTAAAGTGCCACAGTGCAAAGCCAGTAATGTGCTTTTAGAAACTGCACTCCCGACTTTTACTGTCACCACAATAGTGGTGGGCCCTTAGAATCTTCCTAACCTTTCCCCCCTTTACGGCGCCCCTGGCCATCACATACGGGATATCGGCTTAACGGTGACTGCAGGAGGCAGAGCAGGTCTCTCTAACAGAACCTGTTTTACATCCATGGTAAGAGGAGATCTAGTTTGTGTTCAGTTCCAGTTATATTGATTCTTCTGTAACTCCAGTATCTATCAAATTGGCTGTTTATCATTTCAGTGAAGTGAAAGAGTTTGGCCGAAAAACTGAGAGGAAAAAGTGGAAGAAAGGGGTTCTACTGTACAGTGTGACAACTGCATTTAAGGTCAATATTACACTGAACATTACAGTTCAGACTGTGATAGGATACATGTTAAAGAAAGTGATTGTTTTCAGCTTTGTGATCTATATCTTTAATTGCTTTTGCAGACCGCCACCCCCTGTACACACGCACACGCAGACACAATGACATCAATAAAATATTTACAACTATTCCAGTGTCTCCTAATCTTTGTTTCAAATTTCCACAACAAACTTCAGGACTGAACAACACAGACGAGATGTTTCACATTAAGTATTTTACCAGGTGTGATCTGTACAGTGCAAGTTTTTCAGGTGCCTGAATTTCAAAAGTTTTGAGAAGAAGAAAAACAAACTAGTGTAATAGAACTATCTGAACAACCAATAAACAAAAATAATAATGCAGAACACCAGTTTGGTTTTAAACAAAGCTTTCCTTTAAGCAAACGTATTCATCATTTCAGAGGTCCACTGCACGCTTTGTTCACTGACATTCTGTTCTTAAAGATGAATGAAGATTCACTTTATTGATCCCAGTGGAAAATGACTGTCAGCTCCTCCAGCAGAAGATTTTAAACCTGATGACTGCAGACATGAAGGATTTGCTGATCTCACCAAACCATCTTCAGTGTTCATGTCTCCACCACATCTGCCAGTGACAGCTCTAATAAAATTGTATTGGACAACAATTTTTTACATATCTAACTTTTGACGTGAAGTAAGGTCAGAAACTGTTTGGGTTTACAGTTGCAGTTAAACATTCAGCCATTAGAGGGTGCAGTCTTAAACAGTAGATGTCTGACATGGTTGGTGGCTCGAGGTTGGCGTAAAACTGCGGGCTCAGGGTCTGCAGCCGTATACTATTGCCAGGTTTAGCCTAGTAGCCAGTATTTGTATTTACGGACACAGGTGTCTTTGGGGGCGCTGCATCATGTCCTTGCGCTGTTCAGTGGAGGCTTACAGCTGTTCTTTGTCATAAAGTAGTCCCGAGTCTAAAATAGTACCTGTAATTCCTTCATGTTACCTTTTATTTTTACTTGCATTAGACATGTTTACTGAGGTCACTAGGCAGAATTAGAATAATTAGTATCACTACTGAGTGAGTTTTAAGAACTTTTTTCTCACAATGCTACACACTAAAAACTGCTGGGTTAAAAATAACCCAATTTGGGTTGCTTTGTAACCCAAGTGCTGGGTGAGGAAAGGACCGAGCCAACCATGGGTTATTTTTGACCCAGTAGGGTTGGTTTATGGGTTTGACCCAGCATCTTGGGTTATGTTTTCTACCATAAAAATGGGTTAAAATGACCCAACTGTACAGTTAAGGTTACCCAATAGTGGGTTAAAAAGAAAACCCAACATCTGGGTTATTAATTTACTAATAATTGGGTTAAAATGACCCAACTCTGCAAAAACATATTATAGAAAATAAATATACTAAATAACTCAATGAATAAACAAAAATGAGCATGTCAAGTCTCAGTCAATTATTTATTGACCAATTAAATCATCTTCAATTTTAGACAATCATTAATTAAAATGTATACAAGAACATTTTGAAAAACATTCATTTGTGTATAACACGTTTGGCTCATTCAATCAATTTGATTTTTTCACATCAATTGTGTCTCTTACCTGCTGAAAACTTTAATGTCTTGGAAGTTTAAAACACACAATAGAACAAGTTTAATAGCACGTTAACATATTCCAAGAATGCTAACCTCTGTGCCAGCAGCAAAACATCAATCTTACATTTTAAAAACACTTACATCACTGATAATTGAGCTCTCAATAGTTTAACAACATTTAATTTGTGTCCTGGGATTAAGGTGACAGTCTGAACGAACTCCCAAATCTGTGCACATGGTTTTGGGTAGTTGACATCAAAAACAAAAAAAAAATACACCCACCAAAAGTGATGGGTATTCCAGAGCAGTCCCACTGATAATAACAAATCCTTCGGAGCATTGTTGGTCCTCCCCAAGCACAAGGACAAACGGGCCCTCTATAGTGGTCCTGTTGAGGTATTCCACCATGTTTGTTCCAGTCTGAGGACAGAGGGGGATCAAAAAAGAGAAAGAAAGGGAAAAGGTTTAGGCATAAAAATATGCTTTCATTACCTATTGTGGAAGCATATTTGGAGCAGGCTGTAAAAAGTAAATGAACTCACAGGATGGATGTCACTGAAGGCCTTGTCCAGGCTGCTTGGTTGAAACAATCTCCTACCAATGGTGCAGTCGGGAGAAGCACTGGCAGCAACAGTAAAGCAGCATCCCCGTTTCTCTGTAAAATGGAAATGTGTCAATTTCAGATGAACTTAATTAGCAAAAGAAAACCATAAAATATATATAAAATTGCTTATATTCTTCTTTTAGTCAGTTTTAAACTGAAATGTCTCTCTTTCAACATAGTTTAATGAAAACTCAAGCAAAACACGCAAGACAATAGTGTCAAGCTGGACACAAAAGGTGAAAGGAACAGGAAGCTAGATGTAAACTCCCCTCAATAAAAGATAAAACCTGTTATGTTTTGTGTGTGTGCACGTGCGCTGTAGTGGCGGAGGCAACATTGGGTGGGTTCTGGATGTTTTGAGCACAAGTAACCCTAGCATTTCACTGTAAAAACGCAGCAATATATAATTAAACACATCAATGCCAGCAAGCTAACTAGTTAGCTAGCTATATGGTTTTGTCAAATGATACACTAAATCAGTTTATTAGTTCACTGCATCACCTTCTGCTGTCAACAGGTTTACACACTTCATCTTCAAACACTTTTTCTTCAGCATCTTACCTTTTTCTTAATCCTTTTTGGTGTGAAGGTCCATCAAATATCTTGTCATCCTCTGGATAAAATGGCAGTGCTAGCTCACTGAAGAAAGGGATTTTTGCCGCCAATTTTAACCCAATATGCTGGGTCATAATGTTTGACCCAACGATGGGTTAAACCGACCCAACCCTATGATTTTCAGCCTCAACCCAGCAGTTGGGTCAGCAAAATAACCCGGCCATTTTTAGTGTGTAGTTGTTACCATTCACTTACAGTGTTTTACACTAAGCTAAAGCTAAAGGAGTACTGCCGGATCAGGAAAACGACTGGGTTGGATATAAATTGTTTTTGCCCACTTATCTAACTGAGGAATGTGGCAATAGACAAAAAATCTTTTTCTGGTGGAGTATCTCTTTAAGTGATTGTCTTGCAGCCAAACTTGTAAATGCTATTGTCATTGATTGTGACAGTGTTTGGACCAGACAGAAAAATCTGTGTCGTCAGCACACAAAAGAGAACTGGAAAAATTGAACAGATTAGAAAAATCACTGATATACTATGCAAAGAGTAAATGACCCAGAATGCTGCCTTGCGGAACACCCAAAGAATTTAATAATAATAATAATATGTTGTTAAATAACAGCGAGACAGCCTGTCAGGCTGCGAGCAGCTCCGTGAGTGCTGATAGACACCTGGAGCCTCATTTATAAAACTTGCTAAAACAGGTCTGAAAGTTGCGTAAGTAACTTTCTCCATAAACGTTGGGATTTATATGAAAAAGCGTGACAGAAAAATGTGCGTAACTTAATGGAAACTTTGAACCTATAAGCACATTTTGGAGAAAGTAAACTTTCAGCGCAGCCGGTGAGACACACACACGCACACACACACACACAACCAACACTCACCCTCCACACGCGCATCTCTGAACAGAATAAAAACGGGACTTTGAACGAAGATATGGATCTGAGCTGAACTGGACCTGGTGTTAGATCAACTGATCCGTCAGAACCACACGATCCTCTGCAGCTTCTAAACCCTCTCGGGGTTTTTTGGTCTTTTTCAGTGGAGGCTTTCTTCTTCCGGCTTCTGTTGAGAGCGGTCGCACTGTTCCTTCTCTCCCTTGTGTGTTCCTCCTGCAGCTGTTTTGTCTTCTGAGCATTTTCCTCATTCCTTCTGGTTAAATATTTTTATTTTTCTTGATATGGCTTTGATTTGCTGGCTTCCCAACAAAATGGATAAAATTTTTTACACTCTCAAAACGGAGGAGGGGACTCCGCGGCTGACTGAGACAAGAGCTGTGGGGTTCGTAATGGATCAGATTGCGGGTCCTACAAGTCTGTCTCTGGAGGTCTACAATTTTGGATTAATGATGATCCGGTGCACGCTCATTGGAATCTGCATGGACCTGGTTTATCGGAAAACAAAGGAGCTAACAGGTGCAATTGACAGGATTCCTGTGCTTCAAAGGGGGCTGATGCGTGCTTTGAACACTGAAACACTCGCGAGGACTGAGTTGTCTCGTAGGACTGTCTGCGAACGAACTCTGGCGCGGAGTGAATTACGATCGATGTGTCGAACTACACGGATCAGATGGGACTGGCCAGGTTTTCAAATTTGGACGGGATGAAGCCAGTGAAACAGACATTTAAGGCGGCTGTAACAAACAGGACTGCCTGCTCCAAACACATTCTGTTATCTTATCTGGTGACCCTGAAAACATTCTCCTACTCAACAGAGTGAATGAAGCGACTGCTCAGCCCCCCCCCTTCTCTACGCTCTCTCACCCTAACTCGCCTCCCCCCCCTCTACTGGGAGTGAAGGTCAATCAGCTGTGCCGTGTCCTTGCTGCTGGTGGAGATCCTGACCCACCCACCCTCCTTGATGTGTTTATCGGTTGTTGTGACTGTGTGTAAAATGCTACTCCCTCCCTCCATTTTGTTTACATTTTCTTCTGCTCCCATCTTTATTTTTTTTGCCCAAATATTGTATTGAAGTTGTCCCAATATTTCTGCCCAAGACTTTAGTTCCTTACACAAGCCAATGTCCCACTTTATCTCATAATTTACAATGCAGGTCCCCTGATGGTACCCCAAATCTTGAAGTTTGCCCCAATATTTCTCTTTGCCCAAGCCCAAGTAAATGTCCCACTTTAACTCATAATTTACAATGTAGGTCCCCTGATGGTACCCCAAATCTTGCTCAAATATTGTATCTGGCTCCCATCTTTATTTTTGGCCCAAATATTGTATTGAAGTTGCCCCAATATCTCTGCCCAAGACTTTAGTTCCTTACACAAGTCAATGTCCCACTATATCTCATAATTTACAAAGTAGATCCCCTGATGGTACCCCAAATCTTGCCCAAATATTGTATCTGGTACCCCCAAATCTCTGTTTTGTTTTTTATTTTCAATGTTTTCTCTGTTTTGTTTTTTTGTTTATATTGTCAAGCGCTTTGTGATATATATCTGTGAAAGGCGCTATATAAATAAACTTTACTTACTTACTATAATTTAAAAAGAATTAAATAATGCTGCTGAAATTTTATTTAATATAAGATATATAATATATTAATAAGTGATGGATAAAAATAGATTATGACCAGATTTTTTTTACACTGTCAGTCGAAATGACGGAAAACGAAAAAGTCTAGTGCGACCTCTGATCCATATCACAAACCCCACATAAATATTAAAAAACAACCAGACAAAAACATTCATAATAAATAAAATCAATAAAAACCATTAAGAACCTTTGTTCCACCTAAAATAATCCTATTCATCTCACTCCCCTCGTACATTTACAGCCTTAATCGATAATAATAATAATAATACTACCTCAAACTTATATAGCGCTTTTTCGGACACTCAAAGACACTTTACAAACAGAGCAATAGACACAGATTTAATAAACACACACGATCTAACAAACACTGACAGCAAGCTAATTAATGGGTGATGGTGAGGATGATGATTAAGGGAAAGCCTGTTTGAATAGGTGGGTTTTGAGCAGTGACTTGAAAGTGGAGAGAGAGTCAGCATTCCTGATGTTTTGTGGGAGAGAGTTCCAAAGGGTTGGGGCAGCGGCGGCAAGTGCTCGATCCCCCATGGTGCAATGTTTTGTTCTTGTTGGTGAGAGGAGATTGGAGTCAGCAGAGTGGAGGTGACGGGTAGGAGAATGACGACGGAGAAGTTCAGTAAGATAAGGGGGAGCAAGGTTATTAAGGGATTTGTAGGTGATGAGGAGCAGTTTGTAGCGAATCCGGTTTAGAACTGGGAGCCAGTGAAGTTGTTTGAGGACAGGAGTTATGTGGTCTCTGGAGCGGGTGTGGGTGAGTAGACGTGCTGCTGAGTTTTGGATGTACTGTAGTTTGTGTAAGGCCGTGGAAGGAAGTCCGTAAAGAATGCTGTTACAGTAGTTGAGTCTGGAGGTAATGAAGGCAAAGATGAGTATTTGAGCAGTGGAGTGAGAGAGGGATGGGCGGAGACGGGCGATGTTACGGAGGTGGAAGAACAATGTCCTGGTGATGTTACTGATGTGCGATTTGAAGGAGAGGGAGGAGTCAAAGATGACGCCGAGATTGCGAACTGTAGAGGAGGGTGTGACTGTGTGACCGTCGATTAGGAGGGAGATATTATGAGCAGAGGATAAGAGGGATTTGGGACCAGTGATAATGAGTTCAGTTTGGTTGCTGTTGAGTTTTAGAAAGTTGGTGTCCATCCAGTGTTTTATGTCACCCAGGCAGCCTGTGATGGTGGAGAGAATGACTGGGCTGATGGATTTGGTGGAGATGTATGTGTGTGTCGTCAGCGTAGCAATGAAAATGGAGTCCATGTTGGCATATGATGTGTCCAAGGGGAAGCATGTAAAGTATGATGAGGAGGGGCCCCAACGCCGAGCCTTGCGGGACGCCATGGGTGACAGGGGCATTGTATGAAGTGCAGTTGTTGACGGAGACGTAGTGGTGGCGATCGGAGAGGTAGGAGGTGAACCAGTTGAGTGCTGAGCCTGTGATACCAATGGATGAATGAAGACGGTTGAGAAGGATGGAGTGGTCGATGGTGTCAAAGGCTGAGCTGAGGTCGAGGAGGAGGAGAATGGTGAGGGAACCAGAGTCAGAGGCAATCAGGTCATTGGTGACTTTTAGTAAAGCTGTTTCAGTGCTGTGGTGGGTACGAAAACCAGATTGGAATGTTTCAAAAAGCTGGCAGGATTGTAGATATTGCTGGAGCTGAGTGGTGACTGAACGTTCCAGGATTTTAGAGAGTAGTGGGAGGTTGGAGATGGGTCTGAAATTGTCCATAATGTCTGGGTTCAGACCGGGTTTGTTCAGTTTGGGAGTGATGGAGGGAAGAAATGAGTGCTTATAGCGGTTCTGTTTACAAAACAACACTCTGTACCTTCGCCCTGAGCAGCAGAACGTACTCAGTATACAGAACATGAGAGGGATTCTTTAAAATACAGTCTGCCTGTCTGAGGATGGTCTGCTCAAGCAGTTCTTGAGGATTTAAGAGAGCTGTCCTACCCATAATCCTTCTTGCTGTCTTAATCAAAGTTGAAATCTGAGCTTTTGATTTAACTGTTAAATTACCAGACCAACAGGCAATGCCATAGCTTAGAACTGACTCGATTGTAGCTCTGTAGAAAATCAACATGATGTCACTACAAACAGCCGAAGTCTGCGGAGAAAATGATAGTTGCTGATGGATCCGAGCAAACACACTGTTCACTTGAGTTCTCAAGTTGAGGTCACTATCAATGTGAACTCCCAGGTATTTAAAGAAGTTGACCTGCTGGATGCCATGGCCATGCACGACCACTGGAGAGTGCATCTCCAACTGACTTAGGATCCATCAGCATCTCCACGGTCTTTTCCGTGTTTATCTGTAGTTGGTGATCATCACACCAGCTTACGCACTCCTCCAATGCACAGCTGTGGGTTTTTAGATTTGAATTTGCAGTTAACAGACTCAATATCACAGCGTCATCAGAAAATGTCACTACATATTGATTTGGCCTGGAACAAGTGCAGTCATTAGTGTACAGAGTGAATAAAAAAGGGGAACTGACACAGCCCTATGGGGCCCCTGTGTTGATAAACACAGTGTCGGACAAGACAGAGTTCAGTTTGACCTGCTGTGGTCTATCAGACAGGAAGAAATGACACCATCTGATTAAAAAAGGGTTCACATTCATCTCAATCAGTTTTCTGAGAAGGATATGAGGCTGAAAAGAATTAAAAGCAGAGATAAAATCAATAAAAAACAATCTTGCATATGCAGACAGACTCTCCAGATGTTTTAAAACCAGATGCATAACAGTAGAAATAGCATCACTTGTACTTCTATTTCTTTTAAATGCAAACTGATACGGATTCAGGTGGGATAAGGGCCGGAGTGGGACTCACTTTCAGCCCTGGAGCTTCAGACCTCAGACCGGCCCACTTTAGACTCCCAACCTATTATTATTAAAATCATGTGATCATAACCTTACATGTCAAGTCTACAACAATTAAATCAACAGCACACTGTTGCAATTCAGTGTACTTTTCTGAATTATTTCCATTTCAGTGCCAGTAAAGGTTGCTTCATAATGTAGGTTTAGTTCAACATCAGGTCACGTCTCCAACGTTATTCTTTATAACATCCTTTTCAACAATATCAGAATCTATATTCTGTTCAAAAAGGTGTTCAGAGACATCCAGACCTTAGAAATTAAATAATAAATGAATAAATATAAAAAAATGTTTTTAAAGAAAGAAAAAGTGATGCACTTTTAAAAAAATACTATTATATGTTTTTACTCTGCAAGGAACCAGTTTCATCACAACTTAGATTTGATAAAAATGAGAACCTGAGTTAAAGGGTAAATCTCCAACTCTTTACAACATCAGAAACTCCTTTAGTACTAAATCAGATATCAAGAAAATTCACAGATTTCTAATCTGTGTGGATAAAGCATCAATAAATAATGTGCTAATGTAAGTTTGTTACTCACAGTATAACATCACTTCATAATGATGATATTGGAGTCATTTCAAAGAAACATGGCTGACCCTAAACCACTGAGCAGTGCACTGGTCTCTGGGACTTTGTTTATTACAGCATCATGTCCAAAAACAGAATTTATTTTTCACATGAGCCTCAGGTTTGTTGGTGTGTCTGATTTAATGACTTAGAAAAACTGTTATCCATCATATAATTATTATATAATTTAATAACTAGAAAATAATCTCATGGAGGAGTAAAGGTCTGACAGCCTGTTAGAGCCATCCAGAAGAAAAACATCAAGATTTCAGTTGAAACGTTAAAACATTAAAAATAACTGATGTCAGTTTGAATTCCATTATGCTGTAATTAGACAACTTCTGAATCCAGACCTTAAGCTCAAATAACTTTATCTTTGTCTTAAATCATGGGAGAAATATACCTGATATGTATTGATCAGGTGGACATGGGGCCCATCAAGATGATTTGTGCCCAGGACCCAGAATTCTGTGCTACTCCTCTGAAGAAATCATCTAGCAGACTAGTCCATTACAGATCCTGAAGGTCCACATCAACATCCATGACCTAGTCCCGGTCTGGGTTGCAGGGCATGGTCCCCGCGTGGGGGGGGGGCTGCTGATCACAGGACAGCAGCTGCAGTACCACGGCGACGCGCGATTACAACGTGGTTTTTGTGGGAGAACCTGAACCCCAGGATTTACTGTGCTGTCCGATCAGAACCAACACTTGGTCCTGAACTGGGAACTGTATGGTTTTTACTAGTGTTTTTAAAAAGGACATAAAGTAAAACAATTAAAAAGTAAAAATCTCAACTTTTAGGGGTGCTAGGATTCAGTTTAGGGGTGCTTCAGCACCCCCAAAAATGGGCTAAAAACGCCCATGCTCCACAATATATTTATAGCTAAACTATGTTAGAACGTTGTTAAGAGGCATTAAAAAAACATTAAAAGCTACATTGTTTAGCAACGTGCTGAGTGCAGCTTTAAGAGGCATGGAAAAAAAAAAAACGTTTTAAGCTACATTGTTTACCAAACTCTCTATGGTACCTTTAAAGTCTGCAGCTCTTCATCATCTGTAATGATGAACTTTCCTGGCCATACTGTGCTGACTCACGACAGCATCGTGAATTCAGAATAGAAAAGGATAGAATAGAATAGAATGGAAAAGCCCTTTATTGTCCCTTAGTGGTGAAATCCAGGTGCACCAGCAGCAAAGTGACAGCAAGTCAAGAACAAACAGATTCACACAAGGCAAAATGTTGTTCTGTCATGATATAAAAAGAACTGTGGTATTAAATAATTATGATCTGTGATTAAATAATCTAATTATTCACATTTTTATCGCATCAAAAATAACTGAGGAAAGTCCTCATCTTGAGTTATTTTCATTTAAATTCATTAAAGCCGCACTCTGGAGGATTTCATCAAGAGAGCAGTTTTTGAATTTAGCGTCCAAAGGCTCCTCCTCAAAACATCTCGACACGCGCGTCCGGTCGCGTGTGCACGCGTGCACACAGCTCATATACGTTGCGGGCATAAACTGTACAGCTCAATGTGTAGGGTTTAATCACTCACAGTTCACAATCTTATTCCAACACTACGAGGGTCTGATGAGCCCTCTCTGTCCCTGCTGCTTCTGATATTAGCTCTGTTAGCACCGAGCTGCTGCTGGACTCTGAAGCTGAACTTGACTCGGCCCTGGATGAACTTTCTGACCAAAATAAACACGTAATCCTGTCAAGCCTTGCCATTCTGTGAGGTGAAAGGTTTAAAAATAAAAATAAACCCGTCTTTAGCTGGAGAATGGGTAGGTTTTTAGTAGAAATGAGCCGTGAGTCCTCAGTGAACGGCTGAGACGGCAGAGCAACACACGGAGCGTCCTGTACGACAGCGCCCCCTACTGGTACAGGTTTGGTCGATGCGTGTGCATGTTGAGAGAATGCAGACATTTGAATTTCATTGGCTGAAAAATGTCGGCGGCAAGAAATAATGGAAAGGGAGGAAGGAGGGTCTTCATCAGAATGACAGATGTTGTGGAACTCAACCCATAGATCATAGTTTAGACCTGAAATATCATTTAAAACATTTAGAAAACTTTGATACAGAGAAAAATGCTCCAGAGAGCCGCTTTAAATGATTGTGTCAGACCAATAAATTGAAATACAACAAGAAAAAGTGTCTTTATTCATTGTGTTTAACAGACTTGAACAGATTCAGTTCCAGTGCTGCTGAAACCTTTACTTTGGTCATTGGACTCAGTTTGTAACAGCTCTGTTAACCCTTCATCTTCCATCAAGGAGGACATTTTGATTTCTAAGGTGGGGGACAACTAGCTTGAGTACAGGGGTGGGGGTCTGGAGGTGAGGAAGAGGGGCTTTAACTGCTTAAACAGAGCCTTGATATCAACCCTACACCTAAAAACAACAGCCAGTATCTATTGAATATAGTGAAACTTTGTTAGACAGTAAATGGTAAATGTCCTGTATTTATAGAGCGCTTTCTAGAGTGTTCTTTACTCCCTAAAGCGCTTTACAACACAAACAGTCACTCACACACTAGTGATGATCAGGTACATTCTAACCACAGCTGTCCTGGGGCACACTGACAGAGGTGGAGATGCCATGCACCAGCAACAACAGGTTATTTTGAAGGATGTCCAAATAATGCTAATGCAGGGATGTAAACACTCAGTGAAAGAATGACAGCTCAGGGGACAGAGTATGGCTCGTAAGCTAGGCCAGAAAGATGTGGCTCTCAAGCCATATCTGGACATCCTCAGGAGCAGCCCTCATATATAAAAACACATCCAGATTCCTCAGTTACAATAATTCTAAGAACAGAGCAAATTCGATCTGGTTCAGATGCACCACAGGGTTTGCTCTAAAAGTCTAACATTTGGACTTTTTGTCAACATTTGTTTTTGATCTGGATTTAAAACTTAGACTTTTTTAAATACAATTTTACTTTAAACAAAATATGATCCACAAATGGGCAAAGCTAGCAGAAAGCCAACTATAGAAACAAATAAAAACTAATGCTCAGTGTTGGATGTTATAACCCCATCATTGTTACTGTGAGCATTTTTCTTTTTGGACTCTGATTGGCTAAAAAACGCACAATATGTGACCAGTGTGGTATCTGTGTAAAATAAAAGCTTGGAATGATTTAAAAGTGAATTAGTATGTCTGATAGGGCAGATTTTAAACTAACTAAACTGTATTCTTGGTATTCTATGTTTATTCCCAGGTTAGAGGTCATCTCTAATGGCTGACTTCATGACAAACCTGTGTTTATAAATCATGTCCCAAAGCTGAAACCTGTCAGGTGAAGACTAGCCTTATATGTTAGAAGACTAAAAATGAAAGCTGATTTCTTATAACTTAATTCTTGCACTACAGAGCGTATAAAGTGTTCATCTGTGGATGTTTGCAGTGACTCATGTTGTCTACTCTGGTACCATATGTTAGGTGGGGCACAACTCAAATATATAACTGTAGCACAAACTTTCACATTAGAAATGCTATTTAATCTAAATCTAATTTAAGAAAACAACCATTTTATACATGCAATTGCAAATAAAGGTTCACTCACCAGTGTTGTTCATTTCTTTAAAAGAAAAGATGCAAATCATTTTAAAAAATTTACTTCGAATTGTCTTTTTGTCCTGGGAGCTAACTAGCTAAACAACACTAGACTGAGAAGCTCTGCTTTCCCACACAACGTGAAGGTAACATCACGCGTGATATTCCAGTGTTTTAATTGGATGGTCTGGGTTTGGGGCCCAGAGCTCCGTGCCCCTTGTGTGTCTATTGAGAGCAGTGTTGCCAGTAACGCGTTACTAAGTAGCGCGTTACTCTAAAATTACGTCATTTTTCAATAACGAGTAATCTAACGCGCTACTATTTCCAATCCAGTAATCTGATTAAAGTTATTTTTTTCGAGCCACTGTGCGTTACTTTGCGTTACTATCATTGTCCATTTCCTTAAAATATGTATTTTCTTCCTGCATTTCTGTGAGCGGCGTTGTGTCACGTTCCCAGCATGAGGTGAAGTCACGTTTTCAACACATGCACAGCTGCGGAGTCGCTCCCACTGGAGGAGGAGTCACTGACCTGTGATAAAGTAGCCTATTTACCTGAATATCTGGGCATTATTTTTGTAAACTCCTCTGATACAACAGCTTTGTTTTATCTTCGGGATCTAGACTTTATTAAGGAGTGCGAGACTGAGAACAAACGGAGAACCAACGAGCAGGAACAGCTGACTGTCTGTCTGACAGACTGGCAGTAGCAGCCTGAATGTAGCCGTAGCTCCAAAAAGCTGGAATGAAGCAGCGCCAGCCCTTTTTTGGATTATCATCATGACCTGGATGACTGAGAACCTTCACCAGCAACTAAAGAGACGTTTTGATGGCGCATCCTTCAGACAAACACAGCAGTCGGTAAACAAAGCAGCAGCAGAAACACGAGCTGATGTTAGCTCCTCATGGTCCTAAAACCCTCCGCTTCAAAGCTTCAAAACTTCAAAACTTCACCGCGGTGCTGATGACAGGAGCTAGATTATTCATTTTAGTCATAGTTGTGCATTTTACTTTACTTTAAATTCAAAAAAATGTTTTAGATTTTTTTAAATAAATGAATAAATAAATCTTTCTAAAAGATGAGATTTAGTCGTCAAACAAAACTTTTTCCAAAAAGTATATTTAGAAAAAGGGGGTCAGGTAGGGTTAGGGTTGACCTGGATTTCAGGTAAATCCTGTAAAAACCAGCTACAGCAACACAAACAGAAACTATGGAGGAGAGAGATGATCGTTTTCTATCTGGAATAAATACAGTGAGGATTTAGAGTTTGTGTCAGATAAAGATGATAACATTAAGGTTTGTTCTAATGTTCATTAAAATGTTCTGATGTTAATAAAACATGTTAAAAGTAATTTAATAGTTACAGTAATAAACAAGTTATTTTATAAAAGGTAGTTTTGCCATAAAAGTGTTAAATGTCAGGTCAAGAAAGACTGTCTTTAATTTATATTTCATAAAAAACAATAATTTTTTTTCAGGAAATAGTTTGGAAGTTCAACTTTAATGTCAGGAGATTCATTTTGTTGACTTGCTGTTAAAATTCACTTCTAATAAAGAGTTTTAGTAAAACTGGAGGTTATTTTAATGTTGAGGCAGGAGGAGGAGTCATTGGCAGCTGAATGTCACTAATAAAGTAACTTAAAAAGTAACTAGTAATCTAACTTAGTTACTTTTAAAGTCAAGTAGTCAGTAAAGTAACTAAGTTACTTTTTAAGGGAGTAATCAGTAATCAGTAGTCGGATTACTTTTTCAAAGTAACTGTGGCAACACTGATTGAGAGCGTGTTGCGCATGCGCAGTGATTTTCAGATGCTTGTCTTTTAAACAGGCTGTGAGGGGCTCGCCTGTCGCCAGAATTTCAAGAGGATTTAACCTCCTTAACTTGTCAGTATCAAAGCAAAAACTTAGATATGATTACACAAATATTTATAACAGAATATCTTGGAAACAGAATGGGTTTTTATGCAGTATTAGTCTAAAAACAAACTATTCTTTCCCATTGATCCCCACAGCGGCTCCTGGTGGCTGGTGGGGCCGTGACCCACCTGCCGTACATGACGCGACACCACTGCTACGCAGTCCTGGCTCCAGAGAACTAAAATGCCTATGATGCCTTTGATGTACCTAAAATCTCCTTCTGAATCACAAGCCTGTATGTCAGCAGACAGACTACAAGACATCAGATATGGATTCTGTTCCAAGAAAATGTTCTGAGTAATTATTTTTGCTCTGGATGCCTTCACAATTAGCCAACAATATATACTATTTATCTATGACAGATAAATATGAAGACAGAAAACAAGAAAGACAGGAGCTGGAGAGATTTTTTTTTTAATTAACAAACATGTTAGGTGTATTTTCTTCAAAAAATCTTAAAATAAATTATTGGTTATTAATAATCAGTTAGACATACAGCAATGCTGGTGTTAATGCCTCACATTCTTTGTTGAACGCAGGTATTCTCACCATATTTGTCTGGATACACTGGTTACATCCAGCAGTCAAAATAACAGGGCTAGCCACAGGTTGGACTTGTGGCTTAAAGGCATACGATGCAGTTTTGCTTGTTTTAGCACCCCTATTGTCCGTTATAAATCACTGCTGTAAAAACGTTAGGACCCTTGTTTATGCTCAGAAACACCTAAATCTAACTGTTGAAATGTCTCCTCAGCCTTCACTGCTTTCTACTGGAGCAGCTCATCACTCATTCAAAGAAATCAGCTGTGTTCAAGCAGGGAGAGATTTTTTAAAAAGCAGTAATCATGAGCTAAAAACACTCCGGTGCTAGCATATCGGTTAGCCACATTGGGTTAGCCTAACCCTTGTATACGTGATTTTGTGAGACTTCCAGGGCATCAGATCGGAGATTCAGAAGTTGAAAACGTGGTATTCTGGATCCAAGCAGCAGATGGGGCTGAGTGACTTCTCATTAACCCTGTAAAGAGTCATATTAGTACATACTGGCTCAAGGAAAAGATTTTAAAATATGAAAAAGTTTCATAGTATACCTTTGAGAAGGGGAGTGAGCAGGGCTAGCCACAGGTTGGTCTAGTGGTTTATAGTTTGAATCTCAGCCGGGGTCTTTCTGTGTGAGGGTTCTATGTTCTTCCTTTAAATGCATACTGGCTTCTTTGGCTTCCTTTCTCATCTCAAGAATATGCATTTTGGGTTAAATTTAAATTAACCTTGGATGTGATTGTATGCAGGGTGGGTGGGGTTTTTGTTATGGACCTGTGAGGGACAGGTGAGCTGGTAGGCACGTGCCCCGCCTATCACCCCACAACCATATTTAGGAATGATGGTAAAGAAAGAAGATTAATGGAAGAAAATTTGCACATATCTTTCAGTGTGTCTTGAAATAAGTCTGATTATCTACAGGGTAAGACAGCTAACATCTGTTTCTGACAGAAACAGTGTTGTTTGACTGCACAGAACAGAAACTTTCTGTTGTATTATTGTGATTCACCAGCTGAATCCGTCTCTTTACCAGTCATGTGTTCTTCTGCTTGCAGTCGTTCCTTTTATCGTTTCCTTTTATGAGCTTTCATCTAACTGATTTTCTTTCCTAATGCATGTAATTGATTTCCACAGTAATGTCATGGTCCTCTTCCAAGCATTTAGGAAGTTATGAAGTATTTCTTGATACGGTTTTGCACCCATAGCTGACATGCATATTTCTACATCACGTGGAAGCATGGGTAATGCCTGCGGAAAGACAGAAAAGAGCAGTGCTTCCTGTCTTTAAAACTCAGACAAATCCATAGGGTGACAACAAAAAATATTAGTCACATTACTGGGAGATCACCTTTTACCTTGGGATGACTATTTTAATATGCATAAAGCTATAAAATTCATTTTACTCCTATATCCATAACAATGGAAACATGAGAAGCATCGGTTCTCTGGGAAAGAACAGAGAACAAACAAACTCAGGAATTAGAAGAAATCATTAAATCTTTAGAGACTTCCCAGGAAGAAGAAATACAGGGCAAAGTACGGAAAGCAAAGCTAGAACTAAATGAAATTATTAATAAAAAAAACTCAATTTTTGGCACAAAGACTTTGAATAGAAAACTTTGAACATAGTAATAAATCAGGTAGATTTCTAGCCAACCAGTTGAAAAAAAACAAAGAAAAAACAACTATATCTGCAGTTAAAGCAGCACTGAGCGACTTAACCCCTGGGGGTGCGCGAGCTGCCACTAGGGGGTGCGCGAGATGAAAACTGTAATGGCGGACATTTGAAATAATTACACATTTACAGTGTATTTTCCCCCACTCAGTAAAAATGTGTAAATAAGCATGTATACCATTATTGTGTGGAGCTGTGGGACAATATTTGGATGAACTCTGAGTCTTTTTTCTGTCAATCATGCCCTTTCGAGCAGACCTTTATTTTGAAGGCAACGATAACTTTCACTATTAGTTCCGGGGCAAAGTTGCGAGGAGCTGCTGGACTGTTTACCTCATCAAATGGATATTATTTATCCAAATAATCGTTCTTGACAGCTTGTAACAACTCTGCTGATTGACTCCATGTGTGTCCTTTTTAATCAACTCCATGGTGAGTCGTTTTCTTTGTTTCTTTTGTTTTTACTAAAGATGCAGCGCTACTTTGGGTGCTGGGTGTTCATTTTTACATAATTTAAAAACACTAAGCAGTTAGTTAAGCGAACCATCAGCTTAATCCAGTGTAGTAACCTCAGGCCCCACCCAGGGACGACCCGCCCCAGAACCTGAGCCCCCAGCCCCCGAGCCCCCAGCCCCCCCAGGAATGTCCCAGTGGCTACCTGCAGCCACCGCCGCAGAGCACCCCAGACCTGGCCGTCAGAGGGACACCCCGAGGCAACCAAAACGCCACCCCGGCAGAAGACGCAGCCCTAACGTCAACGGGCCCAGCCCCAGGAAACCCCCAGACACCCAAAACCCAGACACCCCCCCACACACCGCCCTGGGGGACAAAGTCCAGAACCCCCCCCCCATCCTCACTATGTGATGAAACCTATTTGGCAACATTTTACATCAAATGCCCCTCCTGCCATGACCCTCTGCATGGATCTGGGCTTTGGACTGGACCAAAGAGGACACTGGTTTGTTCCCCCTTAAGGCTGCGTTTTCACACAAGAATACAAGCAATAAACTGATTGTGAAGACAGAATGAAACTACAGTTGTAGTTTCAACTCAATCATTCTACTGTTACTGAGCCTTCAACAGGAACAAACCTCCAGACAGCAATCACCAACTCCAGTCCTCGAGGGCTACCATCCAGCATGTTTTCTGCACACCTAATCAAATGATGTAATCACCTCCTCACCATGGTCAGTTCTGCAGAAGCCTTTTATTTGTCATTTATTTAAATCAGATGTGTTAGATCCATGACCCACAAAAATATACAGGATGGTAACCCTCGATGGCTGAACTTGGTGACCCCTGTTTGCAAAAACAAAAACTACCTTTATGTTTTTGTTGGGCAATCAGGTTAATAAAATGTAAGTTTACATTTTGTATGTGGTCATCAGATGACATCACTGGTGGTTTAGAATCACTGAAGCTTTGGCTGAGAGGCGTTTCTCATTTCCTCTTTTTCCAAGTCTTTGAGATAATTAGCCCTATGAGGCTTGTGCTGGACCAGAACTAAATATATTTCTCTTTCCACTCCACCTTTATTTGCTTTGTACTTTAAAAAAACACCAGTGATACAGCATAACACCAAGTTTAGAACAGATATGACTTAGTTTATAACCTGTTTACAGAACTTTTCCTTTAAGGCCAGCAGTGATTTATCACCTAAACACTAGCCTTGGCTTTGTTTGCCATGATTAGAGGAGCTTTGAACATTTTGATGATAACTGCACTGTCACAGTAACAGATATGTATGCTCTGAGACACAGCTTGTAATTGAAGCTTGTCTTCTTTAGAAACCAGACATGTCACAACAGGCTAATCCTATATAAAGGGAAACCTCTCTCTGAGAATGTTTTGGCTTCATTATTGTACTGTTTGAGCACTGGCAACAGTTCATACTTTCTGATGTCAGCCAAACCTGTAGAATGCAACCATCAGTAACATCTAACATGTCTGTTATGAAACAAAGTGTTTGAGTAAACTCTCTGGTGTAAAAGTCAAGCAGCATTGTTTCTCTTTCTTTTCAATCAATGAGTTTAAATGGTCATTTTTAAATGAACAACAACAAAAAGGAAGAGTGGATGATCTATATTTTTAACAATTAAAAACTAAAATATGACACTACGTTGTTCATTAATTAAGAATCCATTTAAGAGCTACATGTTCAAACAGTAACCAGTCAACCCACAGCAAGAAATTCAAAGACGTTTTTCTTTAGAATTTATCTTTTCTTCCTCTTCATCTGTGCATGCATGTCTCTGTAGTTACTACAGGAGTGTGCAAATGGCTTTATGGTTTCATCTGATAAACTGCTGTTCAAGGTGGATCCTGCCTTTAGCCTTCTCTCTTCTGAGGTATTTTTACCATCCTTCCCCAAATCAAGACAAAAATCATAAAGAACATTTAAAGAAGTTCTGCCTGCTGTGTTTATTCAGCACTATCAACCTCTTTATGTTTCTAGTAGTGCTGGGCCGATAACGCAGTTAATGCGAGACTGTTAAAGCGTGACAAAAAATATAAAGCTGTTAATCTAAATTGGGTTGCTGGGTCTAGACCAGGCATTACCAAATGGCAGACTCCGATCCTGACTCGGACCCAGATCCGGTTCTTTTCGGAGTCCGGACCCGCTCGGTGGTGAAGGAGGCGTGTCTCTTGTCTCCTGGACACGCCTCTTTCACCTGGAAGGAGGTGCGTCCGATCCTTCACCAGGACCCGCGACTCTCGGTCCAGGGTTCGGGAGACGCGCCTCCTTCACTGGGAGCCGGTTCCCGGTCCAGGACTTTCACCTGGACACAAGGAGGTGAAAGAGGCGCGTCCGGGAGCCACGCGCCCGTCCCAACCTCGGCATACGCCCCTCCTCCTGAACTGGACCGTGTGGTTCAGAACTTGATTCAGGTTGGAGGAGACACGGCAGAGTGCTGAGCGAGTCACGAACCCGTGGCAACAACTTGGTAGAGTTCATGCAGAACTCCGACCAAGACCAAGTCATCAACCAGGTCTGAACTGGCTGTCTGGGTTCCAGGTGTTTCCTGGTGAACCGACATGCGATTTGGTTTGCCATTGCCCATAGACACGGTCTATGGGCAATGGCAGCAGCAGCACTGGCGTTCTCCTCGCTCCAGTTGTCGTGAACGTGCTTGTGGGCGGAGAATTTCCATATAAGCAAGTCTGGATCACTATGACCTCATAGCGGGCTGGAGTGAAAAAAACTGTTTGAAACCTGGGTCTGAAATCTGGAAGAGCTTCTCACTGGCTGGACTAGGAGACAGATGGACATCGTTTTCTGCTCTTTCTGGCAGGTTTAAGGTGAGAACTCAACGTTGCAACATGATAGATAAGTCAGAAAACACGGAAAACGATGTCATGGGACCTTTAATGTTTAAATCCCCCCAAAGTGGTTTTATTTAACAAAAACATGATGAAAGAGCCCTATAGGATAATGTGAAATAAACAGTAGAGAAATAAAGACATTGAAGGCAGATTTAATCCATTACAGATAAACTGGATGCTACAATCACTTTTTGAGAGGTAAAAAAAATCAGTTTGAAGTTATTTTATGTGGTAAAAAGACACTTGATACTTTAATCAAATCAAATCAAACTTTATTTATATAGCACCTTTCATGCCCCAGCGAGCAACACAAAGTGCTTGACAGATTAAAATGACCCATACAACCCACATTCCCTCCCTTTCCCACACATAGAACAATTATGACACTCTCCCCTCCCAGTCCACAACCCATTCCCAGGCACACATACACCCACACATACACATCAAAACCACATTAAACACTATTTTGAGCTCAGATGGCTCCAGTAATGAGAAACACGCCATCTAGTGGGCCCTCTGCCTCATCAGTTGTAGAACCAGGTCAGCAGCCAACACACCAACCAAGGGCACCCGGGTATGGAGTGTGGCAACCCCCACCACTGCCCGGGCCCTACCGGGGAGCGCCCGAGCCGCCACCGCCGACCACCGGTCCCAAGGCAGAGGGCTCCACAGAGGAAACGCTGGAGGATTAAAATGCGTAGCATATAAAATAACGAGAACTTATATGAATAGTAAAATGACCAATAAAATCCGAATAAAAAACTAAATAATAATAATCAGTTAAAAGCTAATCTAAAAAGGTGGGTCTTGAGTCTATTCTTAAAAACCTGAATCAGGTCACCTATAAACTAAATGTAATCCTTTACTGTCAGGAGATGAGAAGGTTTCTACAGTAAAACTATTAAAAAAGAGTGAGCCTTAGAAAACAGCTGTAAAGTAAAAGGAGACAGACCTCTGATGACACATCAATGTGTTTTAGTGTTAAAATGTTTCATCCTGATAACTTGATCAACCATCAGAGGTTGTTAGAATGAGCTCAGAGGTCTGGCAGTTCTGGTTTGTGACTCAGGTCTGGGTTTCTGAGGGAAGTTCTGACAGGTTTAGTATTTCTTGTTAGGTTAGTAACAGCTGATCCAAACAGTGGATCAGGGAGTCAAGTTGAGCTGCTGCCTCTGTTTAAACTCTAGACTTGAAGTATCACGATTCTTCAGCCTCATGCTCATTCACACCGGTATTATGAACCCTTTGGCAGAATTCAAATGAGCCATTTTAATCTAGATTAATTTCAGAATTAATCTAAATTTTAAAAAAATTATCTATGCCCACCTCTAGTTTGTAGTCTTTTTGCTTTGGGATGGGTGGAATGCTCCCTCCTATCAACATCCTAAGGCTGCTCTAGTCTATTGGGAGTAAAAAATGTGAGCTGATGCCAAAAGTGAAGATCTTGACTTCACTGGTTTGATTTTGTTCTGACCCTCACCTACGGTCACAAGATTTGGACTCTGGTTGATAAAATGAGTTTCCGTATCTGAAATGAGCTTCTGTAGGGTTGCCAGGCTCAGACTTAGGAATCAACAGATCCTCATCCACGAGGAGCTTGAAGTCGAGCTCCTGTTCCTATGCATCAAAGGGAGTCAGCTGATACAGTGAGTCGTTTTGTTTTCTCATGGCAGGAGGGGCATTTGATGTAAAATGTTGCCAAATAAAACGTGAGAATGACAAGAAAGAACTTGGTGGAGGCCCGGGTTAACAACAACCGGTGCTGTGGACCTACAGGGTTCTGAAGTGAGTTGTAGAGGTAACAGAGGAGTGCATGGTGGAGATGGGACTGCATCAAGGATCAGCTCTGAGCCCCTTCTTGTTCTGGACAGGCTGACAGATGAAGTTAGGCAGGAATCTCCATGGACTCTGATGTTCACTGATGACATCTGTAGTGAGAGGAGGGAGCAGGTGGAGGAACATCTGGAGTGGCGGAGGTTTGATCTGGAAAGGAGACAGAATACATGTGTGTGAATGAGAGGAACTCAAGTGGAACGGAAAGGTTACAGGGGTTCAGAGGTCAAGAAGGTGGAGGATTTTAAGTACTTAGGTTCAACAGTCAGAGTGATGGAGAGAGTGGAAAAGAGGTGAAGAAACATGTTTAGGCAGGTTGGAACAGATGGAGAAAAGTGTCAGGAGTAGGGATGTAACGATTCACTCAAGCCACGATTCGATTCGATTCCCGATTTTAGGCTCCCGATTTCCGATTTTTTCCAACAAAATTAATGTATTTTATGGGCAAATAATATATTTTTCTTTACAATTGCCCTTTAGTCCTTGGTTCAAATTTTAATTTTCTATTGTCTTACTGGAAACAAGGGAAAGCCAAAATGCCGCCACACTGTTGACTTCTAATTGACTGGAGCGTCAGCTATCTTGAAGTTGCTTGTCTCTGTTCTGAATGATTAGCAGCACTTTGTCACCACTGTGTGTGATGGTAGAAATGTCCTCACTATTGTTTAAACTTATAATGTATTTGTCAGTATGTATAGTTTAATAGATATTAAGGGAAATGTGTTCATTACTCTTTTCATTAATGTTTGTCAGTAGTTTTTAGCCAAATACTAGATGTAGTTTAGTTAAACAGATGTTAATGTTGATTTTGATTTAGTAGCTGTAGTAACGACATGTGACCAGCAGGGGACGTCTAGCGCTAGAGAGCTAGAAAGCAGTCTGTGCAGCAGAGGAAGAAACTCTGTGGTTATATTATATATTTATATACTGTCGTTTTCAAGTTTGACTTATCATAAGAACACCTGTAGTGTCATGTAACTTTAACAGAACGTTCATGAATGCATTAAGTTGTTGATCCGGTGTAGGTACCCGATCTGCTCGGGCTGCCAGATAGGGGTCCTTCTCCTATCGATGACGTCACACTACGGCAAAGCCACTCGGACAAAATACGCTGTAAACCCCTATCGATACTGTTCTTTCACACAAGTTTTGGAAAGAGTTTAGCAGGTTTGTTATTAAATCCATGATTCTGACCGCCTAAATGTTTTTTTTACATCTGTATTTTGTTAATAAAAACACGATGTTGTCTTTGTTTTGAAACTACATCAAATCAACATCAGATTGTGCCAAATAAGCACAACAGTTCTCATATGTGAATGTTTTAAATGTATTTACATAATTTGCAGGCCTGGCCATTTGTATAAATGTAGGATTCTTCTGTATATTTCGTTAGTTCCTATTTAAATAAATCTAAAGATTCATTCAAAACGAAGTTGTAGTCCTTAATCGGACTACAGCCGTGAATTTATCCTGACCAATCAAAAGCTTCAGCGTCAACGTGTAAACGTAACTTTTACGAACATGGTGACGTCACTCCCGTTAGTTGTGCGTTCAGCCAATTAGCTTGTGCCACGTAATCGGCAGGCGCAGGCCCCGAGCAGATCTGGCAGGCCGAGTAGATGTGGTACCTACACCGGTTTTGATTTTGCTTTTTTCTTGTTGTTGAACGAGGTTTTGCCACAGTTAGCCACTAGCTGATAGCCAATGATGCTAACTAGTTGAAATGACAATCGGACTTGTATTTTATGTTTCTTTATGATCACTCTGTATGTATTTAAGTTGAATTAAGTTGTTTAATACACATCTGAGCAGAGAAAGTAACGTGTCTGTGATTATTTTATCATTTACTCCCCTTTTCAGGGCTTTTCCATGTAGTAGTACATCAGGCCGTTGTGAATCGATTTTTCTTTTTTCTACACCGATACATATTTAAACCAGTTTTCACAGATTTTAAATCGATTCTTGAAGCATTGTTACATCCCTAGTCAGGAGTGATGTGTGATAAGAGTTTCTGCAAGATTGAAAGGACGGTGTAGAAGACAGTGGTGAGTCCAGTGATGTTGTATGGTCTGGAGACTGTGGCTCTGAGGAGAAGACAGGAGGCAGAACTGGAGGTAGCAGAGATGAAAATGCTGAGGTTCTCTTTAGGAGACAAACATGGACAGGATGAAGACTGAGTCCATCACTGGGACAGGTAGGGCAGGGTTTCCCCCAGCGCTTTATAAGCCTGGCGGCCTGACAGACTTTTTTGCCCTGCCACCAAGTTAAGCCTCAGCGTCTACTTTGTACCAGGAAAGCTTACAGCGGCACGGCTTTTACGGCTTTAATACGGCAATTTTCCAAGAAGCATTCAGCTGCATAGCACGTCCTGTGTACCCCCTAGACCGCGACGATTCCGTGGCGTATTCGCTACGGCGCCATACTTTTTGTCAGGCAACAGCCCCCATAGTCTATCACTGCAGCGAGAAGTGGGTCAGTCGCTAATAGCGTTAGCTAACTAGCATTACAGTGTTTCTCTACTATTTTCCGGCTGTGGGCGCAGCGCGTTTCACTGGGAAACTGCTAAACTCCCCGACAGGGACGAAGGAGTTCTCTGGTCTCCATCCATGACGAGCAGCATGAGTCAACGTGGTTCCGCTCGTCATCACAGGAGGAGCTGCAGGTCCTTAAAGCCGCACTCTGGATTATTTCAGCAAGAGAGCAGTTTTTGAATCTAGCGTCCAAAGGCTCCTCCTCAAAACATCTCGACTTGCGCGTCCAGTCGCGTGTGTGCGCGTGCACACAGCGCATATACTTTGGGCATAAAGTGTACAGCTCAGTGTGTAGGGTTTAATCACTCACAGTTCACAATCTTATTCCAACACTACAAGGGTCTGATGAGCCCTCTCTGTCCCTGCTGCTTCTGATATTAGCTCTGTTAGCACCGAGCTACTGCTGGACTCTAAAGCTGAACTTGACTCGGCCCTGGATGAACTTTCTGACCAAAATAGACACGTAACCCTGTCAAGCCTTGCCATTCTGTGAGGTGAAATGTTTAAAAATAAAAATAAATCCATCTTTAGCTGGGAAATGGGTAGGTTTTTAGTAGAAATGAGCTGTGAGTCCTCAGTGAACGAGACGGTAAACAGAGAAACACACGGAGCGTCCTGTACGACAGCGCCCCTACTGGTTCAGGTTTGGTCGATGCGCGTGCATGTTGAGAGAATGCAGAAATTTGAATTTCATTGGCTGAAAAATGTCGGCGGCAAGAAATAATAGAAAGGGGTCTCTAGGAGGAAGGAGGGTCTTCATCAGAATGACAGATGTTGTGGAACTCAACCCATAGATCATAGTTTAGACCTGAAATATCATTTAAAACATTTAGAAAACTTTGATACAGAGAAAAATGCTCCAGAGAGCCGCTTTAAGTTCATTTTCACATTCGAACCGGACAACTCCTCTGTCTCTGTGGGAGTTTACCGGTGTCCCCGTGGAACACACGCTGCACCCATGGAGCCGTCCTCAACCTGACCGACCGACCAACTGCCGGCTCGTTAGCGGGGTGGGGAGGGGAGGAGGGAGGGTTGCTGAAATCCTGTTTCTGCATTAAGTGTCCCGGTCAAGAGAGGCAGCAGCTCAATGATCAGAACACAAAACAGTTCACACATCACAGAAAACTAAAGAACACTCAGATGATCAACAGTAGTTTAGAGCAGCAGAGTCGATAACAGAAATTATAGATCAGAACATTTACATCCAGATATCTGAGAGTCTAAAATGTTTAAAGCCTGTTTGAACTCATTCACTGAGACCAGTTCCTTCAGGTTCAGCTGCTTTTGGAGCTGATTCCATCAATAAGGAGCAGAAGACCTGAAGGACCTTGGTTCAACAGGAACAAGTCATGTGACCTCATCCAGCAGCCTCCTGTAGTTTATTGGAGGATGTAGCTCTGTAGGTTTGATGGGAGGAAACCAGGAATAGTTTTGTAAATAAAGAGAAATACATGTCAATGGTTTAATCTGATGAAGGAGTTACTGGTTGAGGAATCAAATGTTAAACTTTGATGCCACAAACTTGAAAAGTATGTGCCTGCCTCACTTTCAAAGCTACTATAAGTAACCAAAGGTTACCTCTGTAATATTGTTCTAGTTTTTATAGAGTATTTCCAGGCTGTGTCCAGGCAAACACACACACACACACAATATATTATATATATATATAAATATATGTATATATATATGGGCTGCCCGTGGGCCTCTCTACCACCGGGCTTAGCAAGTTTTCTGGGAGAAACCCTGTAGGGTGACCAGATCCAAGCCAACATAATGTGGGACAAAGAGCATGTTGGTGGGGGACACAAAACCTTTCAGTCTGCTAAAAAAAGTGTAAGAACATTTTAAAACTACACCTAAATGCAGATTATACACAGCACTTATAGTATGAGCTTTCCTGTTGTAGTCGGTGCAGCTCCTGCCCCACACAGTGATGCAGCTGGAAAGGATGCTCTCAATAGTTCCTCTGTAGAAGGTGGTCATGATGGATGGTGGAGCCAGGGGAGGATTAAGGTGCACTGGGGCCCCCTAGTCTGTGACCCGAAACTTTGATCCAATTGCTTGTGTGTGTGTGTGTGTATGTACCGGTATGTATATCTATCTATCTATCTATCTATCTATCTATCTATCTATCTATCTATCTATATATATATATATATATATATATATATATATATATATATATATATATATATATATACACACACACACACACACACACACACACACACACACACACACAGTATATACAGTGGAGGAATTAATTATTTGACCCCTTGCTGATTTTGTAAGTTTGTCCAATGACAAAGAAATTAAAAGTCTCAGAACAGTATCATTTTAATGGTAGCTTTATTTTAACAGTGGTAGATAGCACATCAAAAGGAAAATCGAAAAAATAACTTTAAATAAAAGATAGAAACTCATTTGCATTTCATTGAGTGAAATAAGTATTTAAACTCCTACCAACCATGAACAGTTCTGGCTCCCACAGAGTGGTTAGCAGTTGCGGCTGGTGAGAATTTTTTTGGGTGGGGCGCATTTTTGCTAGTCAGTTTTCAGATGCGCAAAAAAAAAAAAAAAAATCACATATCACCACTAGGGCAGGGAATGATAATATTTTCATCTGACTGAATATTTTGCTGGTAAAAATCCCTAGTACCACCAGTTCTCTAGAAATGTGGAGCTGTTAGGTCTAATTCTACACATCAAACAGTAAAGAAATCATAAAGTCTTCATGAGGAGACCTTAGAATAATATCAATATAATCAGATACAAATAAAAAACAACCAAAATGTGGTCACAACAGAAGTTGTAAAAGTTTCAAGGAAAAAACAACCTGGCAAAGTCAAAAACATTACTTAATATTCACAATTAGCTTTCTACTGACACCACAAACAAATAAATCCATCTCTAACTAATACAGTCAGATAATTAATGTTACAATTCAGACAACAACCACTAACCAAGCAAGTCATGACAATCAGCTCAACTAATGAAGTGAATTAACAACAAAATAAAGTCACATCCACTGATAAGTCCCATCAAACCCAGTCAGACCAAACTTCCTTAAAACGCCATAATAATTTAATGAAAAGTAGAGAAAACGCATGAAAAACGGGCTAAACTACATAAACCAACGTATTCAATCAGCAGTATCTGTATTTCTCTAACATTCGGCATACACCTCAACAAACACATGTCGCTATTTAAGGTATAAATTCACTCATCAGGACTTAGCACTGCTAGCCGCGGCTAGCTCCGCCTATGGGGTTTTTGAATGGGAAAATCTGTGACAGACACATTGTTATTAAGAAAAGAAACAAACAAACGAAGTCACTCACCATTGAGTTGATGAAATAAAGACAAATGGAATCATTCGGCTTGTTTTCACAAGCAGGAAAGAAGGATTCTTTGAATAAATATCCATTTTCTACCCTCCATTAAAAAGAGAGCAAGAACTTCCGGTTTCGGTCTGAGCAACACTCCAGACTCCTGCTGTTGTGCGCATGTCACACAGGGACGCTGAAGACCTGCGTCCCGAGCGATCTCCTTTTTTTTGCACTCAGTGCGCATGCGTCAGGAAAAATTTGCCAGTGCGCATGCGTCAGGGGCAGAAAACAATGCGCTATGTTGGGACGGCGTCCCGTCCAGACATGCACAGTAGAACCCAAAGAAACACGACCTATCGGTGCAGTAAAAAATAATAAGAAAACCTTTCTAAACTACACCTAAATGCAGATTATACACAGCACTTATTGTATATATAATGGATGGCTCGTTTAGTTTTATTTTTATGTTAGTTTTTTATATTTTGTGATCCCTATTTCTCTTCTTCTTCCTCTTGGGACTGGTGGGGCGGTGCCCGAGCGCCCCCTATGGACGGGCCGCCACTGGTGGTTAGACACTTCTACTCAATTAGTCCAGGGCCAGTTTTGGGCATAGGCTGATTAGGCAATTGCCTAGGGCGCCCTCTGCTGGAGGGGGCGCCAAATTGTCCCTTTAAAAAAATTATTTATTTATTTTGACAATCTGCTGGACACACCATTCATCTCATGTCAAGAGCAAAGTAAGTAATAAATAAATAAATACATAAACTAAATAAATAAATAAAAAAGCACAACTTTTGCTGCATGAACAGTCAACGTGGCGCCCCATGGCTACCTGCTGCTGCCGCTGTGATCAGGTAAAGTGGGGGAGAGGCGCGCTGCGCGCATCCCTCCGTCCAGTCGTTTATTGATAATCAGTGTTGGGAGTAAGGACTTCCAAAGGTTATTAATTACTGTAATGTATTGCTTTTTTCGGTAACGCAGTAATGTAAGGCATTACAAAAAAAGTTGAGTTGGTTTGCAGTCGTGTGTCAGTAGGGTGAAGAGCAGAGGACTGAGCACACAGCCTTGTGGGGCTCCTGTGTTCACGGTGATGCTGCTCGAGGTGTTGTTCCTGACTCGTACTTGCTTGTTGCCTCTGACTGAGAAAGTCTAGCAGCCAGTTACAGAGGGAGGTGCTGAGGCCCAGTTTGTAGATGAGTTGTTGTGGTATTATGGTGTTGAAGGCTGAACTGAAGTCTATGAACAGCATTCTTACGTATGAGTCTTTCCTGTCCAAGTGAGTGAGGGCTGGGTGGAGGGCAGAGCAGATTGCATCCTCAGTGGATTGTTTAGTTTTGTATGCAAACTGGAAGGGGTCCAGGGTGGGAGGGAGAATAGATTTGATGTGTGTCATGACTAGCTGTTCAAAACACTTCATGATGAACTTACTTTCACAGAAAGATATTGCTTTAGGAGTATGACCAGTTTGAGAGGTATCACATCATTTTTTACTTGTTTTAATAGTCTTTAATCTGTGAAGCACTTTGGGATTTATTTCTATGACAGATGCTATATAAATAAAATGTACTTACTACATCAAAACAGACTAAAATAAGGATGAATAGTTATAAGAAAAATTGTATCTAAAGTTTGCACACCCAGGTTATAATAGTTTTGCATTTTTCATTAGTTTTTATTTTAGTTTAGTTTTTGTTTCAAATTTTTAATTCTAGTTAGTTTTAATCAGTTTTTACCATTTGTTGGCTAGTTTTAGTTAGTTTTAATTTTTTGAAAACACTTAGTTTCAGTTTAGTTTTTATTAGTTTCAGTATTAGTTTTAGTCTTTTGTAATATGATTTACATATCAGGGACAAGACGGATACACAGTGAAATAAATTGTTGTGTTCAACAAAATCACAGAAAATCATAAATGTATTATTTTGAACAGGTGGAATACATTCCAGTTAAGGATCAAAGGAATATGGCAAAGTAACAACAAATCTATTCAATGGTGTAGATTTGCTCTTGACATTGGTGGGAACCAGGATGAGACGTGCACCAGGTTTTTGGGAGGTTTGAGCGCACGCTGAGACAGGAAATATTTAAAGTGCAGATTTGGCTCGGTGCACATAAACCTGTTCTGATCCTGTCAGTTTGACCCAGAACCAGACCTCCTTGGGTAGTAGCCCCAGGTCGCCCGGTCCTGGTCCTGGTTTTGGCAGCCAGGAGTGTTGTCAAGGGGAATTTTGCATAACTGAGGCCGGAACCGGGCTTCCTTTCTGGGTAACACATATATACATATTATGTATATTTTATTGTTTATTTTTTAACTGTTTTATTTTGAATGAAATAACTGGGTCCACGCAAAGGAGGTTTGCATTCACCAACTGGGTCCATAGTGGGTTCCAGGAGCATTTTAGAGGGGTTTTGACCAGGATAGAGACCCAGAACCAGATCTGCTCTGTGGGTAACAGCCTAAGGACCCTGTTAAGTTTAAATCCTGAAGTTTAGTGTTTTCTATCATTGAGGAAAAAGTCATGGATCTTCAGCTGGTGTCTGCCCTGCAGGACACTGATTGGATAAAACGTCTTTTAACATGGTGGCTGAGATTTAATAAAACAGCCTCCTGATGATAAAATATGTAAAAAACGCCACCACACGTCATTTACACCACAGCGTGTTTAAAACATGGTCGCACGTAATTTACATCACTGTGCGTTGCTATTCACAGCGCGTAAAACCCGGCGTATCTGTTTTTTTACGGATGTTTTTTTCTTTCTCCGACCTGCTGGACACAGGTCCGTTCGCGGACTCCACGCACAGCACCTGGTGTGCTGGGCTGAACGTTTAATTACTGGGGAGGCAGCGCTAACTCTGCACCCTTGGATAGAGTTTTTGGTGGGGACATTTCAGTGAATTTATGGATATTGTTGGAGACACGATCACCTCCGTCCATGACAAATCATGAATTAAAGCCGCATTGTGGAGGATTTCATCAAGAAAGCAGTTTTTGAATCTAACGTCCAACGGCTCCTCCTCAAAACACCTCGACACGCGAGTCTGGTCGTGTGTGCGCGCGTGCACACGGCGCATTACGTTGCGGGCATAAACTGTACAGCTCAATGTGTAGGGTTTAATCACTCACAGTTCACAAATCTTATTCCAACACTACGAGGGTCTGATGAGCCCTCTCTGTCGCTGCTGCTTATTAGCTCTGTTAGCAGAGAGCTGCTGCGGCTCTGAAGCTGAACATGACTCGGCCCTGGATGAACTTTCTGACCAAAATAAACGCGTAATCCTGTCAAGTGTTCCCATTCTGTGAGGTGAAAGGTTTAAAAATAAAAATAAATCCGTCTTTAGCTGGAGAATGGGTAGGTTTTTAGTAGAAATGAGCTGTGAGGCTGAGACGGCAAACAGAGAAACACACGGAGCGTCCTGTATGAGAGCACCCCCTACTGATACAGGTTTGCTCGATACGTGTGCATGTTGAGAGAATGCAGAAATTTGAATTTTATTGGCTAAAAAATGTCAGTGGCCAGAAATAATGCAAAGGGGTCTCTAGGAGGAAGGAGGGTCTTCATCAGAATGACAGATGTTGTGGAACTCAACCCATAGATCATAGTTTAGACCTGAAATATCATTTAAAACATTTAGAAAACTTTGATACAGAGAAAAATGCTCCTCCTATCAGCTTTAATTACCGTAATTGTACCTGAGCCACTCATTAAAATCACTACTTTGCCTGGTTTACCTTGTGATCCGGAGGCAGAGGGAGGAACTCCTTTATCTTCTCCATGTAAGCTAGATGAGCCGTGTTGTGAGAGATTTTCAAGTTCACCTTCAGGTCTGAGGAGTTTTTCCTCTCAAGAAATGTTCCACATATTTGATCTCGTTCTACTACAAGACACTGCTTTATCTAAAACGTAGTAATATTCAAAGTAATCCCAAATTGGTCTCCGACATGACGCTCGATGTTGACAGGTGAGCTGAGCCATCTGCTGTGGCACGCCGATCGGCCACACCGCAAAAAATAAATACATTTTAAAGAACAACCTACCGGAAAGACCTAAAAAACTAAAACTAAGCTTATTTTCTCTATAAATTCAGTTAGTTTTAGTTAGTTTTGTTAACACTCATTACAGTTTTAGTTTGTTTCAGTTTTTTTGTTTAATTTTAGTTTTTACTTTTATTTAGTTAACGAAAATGTTTTTTTAATTTTAGTTTTCGTTATTTCGTTAGTTTTAGTTACCTATAATAACCCTGGGTGTCACTCATTTCTTCTCCTACCTTCTGCGTTTGTGTGTGAGAGGGAGGCTGATTCGCGGATCTAATAACGCAAATAACCATAATTACACTTTGCTGAGCTGAAAGAGAAACTTCTCTTCTTTCAAAAACCGTTTGAACTTCTTTAGCACAAACCATTGTGGAGTGCAGAAATGTGTCGAAGACGTGCTGGCGTTAAGGGTAAATGCGGGACAGTGTCTAAATTTGTGGAACGTGTGAAAAGTAATAAAAATGCGGGACAGTCCTGCACAAAACGGGACATCTGGTCACCCTAACTGCTAGCGTATATCGTGGACTGGGAGGCTTGTTCCGGACCGGTCTATCCAGATCATGCCTCCTTCACCTGAACACAGCTCCTCACACAGCAGCACCTTGTTCTGCTGGGGTGCTGTAGTTTTATTGGTGGGGACGCAGGCAGCGCTACTTTCTGCTGGGTATTAGTGGGGACTCGTCACCTCCGTCCACGCTAAAGGCTGAACACCGGCGATGTCTGCGCTGCGTGCCATGGTTTTGGTCAGTCTAGTACAGGACTGACGCAGCGCGCCACAAAACGCTGCTTGGAAAATCGCACCCATGACCTTCATTATTCTCATGTATCTTTATTTGAGAGAGAGAGAGAGAGATCTGACGGAACTTTTTTCTCTTTTGTCCCAATTGACGAAATTCCGTCCCCACGACGGAGAACTTTAACCCCTGCTTTAGTTTCAGTCAATAGCCAGGTTCCATGTTGCTGTGTGGCACAATTAAATCTTAATATTTATGGTTCTAAGACATGACAGAGATTGTACTTCAGGCTTCTCAGGAAGAGCAACATCAATTAACGATCTAGTGACCTTTTACTGCTTCACCATAGAGAGCATCCTCACTTACTGTCTCTGTGTGAGGCCAGCTTCTATGTTGCAAACAGGATGGCAGTCCAAAGGGTTATTACAATCATTGGGTGTGTCTCTCCCCCCCCCCCCCCCCC
>SSNR01000180.1:299681-320321 GCA_006937965.1 Callopanchax toddi
CCCCCCCCCCCCCCCTCTGGGGGACCTAGACATTTCTCATTGTCTCAAGCCCGTAATATCCTAAAAGACACATCCCACCCTGGTCATTGTCTGTTTGAGCTGTCACGGTCAAGCCGACGGTACAGGGCCATTCAAACAAACACGAACAGACTTTAAAACAGCTTTTATCCAACCGCTGTTAGACGTGTAAACAAGCTGCACTAAATGTGTATGATCTGTGGGCCGGTGTATATCTGTGTTATATGCAGTTACTGCTCCCTATTTCTATTTTATGCCTTGTCATTAGGTCTTGTTTTATTAAACACTCTGAACTTTTTTAAAGTTCACTTAGCACTTTGTTCTATTTTGTATCCATTTTACTTTGTATTTATTGCGCGTCTATGTACTGATAGTATTGCAATTTTATTTTGTTGTTCATATGTAATATGTGAAAATGACAACAGAGGAAATACAGGAAGTTCTAATGTTTTTGTATTGTGTTTGAAACTAAAATCAAGGCAAATTTATGCCAAGAGGACCATAAATACTACAAAAAATGAAACTTGTGAACTTTGACATGTTCCTTGATAAGCAAAGTTGACTGCAGACTTTTGGACTATTCCTAAATTCCTTGAGCACAAAGCAAGAAAATGCCGAGCAGCTGATCTTGGTTGTAGGATGCACTATGGATCCCAATCTGAGTGCAGGAAGTGGTTTTATAGGTCAGCATTATCAGTCAGGTCAGTTACACAAGGCCAAACATGTAGACACAGTAAAAATATGTCAAATAAACAGGCTGACTTCTATTTTGAAGCTCTACAGTCCTTATGTCTAAACCTTATCTCAACCACCACAGCCTAATCTTAGTATTTGCGTTAACCCAATTAACCTTCTCCTCAGCCATGACCCTAACTGAAAGTGATCTAACATTCCAAAAGTACACATTTGAACCTGGTTTAACGAATAACATGACCATTGCACATTTAGTCTGCAGGTTTGTGGTATTTCACAGAGCTGCAGCAAATTTACACCCTCACAAACATTTGGTTTACCCTCATACCATACCAGTTTATTTATATAGCACCTTTAAAAACAACATCATGCTGGCCAAAGGGCTGTACACTGAAAACCAAACACACAATAAAAGTTATCAATACACACATCAGATAAAAGGATCTAACCAACAAGTAAAGACAAAGAATAAAAATAGAAATGAAAACGTGTCAAATTAAATAGATCACCCTGCATTAAAATCAAGTTCAGTTCACTTTATTATCCCCGTGGGGCAAATTGTTTCACAAGCAGTAGTTCACATAAAACAACAACAACATTCAATCCAAGCACAGACGATCAACAAACAATACAAGAAGTCCTCATAGGCCTGAATTTACTAGTCTAATCGAGGTGGCAATAAAAGATTGCTTCCCTCTTTCAGTCCTACACAGCATCGCCTGGTATCGTCGTCCTGATGGCAGGAGTTGAAATTCTGTCCACAATGGATGCTCAGGATCAGATATAATAACCCTGGCTTTCTTTATAGATCTAGAAATGTAGAGATCACTGAGACTAACTAGAGGGATGCCAACATTTTACTGCACTGTTTAACAGTGTTCTGTGTAGCGTAATATAACCTGATTTTATTGTTATAATACGAACACACTTCTGCAAGGTTATTAGCTTAGTTTTGTCGGTTTTAATGCTAATCACTGTTAGCTACCTTCACTAAACTAATGGTTATGCAGGATATCTAGATTCTTTCTGATTCAAAGGGAAGACCTACGTACGTTATATTTGGAAGTTATAACCCAGAAGCAGACTTAGACTACAGTTATTTTATTAAGAAAACAGATTGAACGAACAGACAGATATGAGGTAGATGGTGCATCTTAAGAGATTCTTCTGATATTATTAAGCTGAGAGTTAATGACGAGAGCCCGTGAGATATTTATATCTCTAGGGAGTCGGAGCTAGTTAGGAGGAGAACTGAGCTAAGTTGACAGGAGTGTTATTTATCAAGAGCCTCAGTTTACCCAGATCGGAGTTGATACCTGCTAAGACCGCTCCAGATCGCCTCGGCGTGAGGTGGAGGTTCGTCGGTGTGATCGTTGATCTGACGAACCTCAGAGTTATCCCCGGTGAACGTAACGTTACCGCAGGCACGGAGGAGTCTGTCGAGCCGGTCTAGCTGGTCCATGGTCGGCGGGCGCAGAGGCTAACCGGCTTTCCCATGGCAGGTGAAAAGAAGCAGACAGATGGTGTCTGGCTTCTTAGCCGGAGCAATGTCCTCGACCGGTGAGGCTGGTTTACTCACGAGCTCGGTCGGCATCAAAGCCTTCCGCGTAACGGAGGAAAACGGAGGCTGTGTTCTCTTGTGTAGGTTGAACGAGAACTGCTTAGCTTCCAGACAGGAAACCGGACAGAGGGAACTTTGGACGCGTGGCCCAATGGGGAAAGAGTTACCAAGTCACGTGGTTCTCGTCATTAAGGAAGCCCAGGAAGTTAGATGGATTATTAATATGTTTTAACCTTTTAGCAAAAGTAGAAACCATAAAATAATACTGATGCAACATCAACATTCATGAATACTGGAAGAGAATGAATTAATCATATTAAGACATTTCTGGACAGTGGATTAAAGGTGGGGTCTTTTAGAATGAGACATCAAAGAGTTCTTAAGTTTAATTATTAATTAAAGGAAATCTTCTTAGTCTTCCGACACGACCTGGTCCTGGAAGGAATGTTGATTCAGGTTACAACATAATAAAAGAGTCATTTTAATCCAAGTTATTGGGACAAAAGATGAGTTATTGTTGTGATGAACCAAGAGGTCAGAATTCAGAGATAGTAACGCCTTTGCCGGCATTACATCTGGGAGCATGTAGTGGTGGGCCATCAGGGCCAGCAAGGCCTTCTCTGCTGGCCTAAACTTCTTCAGGGTCTAGTTTTTTTTTGTTGGTTAATATTTATAAATACAAATTTTCTCCCTGATCTGTTCTCTTCATATCATATTATATCCACTTGTTGCACTGCTCCCAGTGTGAAAATACCAAGGTAGGGTGTTGTCCAATGAGATTTCAGCTAGCTTGTGTTGTTAGGCAGATTCAAGTCTTCCACTAGGGGCTCTACGCACAAGAGCTTCTCTCTGCCCTTACGAAAAAGAAGTATACTTCAAGTATATTTTATTAAGTATACTTAATAATAATAATACATTTTATTTAAAAGCGCCTTTCAAGACACCCAAGGTCGCTTCACAGGATAAAAATAGGACACAGTATAAAAACAGTAAAAAATAAAGAGCATAAAATCAACAAGTCATTCACAGGTCATAGGCAGCTTTAAACAGATGGGTCTTGAGTCTGGATTTAAAGAGGGTTGGGCTGACGGTGTTCCTGATGTCCGGGGGGAGTGAGTTCCAAAGACGGGGAGCAGAGCGACTGAATGCTCTGCTCCCCATGGTGCTGAGACGGGCAGGAGGAACAAGATGGATGAATGAAGAGGATCTGAGAGAGCGGGAGGGGGTGGCAACATTGATGAGGTCTGAGATATATGGAGGAGAGAGGTTGTGGATGGCTTTGAAGGTCAGCAGTAGAATCTTAAAGATTAACCTGAATCTGACTGGGAGCCAGTGGAGCTGCTGGAGAACCGGGGTGATGTGATGAAAGGAGGGGGTTCTGGTGATGATACGAGCTGCTGAATTCTGGACCAGCTGTAATTTATGGAGGAGTTTGTAAGGGAGACCAAAAAGAAGTGAGCTGCAGTAATCGAGGCGGGAAGTGACAAGA
Organism: Callopanchax toddi; assembly: GCA_006937965.1. Classification (NCBI taxonomy): domain Eukaryota; kingdom Metazoa; phylum Chordata; class Actinopteri; order Cyprinodontiformes; family Nothobranchiidae; genus Callopanchax; species Callopanchax toddi. The sequence goes on from SSNR01000180.1 coordinate 303,443, forward strand.
CTGTGGACAAGAATGGCGGCTGCGTGAGGAGTAAGGGAGGGGCGGAGACGGTTTATGGAACGAAGATAGAAGTGAGCTGACCGGGTTATGTTATTAATATGTGAACGGAAGGAAAGTGAATTGTCAAGGATGACACCCAGACTCTTAACCTGAGGGGAGGGGGAGACTGAGGCGCCGTCGATGAAAAGGGAGAAGCCGTCAGTTTTAGAAATGGTGGATTTGGTGCCAACGAGAAGAAGTTCAGTTTTATTGCTGTTGAGTTTAAGGAAGTTAGAGGTGAACCAGGACTTGATTTCTGAAAGGCAGAGGGTAAGAGAAGAGGGAGGGAGAGTGGAGTTGGGATTACTGGAAATGTAGAGCTGGGTGTCATCTGCAAAACAGTGGAACTGAATGCCAAATTTACGGAAAATATTACCAAGAGGGAGGAGATGGATAATGAAGAGGAGGGGGCCCAGGACAGAGCCCTGGGGCACACCTGAAGTGACTGGGGAGGGTTGTGAGCAAAAGGATTTTAACTGAATGAACTGAGTGCGTTCGGTGAGGTATGAGTGAAACCAGTGGAGGGGGGTGCCAGTGATGCCTAGAGAAGAAAGTCTATTAAGGAGGATGGGGTGAGAAATGGTGTCAAAGGCCGCACTCAGATCGAGGAGGATGAGGATGGAGATTGAACCAGAATCAGCAGCAACGAGAAGGTCGTTGGTGATTTTAATGAGAGCTGTTTCGGTGCTGTGGTGAGGACGGAAACCGGACTGGAATTGTTCGTACAGGTTATTGCGGGTGAGATGGGAGTGGAGCTGAGATGCAACAGTTTTCTCCAGTATTTTGGAAATGAATGGGAGGTGAGAGATGGGACGGAGGTTATTGAAGTCATTTGGATCTGAACCAGGTTTTTTCAGTAAAGGAGTGACTGCAGCAGATTTAAAAAGGGAGGGAACCGCTCCAGATGACAGTGAGGAGTGAATGATGGCTGTTATGAGGGGGAGCAGGGATGGAAGACAAGACTTAACTAAAACTGTGGGAAGGGGGTCCAGCTGGCAGGTGGAGGGTTTGGACATGGTAATCAGATTACTTATTTCAGAGGGAAGGGGAGGTTTGAAGGTGGAGAGTTGAGATAAAGTAGAGGAAGGGGGTGAGGAGTGAGGTAGAGGAGGGGGACCGAGGTGTTGATGAATATTACTGATTTTATCATTAAAAAACTGAAGGAGAGCGTTGCAGGTCTCGGAGGAGTAAAGATGGGTGGGTAATGAGTCTGCAGGCTGAAAGATGCTGTTAAAGATGGAGAATAAAGTCTTGGTATTGCTGGTGTTGGAGCAGATGAGACTGGAGTAGTACTGTGATTTGGCGTGAGAGATGGAGTCCTTGTAGAGGGAGATCTGAGCAGAATATAAGTCTTTATGGATGGTCAGACTGGTTTTCCTGTAGAGTCTTTCCAGTCTTCGATTTGTGGCTTTCATGGAGCGTAGAGCTGAGTTGAACCATGGAGCAGACCGGGCAAAGAAAACAGAACGGGATTTAACTGGAGCATGCGAATTTAGAATGGAAGCCAGACCGTTATTGTAATGGCTGACGAGATCTTCGGGACTGGTGGAGAAATCCGGGGTCAAGGTGGCTATACTGGAGGAGAGGGAAGCTAAATCAATGTCCTTAATATTCCGGAATGAAATGGTACGAGCAGGTTTGATAATGGAGAGACGGAGGGGAACAGAAAGGGAGATGAGGTAGTGGTCAGTGAAAGGGAGCTGGTCAGCTGTACAGTTGGAAGGGGACAGGCCAGAGCAACAGATTAAATCCAGAGTGTGTCCTTTAATGTGGGTGGGACGATTTACATGTTGATGAAAACCTAAACTGTCCAGTACTGAGGAGAAGTCTTTGGTGAGGGGGAGAGCCAAGTTGTCCATATGTATATTAAAATCACCAAGTAAAATGACATTCGGGGAGAGAGTGGAGAGATGGGTGAGGAGAGCAGAAAACTCATTTAAAAAGTCAGAGTTGAATTTGGGAGGACGGTAGATGGTAGCGATGATTGTGGGGGTCGGTATACTTAAGTATAAAAAAGTACATTTCCCCAAGTATACTTTCAGTCACCAAATAGTTTACTAAGAAGTATACTCCTTGGGACTAAATTGGCCCACTTTAAGTATACTTGTAGTATACTTCTGAGTATACTTTTGAGTACACTTGTAGTATACTTTTAATAAACTTTAAGTATATGAGTATCTTTGTAGAATACTGTTGAGTATACTTGTAATGACCTTGAAGTATACTTTTAATGACCTTGAAGTATACTTTTAATGACCTTTAAGTATACTTTTAATGACCTTTAAGTATACTTGTAATGATCTTTAAGTATACTTGTAATGACCTTGAAGTTTACTTGTAATGACCTTAAAGTATACTTGTAATGACCTTGAAGTATACTTGTAATGACCTTGAAGTATACTTGTAATGACCTTGAAGTTTACTTGTAATGACCTTGAAGTTTACTTGTAATGACCTTGAAGTATACTTGTAATGACCTTGAAGTATACTTGTAATGACCTTGAAGTTTACTTGTAATGACCTTGAAGTTTACTTGTAATGACCTTGAAGTATACTTGTAATGACCTTGAAGTACACTCATTAGTATACTATTAGTAGGCTTCTGTTGCCCATTTTAGTTTACAAAAAGCCCACTATGAAGAATACTGAAAGAAACCTTTTTCATGTTTTTTGCTAAGTAAAAAAATGTGACAAAATTAGATTCAGTTGTTTTATTTAGCTCCAAAGATTTCCAGTAAAATGTGACCTTGATATCTGACCTTGTTACTGCAGTGTAAAGATGAAACGGAACTGAGTGTAAAACTGTCCAATTGTTTAAATGTCCAAGGTCTTCTTTGCAGAAACTTGCTTGTAGCTGCCTGTCGCTGGATTTCTTCTGATGATTCTTCTGACATCTTGTAGACTTGTGTCAGGGAACTTTAACAGAGCGTGGCCTGTTAAAGACATAACAAGCAAAAACAAAGGAAACATTAATATCTACTCACAGCAACAATTAAAGCAATAACGTGTCTAAGTGCCTCTCATAGTGTCACGTTGTATTACCAATCTTAAATTATTTCAGTGATTCAACTCATCATTTTACCACCAACATAAAAAGTCCTTCTATATAAAAACAAGGGGTAGTGTGCAATGATTTTATTTTAAAAATTAAACAACAATTTACAACACTCACCAATCATAGCAACAACTTTGGGCCGTCTAGTCGTGGTTTGGACTCCAGGTCTTGGTGTGCTCCTGAATGTCTCCCAGTCAGACTTGAGCAGGACAGCATTTCCCCGCCGTAGACAAGAACCGCAAGGTCTCCGATGTAACCTGAAGAATTTGAAGTTGGCAGGGAGTTAAGCTTCTGTCTGGGGACTTTGACATCCGAGCGGCACAAGAGACACCTGCAAAACAATAAACAGATATTTTCAATTAGACATTCATTATATTAACAGTAAGAATATCCACACAGTGATATTGCTGCCTGAATAAATTAGTGCAGTAATAATACTATACATTGGGTGTATACTCTAAAAATAAAATCTTTTTTGTCTTATAGTTGAGTTGTGATCTGTTGAGTTTGGACATCAGTCTATGGGTACACACAGTATGAGGATCACATGGTTTAATCATAATCACACTAAAAATGAGTCTTGATTTTGCAGTTAGGGAATTTGTAACTGTAACTGGTCAGTTTCTCACTTCTCGTGTTTTTTAAATTCTGCATTTCATTTTATTTTTTATGTTATTCAACCTCCTCGTAAATAGTGCCTATAGATTTGGGGAACTTTTTAATAACAGCACCTCTTAGTGATTAAATGTACACTGTACATAGTTAAATGAATCAGTTCTGCCTGTAAGTAACTCAAATGTTGTCACAGGCCATAAAAACACATTCAAGTCAGAGTGGATTTAAGGTGCAACAAGAAATCTGGCTGCCACAGAAATGTCATTGAACTACAGCAGTGCAATATACAAGCATTACCATGTCAGCAGCTCCACTTGAGGAGACATGGTGCAGAAACAGACAGTTCTGATTGTGCTGGTGTTTGTACAGGTGTTGATCCAGCTGATGCACTGCTCCAGAAGTTCAGGTTGTTGACAATTGCTCAGTTATGTCTTGTAACTTCTGCACGACTGATGTAAGCTCTGTGGAGAACAAAGATATAAACAATTATTATAAAACATTAAAGCCTCATGTCTGCTAGTTAAGCAAAGTTTCAAACAATACAAGAAAATTCAGTCAATTTAATGTTTTCATGCAACTTTATGTAAGATAAATAAAATCCTATCCTAATCCTCGTTATCTCATCTCTACATGAAAAGTCTGATAAAGAACACACATTTCATTGCTTCTACTATTTGTTTAACGTTACCTTCTTTCAGCCTTTTATTCTCAGCTGGTAAATGGTTTATTTGCAGCTGTTCCTTGCTCCAGTTCCGAGGTAGCAGATCGTCATCTGATGACTCCTCATGTTTGGTTGTTGACTACAAGACACAAACACCAAAACCTTTAGTGTTTCAGGCACATGAAGCACATTTACAATCGAACAACAGTCTGTGGTCCCTGTGGCAGCATAACAACTCATTTTCTTCAACACAAACACTTTTAAATAGTCAAATGCTGTAAATTACCTCAATCCTTTTGTCTTGCCATCAGATTGTTCTTCAAATCTTCTATTATTTGGTCTGCAGCCTCTTTTGAAGGTCAGTATGACTTTTAGTGTTTTGCTGCAAAATGTAGTTATTATAGTATATTAGCATTCATGCACATTCACAAACAGATGCAAAAAGGAAATATTTAGTATTAGAAGACTCAGAATAAAGTGTTCCAATTACCCTTTTAGTTTTTTAAAGATAGACTTTAAGTAGTTCAGAGGAATATAATATTCTGACATACTGTCACTTCTGTAAGGCCATTGTAGGCTATAGTATTCAACAACTGATTTGAGAGCTGTATTTATTTACCTTTTTTGATTGTCTTTTTCCTCATCCATCCTTCTACTGTTGGGCTTTATCTTCCTCTTTTTTCCAGATGTCCTTGCACTTTATAAACTTCTCCCTCTTTTGGCACAGGTCACTGTAGTTGTCTATGAAAAAAGGATTGTAGGTATAATGAACAAAATACAATGCAAAGTGCATGTTTGATGAGCAGACTGAGTAACTGTGCTAACTCATTTCGTTAACTCAGTTATCCTTTAACCAAACATAAGCCTAGATAAGTCATGAAATATAAAATATACATTTTTCTATTTTATAAAGTTGCCTACATAAAATAAATTACAATTTTGAAAATGTTACAGGGTGTGGGGAAATGCAGAATAAAATAGTTGACTACTTTTCATGGTGCATGATGGAGAGATCACCATGAATGAAGAGTGGTGTTTAAAAATGTAAATAAGCAAACAATAACATTTTTTTATGTCTTCGCGTTCACGATGACAGTATTTGTACTGTTAAGTGTGTTAACGTGGTTATAGCCTGGCTCACAAAGCCCAGTTTACAACCCATAACAAACATGGGGCTAAGCTAAGCTAACATGTACTGACCTGCGAACTTTGGCTGGAAAACACGTTGGGCTGCGTGTTTCCTTTAACCCTCCATTACTTTCCCCTCATCCATCCAGTCCTTCTCCAGACTGAGTTTGTAAAGATATCCTGGTCTTCATCATTCATCCAGTCTATTTTTCCAACCTTCACTGTGTGGTCCTGGAAATAGTATATTGCGTAAGCCATGTGGAGCAGGAATACTTTTGTTTTCTTCAGCTTGTTAGCGACGCGAGCCGAGCGCTACACCCGCACCGCCGACCGAACGTCGACACAGCAGATTCAAATAAACGCGCGAAGAATGGATATCGCGAGACGTGTGCTGTGCTCTAAACAGAGAGCGCGTGTATCGCGAGACTATCGGGCTTGCAAAAGAATGCTGGGTATTTTTTTAAATCAAACTTTATTGAACCAGTATCAAAACTACAATTGAACAACAAGAATAAAGTACACAAGAGGTGTTAAAGCCATGCAGAAGTTCACATAAATTAATCATCATCTTAATAGCCTTTAACTTTGTAGAGTCAGAGATTGATTTTATCTAGAGTTCCATATAGAAAATGAAGAAAAAATCTGTCTAATAAATTTACACCAGTGAATATAAAATTTAGAAATGAGAATGAACAATTTTATTATAAAGAAACACTTCTCATCCTTCTTGGGGATTTTGAAAAAACAAAGTAAAACATTTAAACAAAAAAAAAAAAACCCCTTCAAAATACGGTTAACAAATCTACAAAACTCTATTCAAAACCTGTGAGTAATAGAGCAGAACCAGAAAAGATGTGTCACAGTTTCTGGATGATCCCCACACAAACTACAATTAACTTTTATGTCTTTTTTTTTTTTTTTACCATATAGTGTTTAGCAGGGTAAACATTATGAAGAATTTTAAATGACATTTCTTTTTCCTTATTTACAGGTAAATATTTATGAGGTGTCATCAAGAATAATAATATTATAATAATAATATTGGGTAAATGATGGTTCCAATATGACGTTATGTATGGGCGAGAAACTATTTTCTTGGAATAAACTGCATATTGTTAATTATTTGATGGTGGTCGTTGAGTGCATGGCTGTGACTATAATAGGACAAAATGCTCTGGACCTTATAAAAATGTTTGGATTATGTTGTGTTCTGTTTATGATTAGGTTTATCTACATCATTTTTAACTCTTGAGCTATATCAAAGCTGACCAATAGCTAAAAACTTAAAAGAAAGGATTTGCAAACAGGATATGATCTACATCTTACCTTCCCAAACTAGTATGAGTGAAAATGTACTGTTAATACACTACTTCTTAAGTTTATGAGTCAAAAGTTTAAATATAAGTATGTGCTAAATATATTTAGACTTTAAGTATACATTTAGTATAAGCCAAGTATAAGTAACAAGTATATCTCCAAGTAAGAACACTAAGTACACTTTTAGTATAATCCAAGTATAAGTAACAAGTATATCTCCAAGTAAGTACACTAAAGAGTATACTGAAAGTAGGCTATAATATTAAGCCAGCTGCTGACCCTTTGTTCATAAAAATTTAAGATCATATTAGTTTAATATGCAAGTAGAATAGTTGAAAATTTACTTGAAGTATATTTCTGATATGTACAGTCTAAATGTTAGTAAACTTTACAAGTATATATTTAAGTATACTTATACATTACTTGGTGAAGTATACTTTTGATATGGACAGTCAAGTACAAGAATAGTCTAAATGTAAGTAAACTTAAGTATAAGTAAATATTAAAGTATACTTCTAAGTATTAAAAAAATGTACTCGGATGAGTATACTTCTGATAAGTACATTGAAAGTAAACTTGGAAGTATACTGTATTCATTTTAAGTGTACTTCAAGTATACTTTAGTGTACTACTTTTTGGTAAGGGTGGGCCTTCAGAATCAACACAGCAGGCTGCTGTCCGCTTTCAGTCAACAGAGACGATCAGTGGCGATAGCCAATCAGCTGTAGGTTTGGGTATTGAAAGGGTTTCATTCGGTACCGGTGCCAATTCAATACTTTAAAAATGGTACCAGTTCCTAAACGGTATTTAAATTGGTACTTTAAAAACAAAAAAACACAGATGTTTTGAGTGGCAGTAGCATGTGCCGGTCCCGGTTCTAATGATCCGACGCGGACACACACACACACACACAGCTGCTCCTCTCTGACACTGGCGCAGAGCAACAGAGACAATCAGCTGCGGTACAGGTGATATGTGTGCACGCAGCTCCTCCCGAGTCGGAGGGGCCGACACACACGCACGCAGCGACGGCAACACACACACACACACACACACACAATTGTAGCAAGTCCGAAACACGCACACACCATGCCAAGTGCTGGTGACACGTGCACAGCATCAGCTTATCATCGCTGCCTCACAAGTTCTCATTAATGATGGACAGGAACCGAAACGAGGCACCGTTTCAGATCACATGAGTCTGTTCTCGGTCGGTACTTCGGAATTCATTGAGTACCTTGAAAAGTACCGGGTTCGGTAACCATCCCTAATCAGCTGTTGAGTCTGTGTGGCCAAGACCTTCCAGCACACGTCACGTTTTGTTGACATGACCGCGTCCTGTGATTGGATAAGGACTCGATTTAGCCCAAAGGCGGCGATATCCGAACTAAACTTGGAGATTCATTCAATTTTTTTTAACCCACGATGGCTGAAGGAGGAGAAGGGATCCTGTCCCAGCAGGGAAAAATAGTTTGCTATCAAATTTCAGAAAAGGAACAATGAACTTTACCGTGGATAACCGCTTCAGATAGACACTGGAATTATACAGCTGCCTGTTGCTTGCTATTGGTGGATTTGGTGTTTGGAGTAATGATGTGGACAGTGGCAGATGGTGAAAATATTTTTTGGAGGGGCGCATTTTTGCAAGTTGGTTTTTTAGATGCAACCTAGTGGCGATATGTGCTCATTTCTATGTGTGTCCACATTTCTTTGTGTTTTCAGTTTGTTTTTGTCCAGTATGCTTCAGTGGTGGTTTTAACTGCTGCTTCAGGGAAATCTCTATTGTACTCCTCTTGTCTGCTTGCAGCAGTTTAGCACTGATCAGGTGTTCGGTGAATGCAAACCTCCTTTGCGTGGATCAAGATGGTGTCACAAACCTGAAAATGTACAATTGAAAACAGATATAAACTTCTGTTATGCATTGAAAATTGCTATAAATATACCAGTCAACACAGGAATTTTATCTTGTTTTACATGAAACGGTGCATGTCTTCAATTGTTTTAAAATGTTGCACAATGCACATGGCTTTATATTGATCAGTTATCCTTTTAAATTATTTAATTTACATAATAAAACATAAGATGTTTTTGGATGACAGTACTAATATTTTTAGGCCTCTGTATGTTTATGTAAATATTCTTTTTAAAAACCTGTAGTTTTCAGCTAAGACACTTTTCACATGTTTGAACCAAAAAGCCCTTGAGTGCCTTCAGTTGGTCCAAAACTCTGCAGCGAGGCTCCTCACTGGAGCAAATAGGACAGATCATATCACTCCTATTTTGAGGTCTCTGCACTGGTTACCTGTTAAATGTAGAAATTGTTTTAAAATCCTGACTCTGTGATCTTTATGTATTTTTAAAGGTGTGGTTTTCTGGGTTATTTTATAGTTCTGCATTGTTCTCTAGTGTAATTCAATGCTATTTATGTAATTTTTATAAAGAAAGAAGCCTTGATGCTTATAATATAAGCTTTAGAAGTTTGCTATTCTAAAGCTGAGTTGGAAACAGCCGGATTCTCATTAGTATTAATGATATGCACAGCCCTCGCTTCTGACTGGCTGTAGGTGCTTGATACTGAATGTGACGGTAAACATGGCAGCTAGACTTTATGTGGATAAAGTTACGGTCGAAGGACAAATTAGAAGAACCATTTGTCAATGAATGATTCAGAAGGGTAACACTCACAATTGAATTAACATTTTCTCCTAAAAGTTCAGCCAGCCTCAAGCAAACAGCCATTCGCTACCCGCATGTGGGCTGCTGTCCGCACTAAACTCCGCTTTCAGCTTCTGTATACCGAGGCTCGACAAGCGGGCTGATTCTTCCTACGTCCCGCATTAGTCCTTCGGCCAAAAGTCAGCTGTGTTTTCCACCAACGAGAAGCGAAACTGAAACTCCGCCGGTCGCCTTACTCCCATGCCGGCCGCTGCCCTCACGCACACACACACTGCTCTCAGTACTTTGTGTGTCTTAACCAAAATACCTCAGAATAAGTTTTAATTTTGCCAAGATTAGCCAAAATATATTACAAAGTTAGCCAATAGCTGCACCTACAGAATTTATTAACTTACATGCAGAAAATAAATAAATAAATAAAACCAGCTCCAGGGTTCAAACTCAGTAGCTGCAGGTTTGTAGTCAGCGTTCTATAGCTGCTACGCCACACGCCAGGTACAGGTCCATGCTATAGCTACGCTATAGGTCTGCGTTCCGCCATGTTGAAATAAGAAAAAAACAAAAGCTAGCAGTTGGGCAGACCGAAGCGTTACCATCTCAGCGAATACACATTGTGACGTCAAACTGTGCACAAATGCACATCCGCATTTTTAAGTTTCATTTCTTAGAAATTCTGTTTTTTTTAAATAACCAGGGAAAAGAGAGTTTTCATGTTTGGCCTACATGACAGGCTCAGGAGGACCTATTAGAAACTATGAAAACCTGAAAAAAATGGATTCTGACAAAACCACCCCTTTAAAGAACTGTTAGACATTTGAATCTGAATTAGGCATATATCAAAGACTGAAGAAACCACATAAAGTCCCTGACTAGAGAAATCTAATTATTATTATTTATTTAGAACTGATGCATTTATTTTTGTATTAATTCTTAATTTGTTTTTTTCCCCCTTTCTTATTTTGTGTTAGAAAATAAAAATAAAGAGATTTGATAAGATTAGAATTTTTAACAACGCTTTCTTTGTGGGAGACCTGACCCAGCCTCACCCAGACTCTGGCTCCAGCGGCCCCCAGCTCATTTGAGTTTGAGACCACTGATGAATATATATATTCTCGAACTAATGTTTAGGACAGTAAGGAGAGTACAGGCACTTATTTTTTCCACTTAAAGCACTGGTCAGACCTGATCCCTGCGTCTTTGCACATAGGGAGCTTTGCGGTCCGATCACTCAGCCCGTGATCAGATGCCAATTTTAACTACACTGTGGCTCTAAAGGAGCTCTCAAAAGCATTCAGGCTTATGAAGGCTGGTTGACATGCATGAGCTGCGCCAGCACGCAAACTCAGACCTATCCAAACCCATTCACCTACCCGCAAGGAGTTACGCATCAGCGCCAGGTTCTCCCCCGAGTGTCTCAATGAAAAAATTATGTGCACCCCTCATTTCTCTCTCTTTTTCTCATAATAATAAATGTTAATATTATAATCGGTGTTCTGCTGAGCACACGGAGCTGCACTGCAACCTCGTCACGCCCTGGTTCCTGCAGCTCTGAGCGTGGTGAGCTGATTATTGGAGACACTTCAGACCCATCAGAGGTGCATGAAGTCTATCCTCCCCAGGGGTTAGAAATTAATGACCAGAGGGGGAACAGCAAAGCAAAAGCAAGGTAAATCTCTCCCATCCCCCCAGATAACCTGCCTAGCACTCAAAAAATAAAATATATATTTTTTAAATAAATTAATTAAGGGGGGGTCGAGGGTGATGCGCGCGCACTGACGGAAGCGACGGGAACTCACGGTAGCGTTCGAATGGTGAGTGGCAGCTGATTAGCAAACAAATTCAAACATTTTGCTTAACTTTGTCACTCTTGTTTATTTGGCAACGCAAATAATGGTGGGCTTACACCTAACGATTTTCACGGTCGCAGACTAAAGACTGCCAGTCTTTAGGAATCTTAGCGGAGTCTCTGCGCGCTCCCGTCGTCGCGGTTGTTAGGTGTAAGGGGATAATCTGCAGTCGGCGACCCGATTTATGCCAGTCTTTCTCCAGTCTTTCATATCCAACCTGCTAGATATTTTTTGCAGTCGGAGCGTAGTCGGAGTGACGTACAACAAGCAAGAACCAATAGGATTCGTTCTCACTGCAGAACCAGGAAGCTCTGTCAGTCACAACCCAACAAAACATGGCTACAGACATGGAAAGAAGAGCTCAACGCAAACGGAAATGGACGGTTGAAAAGGAGGAACGCGTTATCGAGCTGTGGGCAGAGCAGCCGTGTCTGTTTGATGTGAACTGCGCATCATACCACGACAGGGTGGAGAAAGAGAAAAAGTGGACCGAGATTGCCGAAGCTATTGACATGCCTGGTAGGTGCTAACATGCTAATTCCACCACTCTATTTACGTGCTAATGTTTGACGTTACCATACGAGAGCCGGAATGAAAGACTGTGAATGAGAAACAGGAACTTTAGCTTGGTATAAATAGGAACGTTTTAACTAGTGCTGATGCTACCCAATTTATGTTTCAGTTGCTGAGGTAAAAACGCGCAGCCTGTCTCTGAGGACGCAGTTTTGCCGTCTCCTGAAACCACTGCCAAGTGGGAGTGGAGAGAAGCCCCTCACTTCAAAACAGAAGTGGATCCTGAGAAATTTGGACTTCCTGAAACCTTTTGTCATCCCCCGCAATGCAGAGACTACCCTTGCTGTGAGTATTGTCAATTATCTGTAGCAGATATGTCTTGTGTATTTCTATGTACCCTTGAATATTCTCCACAAAACATTTATTCATTATTTCAGCACAGCACTTAAAATAAAATGTATTGAAAGTGTATAATTCTATCTTTCTCCTCATAAAGATGTAGATTTTTAGCTTTTTCCAGTCTTCTGAAAAAATTAGAACATCCCATTAAATAGTAAACAATTTATTAAGAAAGTTCATATAATGTTACGTTTTGTATTTGTTCAATCCTGGTCAAGAAAGTGATTTATTTGTAATTAAATATTATTTGATATAGTTTACTCCTAACATAAAAGATGTGAACAAAATGCATATTTTAATGGAGGAAAAACAAGGATACACTACCCCCTCACAATTAATGATAACTTCTTATGTTGGAATTACTTCATTGATGTGACATGGTGGAATGGCTCATGTCAAAGTCCTTTTTATATATTTTTAAATTCGTTTCCACACTCATAAAAAGCCACAGTCTTCTTTCTGAGAGCCAGCTATGTTGATCTCACCATGGTGCTCATGCTCACCTGCACAGACAAGATGAATACCATGCTGAATGTCTGAAGATTAAATGGGGCAAGCCTCCTTCAAAATGCAGATTAATTATGCTCTAATCATGTGCAACTGATCTGATACACTTGTGTGTGACTGAAGCCCTTATGGGGTGTCCAAATGTATTCCTCCTCTAAAATTGCTTTCTTTTTTAATTAGACTTCATAGAAGCTTTTCAATTTTTTTATTACTTTAGTTAAAACCCTTGATCCCTCAATATTTTTAAAATAGCTAAGATGTTTCCATATGTTTTAAATGCGTATCCTAATTTTTTCATATAAATTCATGGTAGCCTCACAATTACCACTGTAGGCTTACCTTAAGAAATGTTTGGCATTACAACATAATCTGATACTTATATCTTGCCTAACAGGTTGAAGACAATGACACAGACACCCAGGGGACAGGCGGTGATGACGAGGTGTCCTCTCCTGGGGAAAATTCTTTGGAGACATCTACATCAGAGCCATCGAGGTCCTCAAGCCCACCATCCTCAAGACCCAGAGGCCACCAGCCTTTAACAAAAAAGGCTAAACGTGCCAATGAGAGCGAAATAGAGCTTGAGAAGCTCGAAGTCCTCAAAGAAATGTCCAACACGGTCAAATTTGTTTTTAACCCAGAAAAGCATGACAAAGTAGAGGATGAGTCAGGTTTTGGACGTCAAGTTGCATCTGAGGTCAGTCACATCAAAGACCCAACTTTGAAAACAAGAGCCAAAAAGAGAATCATGACAATACTGTATGAATTTCAAGAAGCAGATCAGAATTTGACGGGCAGGGCACAACAGTGGGCAGGGTCTAATGATCAGTTTTGGCCAGAGCAAACACCACCACAATACATACCAAGAGAGATACAACCTACTCCATCACAGCCTCACATTCAGCCTCAGACATCACACCATCACACATACACTATTCCCCAGGGGCAACCAAGCTATGTGCAACTCCTTCAAAATGGTGAGGATAATTAAAATTGCTTGCATATCACATGTATTGTTTACATGTAACATTTTGCCGGTTGGCCTACTGTTTGTGTAATTTTTAAAATTACATAACTGTTCTCAAATGCTGCTGCTGTTCAAGCACTTTATTTTTTATACTTTTGTAGTTACCACCTGATTTTTTTTTTTGGGAACTTTACCTCAGCTCTTTTGGCTGAATCTGCTAGTACGTGCAGATAATGTTTTTGTAAGAGAAGTATCAGAATGTCATATTTTGTTTTCAAGGGGTGTTGCCTGTTTGCCTATTTTTGGCTACAATGTGGAATATTCTTTTTCTACTTGAAATAAAAGAAAAACAGTTTCAAAGTATTTCTATATTTATTGAATACATTTTAAGCAGCACCACTGCAACGCAGCAGTAAAGTTAGATTTACAGTTTCATGTACCAAAGATTGTGTCATTGTGTGAACCTTATGACAAAACAGATTTTACATGAGGTGTCAGAGAAACTAGCATATCTGTGCAGATTAAATGTGTTGTTCCTGCCATGGTACTTGGCCCTCCGGTGAGTTGAAGTAATTCTTCATCAGGTCCCTCAGATCTTTTGCCCTTTGTGTAGGATTGCGTGCATGGCCGGTTTGCAGATCATGGAATGCTCCCTGGCCTTCTTGTCTCCAGGATCCAGGGAGCAGTTCGTGGTTGTCAGTCTCCTGGTCTGTCAAGGTTGGTGGCACATACTCCGATCTGCGTTCTCGCATGAAATTATGGATCACACATGAGGCTAGTGTTATTTTCACAACCTTGTCAGGATGTAGACAGATGTTTGTTCTGAAGACCCGAAACCTGTTGGCGAGAATGCCAAAGGCATTTTCCACGACCCGTCTTGCTCTTGACAACCTGTAATTGTAGATTCTTTGGTCATGGTCTAGCTGTCGATGGGGAAATGGCTTCTGCAGGTCAGCACGAAGGGGGAATGCATCATCAGCAACAAGCATATATGGCATTACGGTGTCGGTGTTAGGCAGGTGTTGTGGTGGGGGTAAATTCAGGTGCCCTGTTTCCATTGCTCTGCGGAGGTCACTGTGGGCAAACAAACCACCATCTGACAGTCTGCCCTGGGCTCCTACATTTACATAAACAAATTTGTAATTGGCATCTACTATTGCCATTAGAACAACAGAGAAGTGGCCTTTGTAGTTCCGGAATGTGCTGCCTGAATGACCAGGGGGCTGAATGGAGATATGTTTTCCGTCAAGTGCACCCAGGCAATTTGGGTACTGCCACTTGTCCTTGAAGTCTTCAGCGATAGCTCTCCAGGCAGCCTCTGATGTTGGTGTCTACAATACAACAGCAAACACACATCCAGATACAATTAGTTATCACGTTTGACTTTGAATTGCTATTGGCACCACCTAATGTAAGATTACAGGTTGTCCAGATTTTCACCTTGAGGTAATCCTCCTTCAGAACTTCATACAGAGCCTCACACGTTGACATGACGATCTGGGAAACAGTCGTGCTTCCCATGCGATATTGGAACCCCAGGGAGTTAAAGGTTTCACCTTGAATAGAAGCAGTAAATAAATAAAAGGATCACCATCAAACCAATGCAGGTGGACACATGCACAATTAATTGTGACAATGGTTAATTTGAAATTTTGCTGATAAATATTGTATATTCAAAGTTTTGCCAATAAACAATAGCGTACAGTAACATTTCTTTTCATAAATGAACCAAAAACAAAATTGGAAAGGTCATTTACCCAGGTTTGAGACCCACTCAATCTAACAGATTTCTCTGTAACCTATTAAAGTTTTGGAGGCTTGGGAAAAACCAAATAAGTGTTTTTACAACAGCAGTGGCAATGTCCAACACAAACCTGTGGCCAAAAATCTCAGTGTCACCGAAAGTCGATCTCTTGGACTGATGGCCTTTCGAAACCTTGTGTTTGCTTTTGAGATGAGTGGCTCAACTTTTTGTAGAATATATTCGAAGTCATCAGAGGTCATCCGGAGTAATTGTTTGAATCCACTTCTGTCTTTTATCTTGTTAAAAAAAAAGGAGTTTTATATTTTCTGACAACCTTTTCTAGGGCAATAGTATTAAGAATATTATGTGAGTGTTATAATTAGCAAAAAGTATCATTGAAATAAATAAAAAATTGTTTCCAGGGACAGTCAAGCTAGCATGAGGAATTTTACATTAGCATAGTTAGCAGTAAATGATGGCAATATTATAGCAGTATTGACATAACTCACCTCCAGTTCCCTTTGAAGGACAGACAGACCTTGCTGTCCCCGTTTATGCAGCCAAGGTCGTGCCCATATTCTCTGACGCTTTCTCTTCTTTTTCTTTTCACTACAAACGACTGCAGTGGCAAAAGCTAAAGTAGCTAAAAGCTGCTTCTCCTCCATTTTTAACTTCTGCAGAACATGATGGGAGGAATTTTGCGGGAATGAAATCCTAACATAATCTAGTTGCAGTCTTGTAATTAGTGTTCCTACAAGATTCAGTCTTTATAAAATCTTTAGTCTGAGACTAGTCTAGGACTAAAGACTGTTAACCCGAGTCTTTAGATGTGAGCTGATAATCTTTTAGAGTCTTTTCAAAATCTTGTCAAAGTCTTTAGGTGTAAGCCCAGCATAAGTGTCTAAATGCGTGGAGATGGGTAATGACACCGGAGGAGAGGTTAGCCGGCTAGACCTCCCTCCCCCCCGGGTATTACTGGGTGTAATTCCTCCAAAGACCCTAGATGCATAATGTAAGAATGGCTGGGGTGGAAGTGTTTAAATTGTGCAATAAAATTGGGCCACAGGCTGCCACAGGACTGCAGAGATGGTGTTCCACACCCATGACGTACCCGTGACTCAAAGCCCTGTGTGTGTGGTAACGTGACGGAGCAGAGGGAGGGAAAAATCCGGGGATGGGGAGGCAAGACTGGGGGGACAAGCCCTCCCAGGGGGCCAGCTCCCCCGCTGGCCCCAGTAAGCACCCCCGTTCCCCAAAACCACCCAGGGCAGGGAGATCGCCGGCCCACCCATCCAGGTCCACGGCAGGAGCCCCACACAGCGCCACGGAGCCCACGGAGTCCCCCACCCCCACCCCAGCAGGGTAACTATACCTCCCTCAATCACGCACATAGTAACTACAAACTTACATA